>CM053577.1:92903240-92947593 GCA_028646485.1 Cryptoprocta ferox | reverse complement strand
TTAGCCAAACTGATCTATTTTAGTACTTTTTCAGTTGATTTCAAAGTAAACAACAATGTTAACTGTGTATAGACTTGTTGCATTTTTCAGAAATTTAAGACCTGTTAATTACTTTTTAAAATTTCTTTTATGTTTATTTTATTTTTGAGAGAGAGAGAGAGACAGAGCATGAGCAGGGGAGGGGCAGAGAGAGAAGGAGAGACAGAATTTGAAGCAGGCTCCAGGCTCTGAGCTGTCAGCACAGAGCACGACCCAGGGCTCAAACTCGTGAACCATGAAATCATGACCTGAGCCAAAGTCATTGCTTAACCAACTGAGCCACCCAGGAACTCCTAGACCTGTTAATTATTCATGGTGATACTGTTGTTTTGTTATTTAGTTTAGTTTTGTGTTTAATAGACAGGTCTTTAGTGTTAAAAGGTTTCCTATCAATTTGTGAGAGATTTCACCATGTGACTAAAATATCTTTACATTCTTAGTTTTCTCTCTCCAACAGGATGAAGAATTGAATTTCCCTGTACTCCATTAACTTTCTATTAAGATTACTGGTGTCCAAAGAGTAGGCAGTTTGAGCAATCCACACCAAGGCCAGGGAAGAAAGGGATTCATTAAAGACAATAATACAACCAACTATAAGTTACTCTGCTTTTTATTATCACCAGACCTCAGCAATTCTAAACAGTGTCAGTGATAAAATAATCCTCCCAGAAATAATTTTGTGTTGATCAAAGTTCAAAAAATTGCTATTGTTACTCTTGTATTTTCATAATACGTATGTAAGCTTCACATTAGCACATTTTTATTATTTATCCTTTAATAAACACTGTATCATGTGGAAGTTAAAATGGAGAACTGTGGTTACATAGTTGACCTTGATGCACATGGGTAAGAACTTAAGTTCGGTTATATTTTTCCTTTATAATCACTGTGCTTTCCTTGTTTATACCTAATCTGTTTAAGTGCAGAAATATGTAGTGCCACATGATTTGGCCATAAAAATAGCATCCAGAGCAAGCTCAAATAATTCTGAACCATTATCACCTTCAGAAATTTTTACCAAATACAACCGAAATTTATTATGAATTTTCTGATGAAGATATTTCAGCAGAAAATTTTCAAACATGACAACTTTTGAAAGCCACTAGAAGTAATCCAAGGAAACACAGATAGACAGTATTACAATTTATAGAAAGGTGAAATGGGATTTTTGTAAATCTGAAACAAATTTAACCACATATTTAAGACTTTCCTTAACTACTTGCATATCTGTTGCTGTAGGAAAAGGAACTTCTCAAAATTAAATTTAAAAAATTATTCTTTGATCAAGTAGATATGAAAACAAATTAACAAAAATGGTGGTACTCTTGCTGAACATAACGATAGTTTTTAACAAAATCATTGACAAACTAGCAGAAGGCTTGAAAACAAAAACTCTAATGTTATTTCTTATATCTTTGACCAATATGTTGACATTGGTATTTTTCTTTATTTCCATTTAAAAAAATACATTAATATAATTTACAAATGTGAATTTAGTAACTCTTTTCTTATACTATAATTTTAAATTATTCTACTGACAAACATATATATGAACATGTGTGTATATATCTCATTCATAAGAAATTTTACTGTATTTTTTGTGGTCTTATTTTACTGGATTTATTTCATGATTACTATAGAAAATAATTTGTCACATAGAGAAGCAAGATGTTAAAATGATCTATTCTGAGTGTCTAGTATTGTAGGTATGCCATCAATCAATATTATGTAATTTACTGAATTGACAGATTCTCTGATATTAAATCATCCTTTCATTTTTAGGATCAAATTCAAACGGTAAAGGTAAACGACTATTTAAACTTAACACTTAATTTCATTTTACAAGTGTTTTAATTAAGAGTTTGCCACAGGATTCTTAATTTTGATCTGCAAACAATTTTAATTAAGATTTCTGCCATGCAATAAACTATCTTTTTCCTATTATCTTAGCCAAGTTTACTAATTTATTAAAAATTTCTTTAGGGTCATGTTTTTAGCATTCTGCACCAGTTTATACAGTATTTACTTTCTGTTTCTTAATTTTTTTCACCCCTCCCCAAATGAAAAAGCTCCAAATCTTTGAAAAATAATGCTTTGATCAAATTTTTAATAACTACCAATGTTGTTGACTTACTTATGTTTCTCATTCCTTACGTACCTCATTGAGATTTTCAACTTACTAGCATAGAGTTAATGTAGTCATCTATAAAGTGATAAATGTTTAATTATAATTACATATCATTTCTTTTATTATTTTTGTTTTCTTACTATTTTTATAATATTTGCCAGAAGCTTGCTGATTACTTGGTGTTTTGAATTAACAGCTCTTAGATGAATTACTTCTACAGTTTTTTTCTCATTCAGTAATTTTTTTTGTTTCTATGTCATCCTTTATCATCTATTCTATGATGTTGAATAGAATGCTTAATTTATTAATCTATGTTTATTTCTATTTTTTTCCCTTGAGTACACAGCTCTAAAGGCATGAACTTATCACAGAGATTAGCTTTGGCAACCGTTAGTTTTTAATAAATTTTCATGTATGGTATTTTCTAAATCTTATTCCTTAAACATTTAATTCCTCTCTTAATTTAGACCAAAGATGTATTTTTTAAAGTTATACATTTTATGAATATTTAATTGTAAATATGACATATGAAATGCTACCCCCCCCCTTTTTTTTTAAAATAAGCTCTATACTTCACATGGGGCTTGAACTCAGGACCCTGAAATCAAGAGTCACATGCTCTGCAGACTGAGCCAGCCTTGTAATTTACTTTTAGTCTTTTGGCAAATGCAGAGTTCTGTGGCCACCACGACGATTAGATACAGAATACTTCCATCACTGTCCTGTAGCTCCATACTAGTTAATTCCTTGCCTACCTTTAACTCATGGCGAATACTTATCTGTTCCACATCTCTTGAGTTTTGCTTTATCTAGAAATTCATAAAAGGAAATCATACAGTCTGTAGTCTTTTGGGTCTAATATTTCTCACTTAGCAAAACGTGCTTTAGATTTATCTGTTTTAGCACATATCAACAGTTCTCTCCTTTTTACTGTTGAGAAGTTCACTGAATGAATGTACAGCTATTTGTTTAATCTTTCAGCTATGGAATGACATTTAATTTTTTCTGCTCTTGGATAATTATTAATAGAGTTTTTATAAACATTTATGTATAGGTTTTTGTGTGACCTAAGATTTCATTGCTCTGGGATAAATACCTAGATGTGAGGTTTCTGGGTCACAATGGCAAGTGTATGTGTAATATACATATATGAATATAATATACAAATGCTATGATTTTTTTAACTAGCTGTATCATTTTGCATTCCTACCAGCAATTTATGAGAGCTCTACATCCTTGCCAGAACTGGTTGGCATTTTTATTTTTTATTTTTTTATTTTTTAAATATTTTTTCCATTTTCCATTTTAGCCATTTCTGTGATTTTAAATATTTTTTCCATTTTCCATTTTAGCCATTTCTGTGACATGTAGTTGTTAGTATTTTCCTAATAGCTGATAATGTTGAAAATGGTTTTCTGTGTTTCTTGGTTATCTACAACTTCTATATTTTTTTTATTTGAGAGAGAGAGAGAGAAAGCAAACATGTATGCATGAGCAGAGGGAAAGAGAGAGAATCTTAAGCAGCATGGATCCTGACGTGGGGCTTGATCCCACAACCCTGGGATCATGACCTGAGCCAAAATCAAGAGTCAGATGGTCAGCTGACTAAGTCACGCAGGCATCCCTATAACGTTTTATAAATTTATATATTATCTGATTAATGATTTATCTAAAACATGCCATAGAATCTCAAAAAAAGTTGTATCTTTACACCATTTGATACATGTAAATGTATTTCAAAGTGCAATTCATGAGCTATATCAATTAATTCAACTTCATTAATTACATTAATCAAGTACATTATTACTTTACATTTGTGCATATGCTTTACTATCCATTTTTAAATGTGTGATAAAATTTCACACTATAATTTTGTTTCCACAAATTTTTACTCATACTTCCAAAAATTGATGTTTTATACATTTTGATTTATTACTTTCCTATAAAGAACAGTGCTAAAGCTTTCTTGAGTTTTATAAAGTTTATGATCATAGTGACTGGTTCTGTTCATGTCATTCATTTCTCCTTGAATTCTAGACTTGCTATTATAAAATTCTGACCCCTGCTTTCATTTACTTGTATACCCCCCCATACACTTTATTCCTTGATTCAGAATTTATCTAATTATTTGAGCTGCTTCAGTTGAGTTACTTCTGTAGTTAGTACACTATCATATCTAAAATTTGACTTCTATCCTTAAATGTCATTTTTAAAACTACACTATGTTACAGTATTGAAACTCAAAAAGTTTATTATTATATGTATGATTGAAAACTTCTCAAAGCTAAGAGAAGTTGATAAAATGATGAACATGTATAATGAAGAAACATGATTTAGGGACCAGATTTAGTCAAGACGAAAATGCAGGTGTACCCTGGAACTCTTCCATAACCTCAGATGTAGCTAACAACCTAGAATGTGCAAAAGAGGTCAAGGTGATGAAAGTGGGTTGTGAATATTCTACATGACTGTGATCATTTAAACAACTGCTGATGACAAAAAGTGATTCTGAAATATCTTGGGATTTCGTAAGAAGGCATAGACTCAAAAATCAAACTAAGATACCAAACTAGAAAGAATGTAGTTTATGGCTAAATGTTGGCACTTGCTGATAGGTTAAACAATAATATGTGCATTTACTTAGTATTCCCTCTGATCCCAAAATGTACCTTTAAAATCATATAACCAATGAGATACTTATGACACTCCTGCATCCCAATTGTTCTTAGGTCATAGGTATCTGCATGTTCTATAATTAAATTACAGATCATTTGGGCATAAATTTATTTAGAGCAAATCCATTTGCTCAGCTGATTTTAATTCTAAGGCTGTGTCTCCTTGAAGACTATGAATTCCCCCATTCTTTTTCATTTCTATTTCAGTAATCCGGCACAGCATGCCTGTGAGCAATTCTTTCTAAAATGGAACGTGAGGGGCGCCTGGGTGGCTTAGTCGGTTAAGCGTCCGACCTCGGCTCAGGTCATGATCTCACGGTCGGTGGGTTCGAGTGCCTCTCTGGGCTCTGTGCTGACAGTTCAGAGCCTGGAGCCTGCTTCGATTTCTGTGTCTCCCTCTCTCTCTGCTCCTTCTCCATTCACACACTCTCTCTCCCTTTCTCTCTCTCTCTCTCTCTCTCTCTCTCTCTCAAAAATAAAAAAAAATAAAATAAAAATAAACATTAATAAAATAAAATAAAATGGAATGTGGGAGATATATTTTACAAACTCTTAATCATCTGAAAATGTTTTTATGTGACTGCTTTATGTAAATTACAAGTGAGGAAAAGTAAGAAATCAAGCATAAAAATGGGAAAAGGGTAAATAATTCTTAAATATCTAGTCCCAGGAGGAATTCATAAGCATGAGAACAATGAAATAAGGCAAAAAAATAATAATAATAACATAGAACTTCCCAAAGAGGAAACATAAATGGCTAGTAGACATATAAAAAAAACTCAGAAGAAATACGAATTTAAAAAAAATAAGTTTTAGATTATTAAGAATATAAATAGATTTAATTTAGGTTTTGTCCAATAAAACAGCATTAACATTTACTTGTAGGTGCACATATAAAAGAAACAAATTTACTAAAAAAACAATTTAGTAATTTATTTCAGGAGATTTGAAAAATAATACCTTTTGTTCTAATAATTCACTTTTTAGGAACAGATCTTAAGGAAATGATCAGAAATTGTCAGCAATATTTACAAAACTTATAAAAATATACATTTCAACAGAGTATATGATAGTAAAACCAGAAAAATGTCATGCTCTACAATACAAGAATATTTATATAAATGGTAAATTATTCAGGTGAAAGAATATTTATCATTAAAAATGTGCTCATAAAAAATGTGCTCATAAAGAGCAAATGAACAAATGAGAAAAGTCATATACTAAAAAATCAAGAATAATCTAAGGGCTCAGAAATAAATCCATACCTATGTGGTCAATTAATCTATGACAAGGGAGATAAGAATATACAATGTGGAAAAGACAGTCTGTTCAATAAATGACTCTGGGAAAACTGGACAGCTACTTGCAAAAGAATGAAACTTGACCTCTTTCTTACACCATGCACAAAAATAAACTCAGAATGGATTAAAGACCTAAAAAGCGAGACCTAGGTGTACCTGGGTGGCTCCGTTGGTTAAGCAGCCGTCTCTTGGTTTCAGCTCAGGTCATGATCTTGCAGTTCCTGAGATGGAGCCCTGCCTTGGGCTCCGCTCTAACAGGACAGAGCCTGGTTGGATTCTCCCTCTCCCTCTTTCTCTGCTCTTCACCCATTCATTCTCCCTCTCTCTCTCAAAATAAATAAACTTAAAAAAAAAGAATCGTCAATCACCATATTGTGCACCTGAAACAAATATAACATTTTATATCAATAATACTTAAACAGTAAATAATAATAATAATAATAATAATAATTGAAGAATAAACTACGGGTACATTATATAAACATTGTTCAACCTGATATAAAAGATATTTTAAACTATACAAGGAAATATATAAAAATGAACAATGGTTGGTTCTAGACAGTGGAATTAAAATGTCTTTTCCACTTCTTTTTATTTATTTTTTTAAATTTTTTTAATGTTTATTTATTTTTGAGACAGAGAGAGACAGAGAGGGAGAGACAGAATCTGAAATAGGCTCTAGGCTCTGAGCTGTCAGCACAGAACCTGATGCAGGGCTCGAACCCACGAACTGTGAGATCATGACCTGAGCCAAAGTCGGACACTTAACTGACTGAGCCACCCAGGCACCTCTTCCCACTTCTTTTTAATTTGGATATAAAATTACCACAGTGTCAACAAATCATATGGTCATAATGCTCTGCTTGCTGTAATTCCAAAATGGCTTTTATAAAATAGTATTTTCACATGGAAGAGTGTTTCTCAGAGTGGGTTCCTTGTAACACTAGGCAAACCTTGGGGCCGTTAAGAGAGTTCCAGGGTCCAAAGTGCGTGTGAAACCATAAAACCATCTTTTCCTTGCAGAGAGTCACAATGCTAATCAGCATAATAAAGATACTGAGAAGTTTCCTCTGGGAAACAGCAAAACCTACGTAATTACAGTTTCTCATCATGGCCCAAACTTATTTGACTATAAAATTTCAGATAACACCTCTTAAGAAGATGTGGAAGTGCTTTCAATAAAATACACTTAACAACATACTGACAAAGAATTCTGATTGTGATTGAAGTGACCAAGGGATTTTATGAGTTGGCATGTGTTTTAGTTATTATGTGTCAAGGAAATTAGCTGAATTAAAATTAAATATGATTTTTGAGCTATTCATAAGCAATAATTTTATCATATGTCTTTCTAAGTACAACTCAGCCTAAGCAATTAGAAATCAAATACTGAGATCACTTACACTCCTTACATTACAATCAGGTTATACATAGATTGTGTAAGTGTGGTTAGGTAAAGGCAAATAGAGAAAGTGATAAAGAAAACAGAATTGTTAAAGACTAGCAGATGACATCCTGAATGCTCATCTTTACTCTGCAGCTGCCTCTTGGCTTGCTTTGCAAAGCAGAGATGAGTCCTCAGCAGTTCAGCTAGAAGTTGATATATTAACTATGATACCTGCTTTTTACAGTTCCTCTTGGTTTTCCTTGCTGGGTATTGAGAGCTGAGGGGAGCTGAAAATGAATTGTCCTCATGAGCTTTAATCATGTTGTTCTGAGAAATGTTGTCAGCCTAAAAATATTTCCTTTTGGAAAAAAAATTAATTATCCCAAAGACTTAGCCTTTACTTCATTATATACCTGAGGAGCAGTAAGAGTAGACTTAGCTTTTGTGTGGTGTGGGGGAAGTGAGTGAGCTATGTGAAAGACGCTGACTTCACATCTGCAACAGATCGGGTTGTAGGTACTACAGATCAAGAGATATGTATTTAGATGTGGAGGGTCAATGTTGTATAGAACACAGAGGAGAATTCAACCATAAGTCGTAGGAAGAAGCAGAGGCTAACTGCCAGAGTTTCTATCTACAGCAAGAGGAATTTTCTAATTTGTAGGGCATCCTGCAACCCAAACTTTCACTTTAACAGTCTTCTCCTGAGATTCTCTGGCCAATCCAGGCTTGGGTCAGAAACAGTGCGCCAAGGACACTCATACTAGTCTGGAGGCCAGCTTACTTAGGTGGCTTCAATACTGGTTAGCAGGTTGGTAGCTTTCCAGCATCCAAATGAACCCACTATCAATTGGCTCCAATCCCCAACCACAGCTTTTGAGGTCTTTTACTGTTTGTAACTTTGATATTCTGCCTCCCTTCTATTTTGCTAATGTTGTTATTTTACCCCTGTTCATGCCAAGTCTATCTTTTGAAGTTGGGAATCAACACAGATCACCTTGCCTTCCCTCAGTTGATTCCATAGCACTCCGGTCAGTACCGTTGGTGTCTGCAAAGTGCTGCATGCCCTTCTGCCTGTGAGTATTGTGAATATTTGCCTCCTTCCAGAGGCCACAGCATATCAGTTTAGAAGAAGGCCTGTAAGAGCCCAACTCCAGGGGTAACACTCTCGGTTAAACTTACTATTTAGTGATTTTCCGTAAAATATAAAGCATTACTGGGGCACCTGGGTGGCTCAATTGGTTAAGCATCCAACTTTGGCTCAGGTCATGTTCTCACGATTCATGAGTTCAAGCCCTGCATCAGGCTCTGTGCTGACAGCTCAGAAGCCTGGAGCCTGCTTCAGATTCTGTCTCCCTCTCTCTTTGCCCCTACCCCACTAGTGCTCTGCCTCTCTCTGTCTCTCAAAAATGAATAAACATGAAAATTTTTTTTTAATATAAAGCATTACAGGGGAGCCTGGGTGGCTCAGTCTGTTGAGCGTCTGACTTCAGCTCAGGTCATTATCTCATGGTTTGTGAGTTCGAGCCCTATGTCAGGCTCTGCGCTGACAGCTCAGCAAGCTTCAGATTCTGAGTCTCACTCTTTATGCCCCTCCCCCACTCTGTCTCTGTCTTACTCTCAAAAGTAAATAAACATTAGAAAAATTTAAAATATAAAGCATTACTAATGAAGTCAAAATATTCCAAATCCAATGCATGAAATGTTGGGAAATATAGAGAACTTCACAAAGAGTTTAAATATCATCCCAATGGCAGCCTTCCCAATTGCATTCACAAAAGTAACCCAGCAGAGTAGTGATAGCTTGGAATCTGAATTTAGTTCCTCCTCTTACAAGATGTAGGATTTTGGACAAATGACTTAACATCACTGGGTCTCACTTTCCTCATCTCTCAAAGAGGATCATTTCATGAGAATGAAATGAGTTAACACCTGAAATGGTGTTAGTGCCCTGTATTGTACTTCACACACACTGGAAACATGCTCCCTGTGGAAGACAGTGAATTCCAAGTAGAGCAGAAACCATTGCATGTCTTCAGTTCTTCTGTTATTATTTCACTTGGATAATCTGGTGGTTTGTTTGTATGAATTGAGAGGTAAACACCAATAACTATGTTGGTGTACCATCAGACTTAGATCTGCATTTTGCTGCAACATTTACTTCACAGTCACAGTAGACTGTTGGTAATGAGTAACATAGTTACGAAATATTAGTCCGTTTTTCTCCATAATCACTTCAAACTTGAAGTAATAATTGCCTAATGCCTAATATCCTGAGTAAATTCAAAGCAATGTATCAAAGAGGTCTTTATACCAATTCTTGGAACTCTCTACCGGTTTCTACATTAGAAAATGTGTCTCCCTTCATTCTTATTATAACTTGAATCCACCTCATGTACAGTAACAAAGTATACACTGAACACAACGTTGTTAGCTCACCATTGAAGAAGTAAGGTAACGTCAGGGATCCAGATTTAGACAAGATCAAACAACTTAATTTTGAAAAATTGCACGACATTTTACCCTTATTTCCTCAGTGCAACACAAATAAATAATGAGTGTTTAAGCCATGTTTAAGCCAAACATATGCTCCAGAATATGCAGGAAGCATCCAGTGCATTTAGATATCACCTTTAAAATCACTGCAGCCTCCATGTTGATAAAACCCTACAGCTACAAACACAGATTTCTGGAAGATCCCCTAGGCTTTGCTGAAGCTTGGTTCTACCTTTGTTCTATGCCTTTTGGACTAAAAGTCTTCCTTAGGTTCTGTTTGCTGGTAACAGGCTTTTATCTATCTTAAATTCATTTAAAGGGATTAAGATTTGGAAAATATTTTCTCTATACACAGAAGGTTATTTAAATATACACCTAGCTATTTAAATAACAAAACATATTCATTTAGATAAGGTTTGCTAGTGCTTTTCATTTTACTTGGTGCGGGAATTTTTGTGTGGATTTTTTTCAAAGTATGTGACATTGAGCAAAAAAATCCTGGCATGAGAATCAGGGATTCTGGGCCTAGACCTTGTTCCTCTTGCCTCGTGATCTTGGCAGTAAAATAGGCACAGTCTTTCGCACAGTGCCTGGCCCAATAGTAGGTAATCAGCTTATATTTGTGAAGTGGCCGAATGAATGACCTTTCAGAATTCAGGTTTTCGAGAGATGTTATATACTGTGGAATTGCATCTACTTCCTCAAGTGCCATATGCTGCAGCAATCCAGATAAAACTATGTACTGTACATAAAGATGCTTTCAAGGACTATAAACCATTATTGTTATTGTTATTAAAAGTTGCACTGTTTCTCTAGTTTTCAGAAGTGGGTTACCAAACTAAAAATTAGTAGCCAAACAGATCATGGTTCCAGTACTAATTCTACCATTTACCAGTTGGGTGACCTTTGTATGTTATTTAACCTCTGCTGAAGTCTCAACTTTCACGTCAACAAAATAGGAATAGAAAAATATTTATGCATACAATTAAGATGCAAATTAATTGACATAATACATGCCAATCACTCAGTACAGTTTCTGGCATAGGAATTATATTTATTACTGTTTGTGTTGCTTTAATTACTACTGCTACAACTATACTATAATTTAAAACTGTGTATATGTGACAATGTCATATACTTTAAATGTATCACGTACATACACACCAGAATAATAATAGTGTGCTTAATTCCAATAAATTCTTCCTCAAAGTGAAAGGTAACTGCAGAATGGTAAATGTTTTGACATGGCAATATAGAAGAGAAAATCTTAAATGTTGATTTGAATAGGTCAATATATATGGTTAGAACTCTTATTTAAGAACTTAACTCATCAGAATTAAAAAGTTAGCAATGACCATCTTTCAGCATGTTATCAAATAACAAAAAAAACAACAACAAATTTGTATTTTCCCACTCAATGTATTATATAAAGTATCAAAAGTCAGTGTGATGACTTTACAATATGGATATTATAAACATGTATGCCTTTTGTCTGACTTTTTGCATCAAACCCATAAGTTCCCATCCCGCTTCAAAATACCACAGAGTGTAATTCAAGAGAAGTAATAAAAAGAAGTGACTGTCATCTGAAAAAAATAAACAGCCCAAACAAATAGTTTAGGAAAGTCAAAATACTTAAAGCTAAATGATATTAAATAGAAATAAAATTATAATAATAATGCAAATAGTAATGTGAACTGCTACAAATCAGAAAAACATAAATTCAAACATGATTTTGAGTTACATACAATACAAAAAGTTCCTGGATTGAGTGATTATTTGAACAGAGTGGCTTTTCTGTTTAGAGTTCAGGAGTTTATAAACCAAGATTTTCATCATAAATCAACTTTAAAAAAAATTAAACTAAAAAAACAAGTTGACTTATGAAAATAAGCATTAAGATCCTTCAAGATTTTTCTCCCCTGTTTTCAAAGGGCCTTTTAGAGAGTGCCCATGTCTTCCCACCCAAATATTTCCTAATTGTATATTATTACTTTGGCCTGCAATCAGCTTCCTCTTTCCCATAACAAACAGGGAAACAGAACAGGTAATATCTGGAACTAAAGTAAAACCATGGGTTCATTATAAGGATCTGACCAAAGGTATCATGAAAAGTGCTTTTCAGTAGCACATCAAGAAAATGTTGCCTTTGGGTCCTCAAAGGAAGCCCTACAGTTACCTGTAGGCTCTGTCAGGGATTTACTGTTTTTTTTTTTTTTGTTTTTTTGTTTTTTTTTCAGGACACCCTGATAAGGGAATACAGTCCATCAACAGTCAACTCAGAGTCCCTGGGGCACCAGGGTGGCTCAGTCAGTTAAGGGTCCAACTCCATGAGATCAAGTTCAGGTCATGATCTAATGATTCATGAGATCCAGCCCGAGTCAGGCTCCACATTGACAGTGCAGAGCCTGCTTGGGATTCTCTCTCTCCCTCTTTCCCTGCCCCACCCCTGCTCATGCTCTGTCTCTCTCTGGCTCAAAAATAATTAAACATTAAAAAATATTTAAAATAAAGAACACCATAGACTCTAGAAGTCGGTGTAATGGGAGTGGGGACTGTTAATTGAGTACTTTTTCATGTAGGTTTAAAGGCCTCCAATCTTACTTTATTTAAGTACAATTCTGTATTAGGATCTCCACTTACAGATGAGGAAACAGTTTTAGTAAAATAAAATAGTTTGCTCAAGGACATGCAGCTGTATGCAAGGCTGGGTTTCAAATGGTCTGACTCCAAAGCCCCTACATTTACACCCTTCGAGAGTTCAAGAACTAAATAATCCCTCTTCCCTCTGAGCAAAGAAAACATCTACACAACACTAACCATAAAGCCTATTTAATGGCTGACCTTCATTCTTCCTGACTAAATACCTCCATGCCCTCATCAAGGTTATTTGTAGAGGAGCTTGTACAATTTCCAAGTTGAACCCTCTCTTCCTCTGCTTTTGATAATTACACACATAAAATCAGGTTAAAATTACCATCTTTAGCAGCTTTGAAGGGGAACATAGACTATACTGGAAAGGAGTTGTCTACTCTGCTTGTCTGTGATTAAAAGGCAGGGGGATGGCTCCGGGCCTCCAGGCTCAGCAGTTGGTTATTTATGAGAATGAAATAGTAGAAATACCTGCTCCTCCAGTAAATTCTGCCTCTGTGAGTCACAAGGACACTGCCAGAAGAGAGGGAGAGTAGCAACGAAGAACAACAATCATCCCAGTTTCCCGCATCCCAACATTATTGCTGCCTGCAACATTAACAGTGGAGGTTACCGGATGATTCCACTCAGAACTCACAATGCCTTAACACACACGCATGGGTCATTTCAGGAAGAACGACAAAGGACTGAGAACAAACAGACCTAAAGACCGAGAAAATATATCGCTCTTCAGACTTGCTCGACAATTGCTCTGCATATTTGCACATAGTCTAGTGCTCTCTACACTGAGCTTTCTGGTTGGCAACTGCAGTCCACTGTTGGTTTTGTGATCTGAAAGTGCTACTTCTCCTTCGATTTTTGGTTTTCGTTTTTCATTTCACTTTGCTCTGAAACTGCCTTAGTAGATTACCTGAAATTACTGATCCAGATACAATTTAAGAATTTAAAATGCCATGCCCATTTTACCACCTCACCAACTTGTGGAGTTAATAACATCCATGCTAAATCATGATTAGCTCTTGAATTTTATAATAAATTAGTAGGATGAAGGTTAACATTATGTGTGTGTGTATATATATATACATATAATTAACTTGCACTGAAATTGAAGTGATTCTAGAACTTCTAATAAAACATGTAATATTCATTTATCCATTTGTGCCAAATATCTACAGTTTCTGCCTCGAGATTCACTCTCCACACCTCTCTACTCTACTCTACTCCCTGCACCAGGAGACTGACTTTCATGAGCTCCATCAGTAGGCTCCATGGCCCTGTGGCTTTTCAGTGAGGATCGGCTGATGGGAAACATGGCTGAAAAGTATGGTCTGGGTATTTAGTCCTGGGTCTCCCTCCCTGCTACTTAGGGGTTGGCTGCATGGCATCTCTCACAAAGTCTACAGTTCCTGTCAGGATACCTTGCCCCCAAAGTTCTCCTCTGGGTTTTCTGGTAACTGTTTCTGCTCCCTGCCCAGAAGTAGTGAAGGAAGGCTCCCCTGCTGTTCCAGTTGCTGCCTTCATCCCCTGTTTTGCCAGAAAGCTCTGCCCACAACTTGATACACATTACAACATTAGGTAAACTCTCCTAGATGATTCAGTTTGCTCATGCTGGATCTTTCTGTCTGGGACCCTGATATACCCCTAGGGATAAAAATGGATGAATAGGACATGATTTCTGCTGTCACAACATGTAATCTTCTCTGGCATGTGACCTGTGCAGTTGCACAGGCTCCCCACTCAGAAGGACCTCCTGCTTGAACTTATACCCTGCTTCCTGTATGTTGGAATTCTTGATCATTTTGGAACACGAGGCCCCATATTTTTATTTCATGGTGGGCTCCACAAACTGTTCAGCCACTCCTGCAGATGCAGTGAAGACACTGGATACTAATGCAACTCTAATAACAATAAGAGCTATTTACTGAGGTCTCACTATTTTCCAAATGCTATTCTTAACACTATATACATATTACCTCATTTAATCCTCTCCACACACGATGAGGAAGGTGGTATTATTATTGGCACTTTTTAGATAAGGAACCAGGGGCACGGAGAGAATTTAAATAATGTGCCCAAGGTCACACTGCTACAAAGTATAGAATATGGGATTCTAATCTAGGCATCCTGGCTTCTTCTATGCTACTCTGCTTCTGTGATGGAAACACAGAAAGGAACATAATCAGGTTTAATCTGCAATTAAACCTTAAAGGCCTGTGTCCAGTAATATGCTATGAACTTAAGACTCTAGCAATAACTATGTTTCCTATATAGAAAGGCTAATCACAATGTTACCATAGAGACAGAAATCCTATGCCTAACCAATAAAATTGAATTCCTCATATCATACAGGATAAGAATAGCTGAAGGCGCTTGTAAATGTTAATAAATCTTTTGGTTTTGACTGGTCTCTTAGTTCTGAATAAAATCAAAATGAGATCTACATCTGTTTATCTTGACTTTCTCAAACTATTTTCTTTATTCCTAACAACTCCAGGATAGCCAGTAAACAACAAGAACAATAAAAGTTGTTATTTACTTCCAGAAAGAAGTTAAATAAACACAATAGCTAAGAGATAATTTAATTAGATTCCTTTGTTTCTACAATACAGAGTTGTTTCTTCTAACACAAGCACAATACTGCTTATAAAACAAAATGAAAGGCCACATCCTTTTGAAGACAGGGATCTTCACTGTCTTAGAAATTATAAAATAGCACATATCCCAGTTTAATTTCTATACCAATCACATTATTTAAAATCACACAAAGTGTTGGTTTTTAAGTTTTATGTAATGTTTACTTAAGTCACTGCCTTCCTCTCTTTGGTTATGGAGCGTTTTTATTTTCCTTTCTCCTCCAAACCTCTAAAGATCCTTCTTGCTAATCAGAAATGTTTCTTCCTTCATTTGAAGCACTGCACACTTTAATAGATTTTGTTTCTACTTTCTTGGGTGATAATTTTACACCGTCGTTTAGACAAGACTCACGCAAATCAGGGGTTACTACTTGATTATGTGGATTCTCAGATTCTTGTAAACGTCTCCGAGAAAGGCAGGTAAATACCCCGATTATTATTTTTATCTTTCTGTCATCACTTTAAGATCCGCAACTGGATCTTACACATCCCAATCTGACATCAGAATCACAACAGACTCCCTTTCCCCCCAAATAAATGAGCCAGTTGTCAGGGCTGACTAGTGCATTTTAAAGGATATCTCAGCCAAGGGTATTATTTTAAGAGATGAGCAAATGGGGAAACCCCACAGCCCAGCCAATAAAATATGAACAGAAGGTGCAAAGAACCACTCATAAATATGACTTCGAACAAGGGATTCATTGTTTGGCTCCAACCCTTTCAGTGGCTCCTCTGATCTCAGCCCCTCTCTGCGTCAGGGAAGCCCTTTCCTTTAACCTGTGGTTTTTTCAAGCTGAGCCACTACATTATTTATGACTGTAAATGTGAGTAGCCTGCCTGTACGCTCCTTGTACACACACACACGCACACGCACGCACAGAGCCCCCCTCCCTTTTCTCCACTTCAGTATTTTAGTGTGGAAGGATGAAAGGGTTTCCCCCTGGAGCCGATGTGGTTGGGGATATTGAATTAGCTGCTGTGTCAGTATGAGGTAAACTGAGGATTTCCCAACACATCCTCCACCTGCACAACCCAAAGACCAGCCACTAATGACATATTTTATTCATTTTCTTTCTTTCAAGGGCTTGTTAAAAAAAATTACTGTATTTCTTTCTCTGTCTCGTCCTCATTGTTTTCTGATCTTGATCTTTTTATCCTCCCTCATCCTCTTTCTCAATTAAAAAAAAGGGAATAGTCTCTTCACAGACAGGACACAAGAGTTAAATAAAAATAATGCAAGCTAAGGAGTTTTATAGATTAACAGAAAATTACATTTTCTACCAGTGTTTTATTTGTTCATTTTTTTTTACCTCCCTTAAATGTCCCCTTTTAAATTTTAATTATGTTATAAAGTAGGGAAGGCAAAAACAATTAAATTCTGTCAATGGGATCCTCTGGGAGAGGTGAGGAGGCAAAAAAGAATGGGACAGGGGAGAAACAATTACAGGGGATGGTCACAGCCAGAGAAGTCCTGGTGCCCTGGGGAGCTTTTCTCCTGATGGACTGAGGCTGCGATTGGCACATCCTAACCTTTTCCTTCTCAACTCCAGAGAAACAGGAGACTGTACCTAAATGATCAAGCTGTAACTAATTGATTTTCAGCTAATCTAAGTCCCCAGCTATGTAGAAACAAGGACCAAAGGCAGACCCCAGGAAGGGGTGGGGGCATAAGGAGAAGGGTGCCAAGAAAGCCTGGAGGTAGAGAGACCAGACAACTAAAGAGGAAAGGGGAAAGGCCAAATAATGTGTGGGGGAGGTGAGGAGAGAGGGAGGCAATATTGAAACAATGGAAGAATAAAAGGGGGGAGCTGGAAGTGGCAGGTGAGACCATCCAAGCCCTTTAGGTTCGTGTCATCATACCTTCTCATTTCCAGGTGTTACTTCTTATTCAACTTTTAAAACGGGCTATTTGTGAAGGACCATTAAGATGAGCAAAAACCTTTTAATTAAACCAAATGATTACACCTATCTCTGCAGCCAGGCCTGTCATTTGACAATGATGTGGCTTTAAAGAACAAGAATCCCTTGGGTCACATTTATGAATACCAAGCGTTGTTGAAGAAGAGAGTAAGGAGATTTCCACCCTCAGCAACTTCTTTTCGCTTCAAAAGTTAAAGGTGTTCAAGAATTATTGTTTTACCCATTTTTAGCATCTGTTATTCCAGGCATAACCCATGAATGTGTACTATAATGGTTTTTGATCATCTTTCTTCCCTTCTCATCACACCCCCCCCAAAAAAATCTTGCATGTGTTTATGGGTATGTTTATGTTACACAAGTGTTAATAACTCTGTTGGAGAGACTACATAGATAGGCAACCTTAGGTAGATCTGTGCATAAATTCCTCTCCACTGGGCACTTGAGTCAGCCAAAAGCAACAATAAATATCAATGATGTCTTTCAAACCTGTCAACTGAGAACATAAGCATTCTTTTCTTCCAGTACCAGGACCGTTTAATGATTTGGGGAAGTAAGGGGAGAAGGGTTTAATTTAAATTTCTAAAAGTTTTTTTTCTGCATCATACCTTAACATGCTAAATATGTTATAAAATATGAAAAAAAATTCAAGTGTCACATTTATGTGCTTTCCTGCTTTTGAATGTTCTTGAAATATACCTGAAGTTTTTGACTCCAATCCAACTGATGAGAAACCATTAAAATAAAAAACCCAAATTCTTCTTTATCAGAGAAATACATGTAGACAGGGAATGATATAAAAGTAAATTTCACATGGTTATTGTTTTTTGTAATTTCCAATAAAACATCTACAATGTGATATCATTTTAATTGTACTCTTGCCAAGTATCCAAATAAAATTGCATTCTAACTTTAAGGATCTTAGAAATACACTATGTCTTTATCTTAATGTACACAGAAGATATACTTAAAAATTTCAAGCAAGTTAACCTTCCCTTTTATTTGCATAGATATCTGATATATAAACTAATCCTTAACACTTTGGAAAGAGAGATGGTTAAAAGAGAAAAGATTTATCAGAAAGATATTTTTGTTCTTAACAAAATAACGTGGTATTGACCAAGAAAAGATGCCTGTGATAGTCACCAATTTCAGGGACAAAGCAGACAGAGGAGTCAACCTATAAAAGCTGGACAGTTGGAGACTGACAAAAGTTGGCCCAAAACTAATGAATACAATAGAATGGGAAGTTTCTCTTCACACAGCAATTAATATTTATCTCTTTAAAGTGAACAAATCACTAAAACAACCTAATGGTCAAAATTATGTGCTTGTGTTCTATTTACTTGTTTACATTGGTCTTAAGGCAATTTTTTCACATTTTACTTTTTTCTTTTAGGAAGTTTTCATCTATTTTTCACTTATGAACAAAAAAATTAATCTTATCTGAAATTTTAAAAAATGGTTCTTTAGTTAAATATGATTCAGAGTTTATATTCATTTAATTGTTCTTGAGCAAAACTGTTAGAAAAAATGTCTTCATGAATGACAAGATAATTGTAGAAAATCCATTATTTGACTTGAAAATGACATATACAAGCATTAATAAAAAGGATACTGCTACATCCTTTGAACGCAATTCACCTTATTAAAGGAACTGTCAACAGATTCTTTTCACATATTTAAACATCCAGGTGACTACCTCAATAAATATCCCTTGCCTATTGCTAATTTGATCATTAGCCCTTAGTCCCCACTATATACATATCTTTTAAGATACTTAAATAAATAAATAAATAAATAAACAAAATCGCCCTGAGTCTTATAAGAACATGAAAAAGTGGCAGATATTATTTGCTAATGAATGTTACATTAAGAACCATTGAAATTCTTAATGCAGTTAATCATGATATTATACTTTTACCTTTTCTAAGTATGCTTTGACCTATTTTAGAATGGAAGAATTACAGAAGTTAAACTTTTTACTAAGTAGTGATTGAATATAAGCTCTGGATATATTAGAAGGCATGGTCTAAGGATAAAATAAAAATGTGGTTCAATTTTCCTCAGAGACTACCAGAAAAAACTCAGTATCAGAATCAATTTGTCAGTAATTTCACATGAGACATTTAGTTTGGAATTATTAAATAAAACCAATATGATTTATTATTGAAGATTAATCACTACTCAGTTCAAGCATGATAAGAATAAATATTTTATGAAGCTTATATCTGATATTATTCCTTCAGAGTAAAATAAATAATTATGTGTCACTGTATAGTTAGTAAACTGCTTTGTTGTTATAATCCAAACAATACAACCAAAATTTCATTGATTTAAAAAATATAAGTATTCTTTAATGATAAAATGGTCCAAGAAGTCACTGAATAAAACTGTTTATTGTTGTTTTTGGCTTTCTTATTCTGTGTAAATGTATAAAAAGTAATGGCACACTGATTCCGAAATCATGCTTAATTCTTTTCTAAAACAAATACATTTCTTTTGTGAATGATCAAAATATTTGATGGCGATAAAATATATTTTAGAACAGATTCATGACTGAGCTATTGTTTTTTAAAGTACATAACACATTCCTCGCTGTCAGATTTTAGGTGATCTGAACTAATTTTTTCAGTGATTTTATTTTATAAATATTTTATTTATAAATATAAAATTTTTCCACTAAAATATTAAAACTCCTTTAAATTTTTGAATAGCTTTAGAAATTGCAACAAAGTGAAAAATACTATGAGCCACAGTGCAGACCACTTATACTAGGAAAAAGCAATCAAACTAATTTAGAATTAAGCCATATTTAATGGCTTAAAAGTTCCTAACGAAACCTGTTAATTATATGTAGGAGAAAAGGCCTCCAGGACACCTGATTAGGGCAACCAATGATGACCTCCTAAAACTTCATAATGAGAGCTTTGTCTCTAGTAACATGAAACATGATTTATTAAGCACCTTATCCTTCATGCTAGGATTGCTAAGAGCAAACGAGCAGAGCTATTAAGCACCATGTATTATAAAAGCATTCATGTATTTAAATTTGTTGCTATCTGATTTTTCAAAGACTATTTTCTTTGAGATATTATACAAGGAAGTTTTTAATTAGGTATAATAAAACATGTCCATTTTGTGTAAAGCAGATTGCAGTTTTCAAAGTTTTGAAAGTTCTTACATTAAAATGGTTCTAATCCTTTCAAGTTGATTCAATTTCTTCATAAAATTGTATCTTTACAAATAAATATATTTTATGTCTTTTTGAATGTCTGAAGATCATAAATTTTCATCTTCAGACTCTACTAAAACATTTTTTTAAATTACAGCCCTTTTAAAATCACTTTGAATTGTTAGCTCTTTAATATTTATGAGAGATGAAATATTGGACACTAATTTACCATTTGATATGATCAATATTTTAAAACTACCATGAAAGTATCAGCACTGGGAAAAATATAATTTAAAAAAGAATTATCTAATAATGTTGCTAATTAAAGAATTTTTCAATTCATTTTTTATCTTAAAGGAAAAGGAAAATTTTGCATAGGTAAAGACCACATAGCATGTTTTATATTTCTCTTGCTTCTGGAAATAATCAAATGGGAAGGATATCATTTCATCATTAAGAAGTTAAGAAATGTTAGTTTGAAGCTTTTTCCAAAATATCTTTCATAGCATTTCAGAATCTCTCCCTGAAAATCCTTGAGAGTAATCTTTTACAATAGTGTTAGATCTTAGTTAATTGCACGTTAATATTTTCACAGTAGTTGTCTCCCTCAAATGAGAGTTTTTAGGTGCCATATATATATATATACTTAATATGTTTGTTAAATTGTTAACAAAAAGTTGTTTCAGAACGTCACCCTTACTTTTCCATCTGTAAATCCTTGTTTATTTTTTATTTGTATTAATACCTTTGTGCTCATGGCATAGCTATCCTCATAAATTTTCCTTTTTTGTAGACTACTGCCTGTTTATTCATACATTCAAGCAAGGTTGAAATTTTAACAAGAGCTAGAAAGACCCAAATCTACCCAACCATAAGTGTTTAATTTTTGTTTTTCATATTTAAAAAATCATATATATGATATATACACGTACTTACATGTGTGCGTGTATGTGTGTGTATGACTTTGTTGCCTAAAGCAAAATGTTACATTGCATCAGTGAAGGAAAGGAAACAGAAGCTGGAGAAGAGACTTACAGAAAATGACTTTATATAAACATGACCACCTACCAGGCAGCTACTTTACTATTAGAAAAAGTTCCACTTTGTAATAGCAGAATTTAACAAATAAAAGAACAACATACCTAAATTGACAAAGCTCATGACCATGTCAGCATCATTCAGAAAGTTGGTATCATGTAGGCTGGCTAGAGCAGGGGTCTGGGTGGTCAGAGGAGTCGTTCGAGGTAACTGTATGCGTCGAGGGTACCCGTTGGGAGAGGCTGGATATCCTTTTCTTGCCCCTCTGGCCTCTCCTGCCAGGGATGCCCTCACTGAGTATTCCGACTCTTCGGGATTTTCTTCATTGGCCATAGCATTGTATAGGTCCAGCATAAAGAGAGGTGCAGAAGAAGCTTGTTTTCCAGCTGAAAATGGTCTGGGTCTATGAGGCAAACCCAAGATAGAGAGAATTTCCCTCTGTATTTCCCGTCTTTCGTGGTTCCGTAGTCTTCTATAAATAAAACTGGAGTGGACATGATTGTCTCCCAAACCTCCTTTTGCATAACCCACTAGAACCCAGCAGCTCCAGAGGAAACCCACAATACTCCTAAGTAGAAATACAGTCAGATGCATTTTTGTCCAAAAGCAAGAGTTGATATTTTTAGTCCTTCTTGTCCTCTTAAAAAAAAATGTAAAAGTTCCTAGGAGGTACACTTTCCCAGTAGCTGAAAAAACAAATTTACCTATTCTTCATGACAGTGACATTTCTGAACATAACATCCTCACGGATTTTTCTGTCCTATTTTAAATATTTTGGAATATGTCAAGAATTGTTATCTCTAAGAAAGCTGAAACTTGGATTTCCAATTATCCACAGTTGTTAAGAGTTTTTGCTGCATTGATGTAGCAGAAGACGGCAAATATTATTTGATCAGATGACCTATGCATTCCTATATGAATTTATGATAATCAGGCCTTTGGTATTTGGATTAACGCAAGTTGATCTTCTGATAAACTGTAGTTCCCAAAGTCATCTTCACTTGCTCTTGAGTTCTTCTCAACCCTTGAGCTCTTTCCAAGACAAATCCTGATTTCTGAATCACAGATCTATGCTGATCTGCACCTTGGTGTTGGAATATAGATTTGTCCGGCAGCTTGGTGATAACTTTAACATCTTTTGTGCCGTCTTAGTGTAAAATAAGACTCAAGGTTGTACTATTCAAGTAAATGTGTTTCCCTGAATTTACTTGAAAACCTTCCTGTAAGTCCATTCAATCCCTTTCTCCTTCTAACTGTTAATTCCACCTCCAGCAGGCACAAATATACCAGCCCTCTTCAAGGGAGATCTAAAGAGTAATGTAAGCACAACCCTGCTGGGAAAGAAGAGGCTTCTCATTGTAATTTGAAACTGGTAAAGCAAAAAGAACTTAACCCTTTTGCTACCAGAAAAGCCTTCATTTTCACAATTTTATAGCCATGCATCTAACATAGCACAGTGATACATGGGACATTTAAGTTCTGGTGGGGGGGGAAAGCCTGTTTTCAAGCAGAAGACTGAAATTTTTGCCACCAGTTTTATATAGTACTCTCTTAGATCTCTCTTTTCATAGTACACATTTAATACACTTCTATATTAAGTTTCAGGTTGAGGCTAAATTAACATACATCTCAGTTCTATATTTGAGGTTATTTCTAGCCTTTATGAGTAATTGCAGTGTATTTCTTAAAAAATAAAAGGAAGAGTTGTAAATTGAGGTTAATTTGTTGTTTCTTAATGACAGCCAGATCTTTTTAGAATAAAATACAGTAGAGAATTAATCACCAGTAAATACATTCTAGCTCCCAAAGTGGTAGTTATAGTAATTCAATAATGGTAGGGAGATAGCCCAGCTCTGATAATTTTTAAATACAAAAATTTTAAACAGAAAAATATATTTATATTTCTCTTATTAAGGTAGTTACAGTTGAAATACAAATACCCTAGAATACAGTGTCATGATTCTTTTAAGTCATTTCAGTTGAAATGTAAACACACTTACAAATTAGATTTTTCCCATAAGTTACACTCAGTACTTTGGTTTGTTTTAAGCCATGCAAATAAACACAAGTCAGATACTCTTTATGACTACATGCAGATTGAAATTTGCGTTTTGAAAATTTGATGGGCATAATGGGGAAAGGGCACACCTTTCTAAAATACCATACTTAATCCAAGGAAATGAGCAAAGTACGTGTTTATCCTTAATGTTTAATGCCTTTAAAATTTGGAAGTCTACAATGTTTTTGTGCAGCTATAATTTTCCTTACAAGCTCTCACTTAACCTTAAGGCTCACAGTACTTTCATTGTCTGGGATATTATTCTGATACCAGTGTAGATTTATCGAGCAAATTCTAGAACTATTATGAAATTTTAATGTTTTTCTTTTACTCTACCTAGAGGTGCCTTGTTTCTTGTTTAATTTCTTTTTAAATATTTCCTCAGAGTGTCTAAAGCATAGTCATATTTTTCCCAAGTCTTCAGTTTATTGGTGAAGGCAAGATACTGAAAGGACTTGCAGAATTTTATTGTATGCCTCATTTTTCTTATACAAACTCACTGCCCTAAAACTTGATAATACTGTTTAATATTTGCCCTACTGAAAATTCTTTATTGATAGCCGTGTAGGATGCACAGTAGCAGACCCAAGCACTGACATGCATGAAACACCTCTATAAAAGAGACATTATATGTATAGCAATAGTGCAGGTTATAAGTAAGTGAAGGAATACCATTTTCATAAGAAAGGGTTTAAACCACTCAAATTCTTGAAATTGTTAATTTCATATCCAAACCAAAGTAAGAATGTTTTGGCCATTGCTGTGGATTCAAATCAAGCACTTTGAGACAAAAAAAAAAAAAAAAAAAAAGAACAGAACAAAACAAAAATATCTTTTTCTCTGCATTTACAATACGAATCCCAGCTAAAGTCTACTATAGTTGTTGGCTACATTTTAAAATAAATTATCAAGTTCTGGATATGCTTCATGTCTCTAGAGTACAGCATAAAGTTACAAGTAAAAATTGGCCACACTAGAGGAAGAGCAATTTTTATTATCTTCCATACGTGTTTTTTTTTCCTTAAGATACAAGTGAAAAATAAAAATGAGTTTAGGTGTCATTAGTCTCAAAAACTCATTTTCCCAAAGCATGATTTATAATATCAGTCAGTGTAATTGTAATTTAACTGCTTAACCAGGCATATAGCCTACCTCTACATTGGAAATCAGTTGCCAATATTTCTGGTCAGAATTTTTAGTAGCTACCCTCCCCCACCTTCCCTTCCAACTCAGACTAGATTTGGCAAACATTCATCCTTCAAAAGGATCAACATGTGCAATGAGAGGGAAAAAAATAGAGAAGAAAAAAACTTGCCAGGAATAAAGTGGAAATGCTAAAAACCAAATGAAAAGTGAGATTCATTTTCAATTAAATGCATTTTACTACATCACTTGGATTCCCAGGTAGATTTGTATTTATATATAGGAGAGCAATTTGAAAGACAAAGTATCTGTAACTGAAAAGTATAAACATTCCAAATTTCAGAACATGTATTTAAGAGTTGTATAAGTCATTGAACATATTGAATAAATACATGCTGAGAAAGAAGTTGGGACTGGAGAAAGACCCAAGGCATCGCAAGAGTTGTCCTAAAGATAATTACATTTCAAGAAGAGGGGGCTTCATAAAAATCTGTTTCTCATAATATAATATTTGCCTGGGGTGTATACTAATGGAAGTGACCTTCTGGTCGGGTACAGATACGGTTGAATCCAGATAAGAAGTATTTCCTCACTGTCATTCTTTCTGTTCATTTTCTCTGTCCTTCATGAAAATTTGATGCATTTAGTCTGTGGATATGTAAACCAACTACATCCAATAGATAGAGTTTCAAAAGAAACTCACTCAAAAGAAAGCTAAATATTTGTAAATCTGTTTTGTCTGGAAGGGTCTTTCTATTTCACTTCTGTTTCTGTTGTTGTTTTCTCCTTGAAACAAAAATTCCTAAGTGAAAGATACAACTGCAGTGAAAGCTACCTAATATACATAGTATCTGCATTCTTAAATTATCTCTCAAGTTTGGAAAATAATTCAAAATAATTTTAACGTGATCCTAAAATTCTTAAGCAGAAACTATCAACTGGAGGAAGTGAGGGGAAAGGGTGGAAAGATCACTGAGGAGATTGGGAAGGCTGGCAGCATTGGGAGAATTCGGGGAAAACATCCCCTTTTAGAATCTTCTTGGGGATGATTCTACAAGTACCAAGTACCATACAGAGCACAAGTACCAAACAGAGCAACATCTGTAATATTAAATTGCCTTCAACTCACTCTTTTTGAGCCAAAAACATAGCACATATAAAAGAGAGAATATGGCGTACTTAGCAGTGGTCCAAAGGAAGGCTGACTGGTGCTATCCCATCACCATCTGCCTTAGATTTGTCTGCAGTAACCTGAAAGCGGTTGCAAACACAGGCAGCCTATACTTTTCAGTCTATCTAATTAATATTTGTTAAGGAAAACTTGGAAATTAATAATAAAATATGGTCACCAAAAATTTTAATGTATGTTATTATTTTTAATAAACGGTGACATTACTGAATATTTTTAAGACAGAATTTCTCAATTTGCTTTGTATTATTACACATTCCTAAGATTGTTTTATATCATTTCATGAGAGTAGGTTTTCTAATAGTTACTTAAGGGAGAATAAACCAACATTTAATCATTACGAATCAAACACTATTAATAAAATACCTAAGGACTATATCTGACAAATAGACTCCAATTAACTGACTTGAGAACAATTGGTCAAATTATGAATTGACATAATATCTTAATAATATGTCATAATATTATGACATAATATTTGAAATAGTTGCATAGGCTATGCAGTTAATCATGTAAATTGGTAAGCTGCATAAAAGTATGGGCTTATTTTATTCTGTTCACCAGTGTCAAACTGTACATATTAGTAGCTCAATTAATACTGGTCATGCAATCTTTTTTTTAAGAAAGGTGAACAATATTCCAGAGATTTTTTTTTTTTAAGGCAACTATTTTTTTTTAAGGCAGCACTCTCTGGAAACGTAGGGCTAAAGACTCATTAGACATACTAGTTGACCAATCACTTTATCTCTTAGCAGTTAGGCTCTTCACTTCATGAAGTAGTTATTACTTTCATGAAGAAATTTGCTTATTACATGGCTCATCCCAGTTATAAATTGAAATACAAACTTCTGTCAATACTAAGACAATCATAATGATTTAGAAGGAAAAGCATCATGCAATGAATAACATTAGCAATTGCAAAATACCTTGGTCTATCATTACAGGGAGAGCTGGTTAGGTTACTGCCTATTGAATTAATGTGGTCCTTGACCCAAAAGAGTAACTTTTGTCCCTGTCAATTAATACCTCATTCTTTTGAGTTGTAATGGCTTACTAGTTTGGTCCTTTTAGGTGTTTTATGGCCTATATTACAATGCAAGAGACCCTGAATGAGACCACTTTCTGTTTAACAAACACTAGCAATTAACACTACCCATGCCAAGGCTTGAGCTAGTATATACAGAGTTGAGATACCCAGTAGACACTGGGATGAGGTGCGATCTGAATATGCCTGGACTATGGGAAAAGGCACTTGATAGAACAAGTTGGAGAGTACCAAAATAAAGGTTTTTAAATTCACACTTTCTATAGTTTATACTTTTACAGAGAGAAGACTTTACCAACATACTGACAAATTCAAAATCTATAGGACTGCCACAGTTCCAGGAAAGGCACAGCTTCCAATTTACCCCAATAATTCCCATGAAGAGAAAATTAACCCTCAGTGGAAAACAAATCTATAAATGGCACTAGTCATGATATATTCAAATAAGACAATTTGAAGAAAAATTTTCAATTATCTACTACAAAATAAACATATACATACATACATAATAAAATTTAAAATTACCTAATGCACAATTGCCTTGATAGCATATTTCCTATAATCTCTCATATTTTAGTTAAATGGCCCTACTTTTAAGTAATTCTTTTTTCAACAGGAAACAGACAATATTTCATAGAATCCTCATCAAAAGGTTTAGGATAAATTTAAAGCCTGATAAATTAACCCCAACTATATCACAAAAATTATTCATTAACAACAGAAAAAATATGTGTGCATATGTCACCCAAAACCCATTAATATTCTGAAACATGAGAGGATATGGACTCTTTTTTCTTAAGATATAACATGCTGAAGAAATATAATAATGAGGATGATAGACAATAAATAAATATCAATATTCAAAATATAAGCTTATACTATGCCTCTAACACAAAGTTTCTCAAATCAAGTTGAACATTACAATCACAAATGGTGAGCAGGGAGAATTTTTAAGAAATACTAATGGCTGGGCCACACCAAAAACTAATTAAATCATACCTCTCGAGGAACTCAGGCATCAGTATTTTTTTAGTACTGATCCATAGGTAGCCAAAGTTAAGAACCCCTAACAAATAGTCTTAGAGATATCAAAACAATTACATACATTATAAGGGCATGTTTCAGTGTCATAACAGAGTTTCCAAATTAGAACAAGACCTTGATTTTTCCTTGATTACTGCTAAGATTCCATGGTATATAATAAATTCCTTAAACAAATACACAACATTTGTATCCAGAAAAACATTTGCACCCATTACACACTAAATATAGCTTATTCAGCACCTACTATAACAATAATAAAACACTATGCCTGCTGTTCCCAAATTTAGAGGTCAGTTGTTTATAGAACAACCTCCTTAGATATGTGTATTTGAACACCAAGCTAAAAATTCAATTTCTAATACACAAAATGCTGTCGTATTGCAGAATGAATAAGAATATGTTCCTCAAGGTGGCATCTGTGATCACACAGTCCTTTTTGCTCTTCTATGTAGCTCTTTCTTGGATTATAAAAGAATGTGAAGAACAAGGCCAGCTCCCTTACATAACTCTTTAAATTCAATTAAAACAGTCTTTAGAACTCACATAATACGTGCCCTTCATGCCCATGCTGGATATGTTCAGTGCTGAAATTTTCCTACTTTCTTGGTTTTCAGAGGGTGTGTGTGTGTGCGTGCGTGCGCTCGCGGGCACACACACACACACACACACATGTGCATGCACATGTGTAGGTGCCTCAGATATCCATGTGTATCTCTGAAGTTCCCTCTTGTGCGGAATCTCCTTTCTATCTTCATTCCCCAGTTACTTTCTATATTTAAAAGCTACTGATTTTCTCTTCTTAAATCTTGCATTCTCTTGATATCTTTGTTCCTCCATTTTACCATAAACTGTGTCTCCATTTTTAAAAGCCTATCCTCCTAGTTCTCTTATCTAGAACTCTTTCAAGTGTGTAACTGTTGTTTTTTTTTTTTTTTAATCTCTCCCCTTTCACCACCTCTCTCTTCCTTCAGGGTAATCCTACCTCCCCACTCCTAATCTACAGCTCTTTCTTCCTCCTTCTGGAACAGTTATATCTTCTATCACTGCATGTTTACCAGCAAGTCAATGATAGCATCAAATTGCAGTATAATAATATTTTTCCCATCTGATAAAATGAATTTTATGCTTAAACTGCTTCTGTAGAAATGGATGCAAAAATTGTAGCTTATCAACTCAACTCTAGATCAGCCTTTCAGATGCACATATAAATCCTTTGGAAACATTCACAACTTCTAATATTTGTAGCCAAAAAGTAACAATAATAATAACTCTGAAATTTAATGAGATACGTAGCCTTATTTTGAAAGTATAAGAAAATAACTTAACCTACAGCTGAAATTATATCCAGATGCCAGTTCATACCAGCATATTGGATAATTACCTTGTGTCCAAAAATGAACATTTTATTCTCATTATTTTTACATTCTGAGACAGAGTTCTCTAAATAGAAGGCTCTAATCCTCCAATATGCAATACCACTCAATACTATCTTCTAAAATGTCTTGTAAAACTTCTCCCAGAAAATTCTCTGGAAAATTGATAGATATGATGATTAACAATTGTATGTTATCTTCCAACCATTTTTAAGTAAATAAAGTTAAACCAAATCGTCTACAATTTCTAATGTAATCCAGGAATTCCTCATATGTAGATATGCTACTCATTTACATATATTTTCAAACATGTTTCTTAAATCAGTGAGAAAGACTCACTGGACAAAGACCAATCTGATAATATCCCTTAAACAAAGTGGTACAAACGTCAACATTCACAACTGGTCAAGTTTTCCAGCACTCCTGGGTGGTAAAACTTATTTCCATGGAACTCTAAAAGTTTGTTATTCTGAACTTTTTCTGTTCTAAATCTATGGATATTAAAGGGTGCTTGGTTCTACAACTCTAAGACCAAAAATATGCTGGTGTGATTCCTCTACCAAACATAAGTATTGAATCATCTATATATACTGAATCAGAATCGCTTGCATCAAATAAATAAAATCATGGGGCATCAGCTTAGACTCATTGTCCTATAATATGTATGTTATTTTCTTTGCAAGTGTCCATATGTCGTTTGGATGCTTAAACCTTCTAGGAAGTATTCACTACACTTTATCACTTAACTTGTACTCAGAGAATATCAACCAGGAAACTAGATTTATATCTTGATTTTGCCACCTACTGTCTGAATGACCTTGGAAAAGTCACTTTGGAATCATATAACTAGAGAGCAATAGGAAAGAGCCACTTTTCTGAATCTAAGTTCCTTCATCTGTGAAATGGGGGGAAAATACCTCACCATGCGGTTGTTGATTCCATTAAAATGAGACACTATATGAGAAACTGCTTGATAAAAATCAGTGTGTTTCATAACTTATTATCATAAGCACATGGCACAGTAGAATTTAGATTCCTGTAAGCTTCTCCATTGGTTGGTCCACACTGATAAACTGAGACTCAGTGTTTGTATTCCTGTTTAATCCCTTGATGGGGAGAAAAACACATAAAACTTATCATGAAAAGATTATTCCCCAAAATATGGTTGTTATGTTTACAGACAAAGTTGGACAAAGCCAGGGATTCAATGCTGTTATCTTTACGTACAATCTCCTAACATCTTGAAGGACATAAAGCATCTCTCTCCCTAGTGATATCCCCTCCTTAGTTTATCAGTGTGTCTCAAATCTGTTCTTATGGTATCCCACTGCAGTGGCAAAATAACTAACTGTTCCTCCATTGTACAAAGGAGAAGGTTTTAAATGCACATCTACCCTGAGATTTTCCTTTACTGTTAAGAAGGTAGTCCACATCTGAACTTGGTCAGTGAAAAGAGAGGAAGAGTTAGCTCAAGTAAGCAACATATGATCAAAGTCTAGGAAAAAGGATGGTCCAAAGCATACAGTCCAAGCCGATCAAGATGTGGTCCACAATGAAGACATTCACTCTTCACAATTTAGAGCATCGGGTTTTGCATCAGTGTGGTTTCAAGTAGCAAGTATGGTTCTGCCTACTTTGCTACATGTGAGAAAGGACCCTCAACACCTCCACTCAGTCTCCTCATCTTAAAAAAGTGGGATATAATATGTACTCTAGAATACTGTTATGATTCTTAAATGGCATGGTATATGAATATTCTTTAGTAAGTGCAAAGCAATCAATATGCTTGGAAGATTTATTACTTAGAAAACTGTCATTGAGAGGTGTACTGAACAACTGTTATACCTTTACAGAGAGACTGCCCAAAGGATTTAGCATGCTAGTACACACTTAGAATAAAGATATTTTAATGGCACTGGTGGTTGTATACAGTATTTTCCAAACAAATTTCCCCATGGAATCATTTACTTAAGTAGATGACTGCTGTTTTACACATCCTAGGACTGATCTTCAGCTAGCACATTTTGGGAAATAATTAAGCTGTATATTCTAATTGGAGAGGCAAGATAAAACAGTGACTAAGGGCCTACACTTAGGAATCAGACTGAATGTAAATCCTGGCTTTACTATTTCGTAGCTGTGTAGCCATGCTCTACCTCAGTTTTCTGAACTTCAGAGTGGGGACAGTATCAGTTCTTACCACACAGGGTTTTATGAGATTAAATGAGTTAATAAATTTAAAAAGATTTAGCACAGGGCCTGGCACATAATGAATGTCAGGTACCATTAGATTTCATTACCTAGTGATCAATTCCTAGAGGATTGGACTTTCTTTTTATGTATCATTCTATCCTCATGCCTAATATAATGTTTGGCAGATAGATGCCCAACAGAATGAATGCTAATTCATGTTTAAAACATATTTACTAATTGGGCACCTGGGTGACTCAGTGGTTAAGCATCTGACTTCCGCTCAGGTCATGATCTCACGTTTTGTGAATTCGAGCCCCGCATCAGGCTCTGTGCTGACAGCTCAGAGCCTAGAGCCTGCTTCAGATTCTGTGTCTCCCTGTCTCTGTCCCTCGCCCACTCATGCTCTCTCTATCTCTCAAAAATAAATAAACATTAAAAAATTTTTAAACATATTTACTAATTATTGACCTGTAGATAAATAACACCCCTTGTTAAGCAAACATTAATAAGTATTCACATTCTTTATTACTTTACCAATATAGTATTAAAGTCTAAGAAATGTAGTCATGATTGTGACTGGTCCCTATAAACTGTTATCACATTGATAACACAACTCAACAAAACACATCCTACAATTTAATACACAAAAGGTCAAAATTCTTATGTACTAAAGGATGTTTTCTAAGGACGTTTTCTTAGCCGAGTCCACCAGATGAACTATAATAAATATGAATCTAGAAATGTGTGCTTTGAACAGTAGTTTTCTTGAGCTGAAAAGATATAGTTTCACTTTTTCAAGTTATGTAGATGCCTTGAGATTGCTACATAGAAGTAAACAACCATTATAGGAGTCTAAGATCTAAAAATCAATTCATGAATCTTTCTCTTCTTCTCACTGACCAACTGGAGGCAGTTTTACTATCATTTGCATTCTCTTAATCGGAAGTCAAGGGAGTGGAAGAAAGATGAATTTAAAGCTAGTCAAACTTCTTCTATCTCAGACCTTTTTCTTAGGTTAGGTGGTAAAAGGTCTTTAAAGGAATAAATAAATCCCTTTAAAAAGACTTTGTCACTAACACAAATAACTAGAAAATTAATTTTTATTCATTTTGATAAAAATCAGTCATAAAAATTAATTTTGGTTCACTAACTAAAAACAGCTATCCTTCAAACACATAAAGGTTTCATTTAAAAGTTTTTTTACAACTCAAAGTTCCATGAATGGTTCACTAATTTGTATTTGGTATCATTTGCCAAATATAGCCAATTCTAACTTTTATATGTCATAGGTAGACCGAGATAAAATCCCCACGTCCAAAAATGTAACCATAATAAATGGAAGAGTTTACTTTTTCCCACATTTATGAGAATAAAAATGAAAGTTTTTTGGTGTTCAGACAAAACTCAAAACAAAATCGCTCAACTTCTGTTTTAGAATTTCGATGCCAGTCTCTAGCTAATGAAGTAACAATCCACAGCACTGTTGCAAAGCTTAAAAAAATGGGGTTTTATACAAACACTGACAGGCTCTGACCATCAGTGGCACTAGAAGGCGCCACCATAATTATAGTCTCCTCAAGACATAACTTATTTCAGGCTAAGCAAGCGAGCCAATATTTTGTATTTTAATTAAGAAACCTGGACTTTGTTTATAATAATTGACTGTTAGGTCAGTTCTTGCCAGGATATACTTGTAAAAGAGAATTTTTGCCTCAAGTAAGCTTTCATTTAAGATTTTGGAACAGATTTAAAATTTGGGATTGAAATCTTTTTCAGTCATTTATTTTTGCCTTCATTGTAATACTAATAGTTTAAGAATATATTTGTGGAGATTTCCAAACTACTTATCAATTGCCATAAATATTTATTTGCTCCTTGAAGAAAACTTTTAGTCATACTGATGAAAATATATTGTCTGCTATAAACACAAAAACCAAATTGTTTTCTTCATTAACAACTTAGACATGAAAAAAAAAATCAACGCTTGCATAGTGTTATAGGATGCATCCATCAGCAGTCAAGACAGAATAGAATGCCAAAGAGATAATCTAGTAACAGATAAAATATCTTAAATGTGAAACACGCATATACTAATTTTGAAAATACCTATTTAGAGGCTGTTCAAATTAAAGCATTCTATACGATGAATTCTTTAAAGTTCCTATTATCCAAATTTTTTTCTTCTTAATCATAACTATTTTTGGGCACATGTGGTAATAGCAAAATTACTTAATATTGTTTTAAAAGTAAATTAGAGGCAGAATACATGTCTAAATTATACCTCTAGCAAATGAGGTTCCAAGGAAACCAAATGGAACACTGCCACCTTTTGGTTATATAAATTGTAAAGCTGCAGTTTACTGTACAGTGTTTCAAAGAAAATATTTAGACATACTGGCAGCTTTTAGAAATAGCAATCCTATTTCTGTTAACATATGAAACTTTCCATCTTTAAATTTTTGTTTCTCATGTGTAGTCCTTTAAGTATTTCAGCTTTTATTTTGCCAGTTTGTCCCCAAACTCTTGAACTTTAGTACCTGGAAACAATTCTTCCTGTTTATTTTGTAAAGAAGGGCAAGGAATGACCTTGTAATGAAAAACACAAAGGGACTTTTATATCCTAGGGCTCTGTCGTGAACATTTCTATTACTTCTCTTTATACCTTACCACACCACCACCCTAAAGAACAGGATTTTTCAATGATACACTCAAATTCCCCAAAGCACTAATTGCGTTTCTTTCAGCTGCAAGGATTTATGCCTTCTCACCCCATAAGTGTTTTATGTATACAGTTTTAAATTATAGGGTAAAAAAATGATACAGTAGGTGCCTAGACACATATAGGGAGTAATTGGTGGGTGAAAAGAAATGAAAGGCTATATATAGACATAGACTTCATTTAGGGCAAGATCTGAAGTTATGATGTCTAAGTATAAGGATGAAACAAAGTAAGGAAAATTAAAAATGGGAGAATAGACAGCCTTATAAATAAGGTAAATAAAGGAACTAGCTGACCAGCAAATTGTACAATCTTTTTTCAGTCTAGTTCCCACAACCTGGTTGACTCTACTGACAAACAGGCCCTCAGGCAATGAAAGTAAAATAACAGTAAATAACATATAATCAAAATAATAAGAAAAATATATATGTGTGTGAATTTAAAGAAAATAAAGATAAAATCTTAGGTGTGAGAATCAAAGAAGAAATGTAAAACCACGAATTTGTAAAGTGACACAGTAGATGTTCAAGAGGTTATCGAGCTCAGGTAAAGCCTCTTTTCTAGGGGCTACATATTAAGTGGCCATTTGGGATATAAGCATGACCTTGGGAATTATGTGAGGTTAGATGTAGAACCTGAGATCCCTATCAAAAGTTAGGAGAATAAAAGAGTGATTCCTGAGTGTTAGAGGAATGGAATAGTATCACTACACCTGGGGAAGTCTGGGGAAGTAACAAGGATATTTCATTTAGCCTGAGAATCTACATGGAAAAAAATAAAATTCTCATTTAAGGATGAAAATTACACACTTCAAGGTACTATGCTCTCTTTCAGGATGGTATTAAAATCCTCAAGTCTAGAAATTAAAAACCACTCCTAATCCAAATGAACAAACATGACTACCTATCATCCTTTCAACAACCTATAGTCCACAGTATTTCAACAGGGGGTAAAATCCTTATTGAAGATAAGTTCAAAAATCAAAAATTACAAACCACATAAATGATCCAACAGAAGCAGGAGTCATCAAATAAAACAGTGAGAACTATAATACATCCAAAACCTGCAGGCAATAAAACCATCTGAAGTAGGACTATTTTAAAAACTATGCTTAAAATAGTTAAAGAGAGAATAGAAACCATAATTTAAAAAAAAAAACACCAGGACACTGAACAAAAAGGAATATTTGAAAAATATATAGAAATTTTAAAAATGAAATCACCAAAATTTTTAAAAACTCAATGATGATTTAAACAACCAACTGGGGGTGCCAGGGTGGCTCACTGGGTTAAGCCACCGACTTTGGCTCAGGTCATGATCTCACAGATTCTGTGTATCTCTCTCTCTCTCTCTGCCCCTCCCCCACTTCTCCTCTGTCTCTCTCTCTCTCAAAATTAAATAAACATTAAAAAAGATTAAACAACCATCTGGACACAGCTGAAAGAAAAATTAATAAACTAGAAGATCTAGAAGGTTTACCCATATGCACTACAAAAAATAAAGAGGAAGATATATGAAAATGAAGTATTGGATATCTCTGCAAAACATTATGGCAGGTTTCTCATAATTTAGGTTGTATGTCTCAGTGTAATAATTATAAACCAATTTCAAGACCAACTATACTAGTATCCACCACCATCATACTCTCAAAAATTGCTTCAAATAATCATAGAAAAACTTTTCTGTGCAAGTTGCCAAATAGTAAACATGGCTTTCAAATTATTGAAGTTAAGAATTTTCACACATTCTACAATGCAAAAATTTGAAATGCTCTTGAAAATTCTAGCTTTCTCTTTACATACTCGTGCTATGATAGGCAGCCTCAGAAGTCACTTCCTGGCATTCATGCCCTGGAATAATCACCACCTTAAGTGTGGTTTGAACTTATGGACTTGCTTCTAATGAGTAAAATACAGAAATAATAGTATGTTTCTTCCAATATTAGGTTAAAAAAAAAAGATTGTAGCTTCTACCTTGGGTGCTCTGTCATTTTCACTCTCTGGCTCTTTTAAATCACCAGCCATCCTGCTGTGAGGACATTCAGACAGCCTATGAGGTGAGAAATTGAGGCCTACTAACAACCACATGAGTGAACTTGGAAGCAGATCTTCTGAGGCCTATCCATAGCCACATGAATGATCTTGGAAGCAAATCTCTTGCCCCATCCATCCCCATTGAACCCACTGGATGATACCACCAATGCCACCAACAGCTTAACTGCAGCTTCATGAAGGATCCTGAGCCATGGGCATCTCCTTATGCTGGGGTCACATTCTTGACCCAGAAAGTATAAAATAATAAATATTTATCATCTTAAGCTTCTAAGTTTGGAGGTTATGTTGTAGTAATGGATAGTTTCTTTTTAAAAAATTTTATTTGAATATAGTTAATGCATTGATTTTATATAGTAGTTAACATATAAGTTTAAATACATTAATACATTAATTAATACAATAGGTACATACATACAATGTCATATTAGTTTCAGGGTGTACAACATAGTGATTCAACTTCTCTCTATGTTTCGTTATGCTTACCACAAGTGCAGCTACCAACTGTCTCCATACAACACAATTACAATACCACTGACTATATTCACTATGTTGTGCGTTTTATTCCTGTGACTTATTCATGCTGTAACTCAAATCCTTTACCTCTAACTCTCCATCACCCATTTTGCCCAACTCCCTTCCATCTGGCAACCATCAGTCTGTTCTCTATTTATAGGTCTGATTCTGTTTGTTTATTCATTTGATTTTTTTTTTAGATTCCACATACAAGTGAAATCATATGATATTTGTTTCTTAGTCTGACTTATTTCACTTAGTGTAATATGCTCTAAGTCCATCCACATTGTCATAAATGGTACAATCTCATGATTTTTTATGTAATAGTCCAGTTTATACGTGTTTGTGTGTATGTGTGTGCATGTATATATACACACATATACATACATACCACATTTTCCTTATCCATTTATCTATCCATTGACTCAGGTTGCTTCCCTATGTAGGTTATTGTAAATAATGTTAATAATAATGTAAATAATAGAAATCCACATATTTTTTTGAATTCATGCTTTCATTTTTTTAGTAAATACACAGTAGTAGAATCATTGGACCATATGATATTTCTATTTTTAATTTTTTGAGGAACCTCCATATTGTTTTCCACAGTGGCTATATCAATATACATTCACAGCAACAGTGTAGGAGGATCCATATTTTTCACATCCTCACTAACACCTATTATTTCTTGTGTTTTTAATTGTAGCCATTCCAATAAGTGTAAGATGATATCTCATTGTGGTTGATTTTCATTTCTCTGATGATGAGTGATGTTGAGCATCTGTTCATGTTTCTTTGGCCATATCTAAGTCTTCTTTAGAAAAATGCCTATTTAGATCCTCTGTCCATTTTTTAATCAGATTGTTTATTTGATATTGAGTTGTTTAAGTTCTTTATATATTCTAAGTATTAACCTCTTAGTGGATTCATCATTTGCAAATATCTTCTCCCATTTAATTGGTTGCCTTTTTGTTTTGATGATTCTTTTTTGCTTTGCAAAAGCTTTTTACTTTGATGTAGTCTAATAGTTTATTTTGCTTTTGTTTCCCTTGCTTTAGCAGACATACCCAGAAAAAAATGCTGTGATGACCAACATCAGAAAAATTACTGCCTGTGTTCTCTTCTAGAATTTTTTTATTTCAGGTCTCACATTTAGATCTTTAATACATTTTGAGTTTATTTTTGTGTACAGTATAAGAAAGTGGTCCAGTTTCACTTTTTTCATGTAGCTATCCAGTTTTCCCAAAACTATTTATTAAAGAAACTATCTTTCCCCATTCTATATTCTTGCCTCATTTGTCATAAGTTGACCGCATAAGGATAAATTTATTTCTGGGCTTTACGTTCCGTTCCATTGATCTATGTGCCTATTTTTGTGCCAGTATCATACTGTTTTGATTACTATGGCTTTGTTGTATATCTTGAAACTTGAAATTGTGATACCTCCAGCTTTGTTTTTCTTTCTCAAGTTGCTTTGGCCATTCAGGGCTTTTTGTGGCACCATAATCATTTTAGTTTTATTTGTTCTAGTTCTCTGAAAAATGCTCTTGGTATTTTGATAGGGATTGCATTTAACGGATAGTTTCTTACATGAGTAATATTTCCTTTAGTTTAGGAGGTGTATTAGTATCAACATCCTTCATTTATAATGGAATGTTAAATAATATCCGTTCTAGTCCAATTTCCAAAGAATATGGATCTGCCATCAATCAACTTTAGATATCAACATTGTTTATCCAACTGAGGCATTTTATTTGCACATATGTATTATATCCCAAGAAAGAATCCCATCATTTTCTCTCCTATGTGTTTTATCTTGCTTCTTCATGGTCCATGATGTCAGCTGAGGTTGTCAGTACAGTGAAACAAAACTGGCAGAATGAGGGCAGATTATTCTGTAATTTTTCTAAATCTTTCAGTTATACATCAAATCTGGGATGATCACTCCACACTTGTTTAACTTGCCCATGAAGCTCACAACAATTTTCCCAGGTCTGAGATAATCAGTGATTTCAAATTCGTCAATGTAACCATGCTTCATCATCACAGTTAGAAACTGGACCATGACTTTGCAGCATGGCCTAATTAATAAGAACCTGGCATTTGCCTCTTTTTTTTGACATTGTTCATGCTCTTGAGAGCATCTGCCAGGCCATTCATGCACACCATTATAGTGGCAAAGAAAGATGGTGGAAAGAGCTAGAGATATCAACATTTTTTATTCACCTAAGAAATCAGTATCACAATCTATTTTCTACTTTTTTTAAAATGGCTAAGAAACAAGCTATTTAGAAAAGATAATCTAATGGGGGCTCCTGGGTGGCACATTCAGTTAAGCATCTGACTCGATTTCATCTCAGGTCATGAATTTCACAATCCTGAAATCGAGCCCCACATCAGGGTCCATGCTAGGTATGGAACCTGGTTAAGATTCTCTCTCTTCCTCTCCCTCTGCCCTTCTCCTGCTTGTGCTCATGCTCTCGCTCTCTCGCTCTCTCTCTCTCTCTCTCTCAACAAAAGATAAATCTAATGGACATGCCACCCATACATTCCTTGAGAAAACTTGATTAAAGAATATAGTATAAAGTAAGCTCAGAATGTTGGCTTAGAATTGCTATAATACTGATGTTGAAACCACTGTCCATCTCTAAATATGCCCCTATTCAAAACATTGTATAACATTTTTATTTTAAAATTTAGTACCAGGGAAACATGTTTCTTCTATAATTGCATTCATTCATTTATATAATAAAGAGTTTATTGGGTGTCTTACCATAAGTGAGGCCCTTAGGTTGGTACTGGGAATACATTTGCTGAAAAAAAGTATCTGCTCTCACAGACGTAGCTAAGAAACAAGCAAGCATTAAACACTGATCACGAGGAAAAAGATATTAAAGTGGAAATTTTCATTAACATCTTAAATGATGTCAAATATCAGACATCAAAAAGAAGTGCTAACAAACAAGAATTTTCAAAGGAGGTTTATAAAAACCAGCTAAACATGAAGTAAGTTGTTTACCTCAGGAGTAGACGAGGATCAAAGGAGAAAAAAAACTGCTGGTGTGTTGTGAGTTCCTCCTCCTTTTCAGGGGAAAGAATTGGGGAAGGTGTCTGCCTCTAATGCCAAGCTTAATTACAAGGATTTCATTGAGTCCCCTCAGAGAATATGGCCATGTATGCCTTAGAGTTGGGAGTTATAGTGGCTGGTGTTCTACTTTGACCTAAAAAATGTAAAGACAAGAATCCAATGGCTAGCTGCTCTGATGATGGGGCAAAGGGAGGTGGCTGAGGTGCAATGGGTCTGTATTCCCAGGATTTGATAAAGCAAAAGATATTTTGGGGGGTTTTCATAGACCAGATCTGGGCCACAAATGGAGGAGAGTCAGCGTGTTGAGCTGTGTTAGAGCCTACCCCAGAAAGGCTACCTAAGGAGTGACCTGGCTACAGTCAGTGGAACTTAAAAGCCACCCCTGGCTTCTTAGAGCCTACAAAAGAAAGAAACCACAGTGAAAGCATCACCTATGTCAGATAGTACAAAGAGGCCATGGTGATGGGGAGTAGCAACAGGCCTAAATAATCCACATTAGGACTTTACAAAAGAAAAGGGTCAATGTTGAACATCGGTAGGCCCAGAGAATAGGAAGCAAACACATGAAAACTTACAATCTGCTGCTCTTATTTCCCTGCATGAGTTACCCAAAGCTGCCACGACAGATTACCACAAACTGGATGGTTTATAACAACACACACTGCACAGCCTTGAAGGCTCAAGCTCTGAAATCTAGGTGTCAGCTGGGCCATTGCTCTCTCTAAAGTCTCTAGGGGGAGAATCCTTCTCTGTCTCTTCCAACTTCTCCTGGTTGTCAGTAATCCTTGGCATTCATTGGTTTACAGATGTATCCCTCTAATATCTCCCTCTCTCCTCACAGGGTTTTCTCCTTTGTGTGTGTATCTCTCTTCTAATAAGGACACACGTCATATTAGATTTGGGGACCACCCTAATCCAGTATGACCTCATTACAACCAACTACATCTATAAGGACCCTATTTCCAAATAAAGAGGCACTCTGAGGTTCTGAGTGGACATGAATTTTTGAGGACACTATTAAGCCCCATATGCTCCCCTATCCCTCATCATTTAAATTCCCAGAGTGGTCAGAAAAGGTAGCTAGTGGTGCAGGAGGCGAGCAGTCAATGAGAAGAAGAAATTCTGACCGTTTCACCTTCAACCTCTCCCCCAACTCCTCGCTCTCTTTTCTTGCTTAATTCTACATTTTTGTCTTATACTACCCTCTGCCTTTCAGTCACATTCACATTCTCTCAGTTCCTCAAACTTGCCACATTTTCTCTTGCCATAGGGAATATCCTTCTACTGGGAAGACTCTTCTGGAATATGCACTGAAATTATGTCCATTGTCCATTCCTTCAGAATTCACATGAAATATCGCCTTCTTAGGACCCAAACACTAGTTATCAGTCTTGTACCAGTCCATGGCAAGGCTTTATGACAAAATGAACAAAAAATTAGCTATGGTAATGATGATGCCACAATAAGATAGATCAATAAATTGATGGAGAGACAGATGCATATGCACGTGTATATAAATTTAAGTACAGGCATTAATATAATTGCAAAATATGCTTTCTTGAGAAAGACTATTCTTATTTTTTTATTCTGAGACTTCGCCTTTCTTGCTTTTTCTAACTAAAATACACTTTATATTAGCACATTATAGTGTTAGCAGATGGCAAGTATTTTTTATTGTCCTTAATTGTCAAAAATACATTAAAAATTTTTAACTGGCAACTTTATGTCAGTAAAATTTGAAATTTTGTCAGCTTATGAAACCTAAAAGTCTAGGAATCACACAGAATCTAATGATAAGACTTCTACTCAGGCCACTAGAGGAGAAAAACATGGAAAAAAATTATACTAAAAGTACTGTCCTTTCACTACTACTGCCTGTTATCCTATGTGTTTTACTCTGTTACCTCACAGCTACTAACCTATTATTTCTATATTCACCTTTGATCCCTATACCATATTTTACAATCTATTCACTCACTGTCGACTTACTTAGCATAGTCCAAATGATGACTCACTTCAGAACTATCCTTCATCAAGTCTCTGAATTCCTCATCTCCCTAAATTTCTAACATTCCCATCTCACAAATGTATTTCTTTAGATCCTGCCAGGTGAACGTTTTCTCTGCTTCTGTTCCCAGAGTCATGCTGTATCATCCGGGCCCTCATCACTACACCACAAGTCATTTATCACTATTACCACATTGTTGACAGTAATATTTTTACAGTGGCTTTCCAGGCTAGCCTAGTAACCTCAATCTCCCATTTCAATTCAATACCCTTCTTGAATGCCCATGTCGTAATTTATTGAGAACATTTAACAAATGTGAAATTAGTTCCCTTTCTATCTTCAAATGATTCTGTACCCCTATATATTTCCTTTGCCTTTTCTGTGTCATGAAAAAAGTTGCCTAGAACCTCTCCAATCTCCTACACTTGAAATTATTCCATACCATCCTACTTTTCCTAACGTTATCCTCCACCAATTCCCTTTTTAATATTTTCTACCATGCAACTTTGTCAGCCACTGGACAAATATACATTCCTTCCAAATATACATGGGATCCATATAATACAAACTTTTGTTGTCACCTGCCGATCCCTCAAATTATGAATCTCTGTCTCATCTAAACTTCCCGTATTTTATCATCATGCATTTTGTCGACTACTAGTGTTAATATTTTATTCCCATCACTTAGCTGAAATTGTTTTCTTATATGTAAACTCTGATGTCCTATTTATACTATAAAATGGATTTTCTCCATTCTTGATTCTTTTGATATATTCCAATAGCATTTGACATTATAATTGCAATATTTAACAATGTCAACCCATTATTTTACCTTGATACTTTTTCATCTGTTGAATTATATGCCACTGACTCTCCTTCTTCTCTTTGTATATTTAGAAAAGCTTCTGATGTTTGTTTTTCACTACCTCTTCATCTTGCACTGCCCCCTAAATATATATGTATGTATATGAGTATATGCAATTATTTATAATTTTTATTTTACATGTATAGACTTGTGATTTGTCCACCTTTAGTCTCACTTTTCCCAAACAGATAATGTCTATTTCTTATGGCTTAACTAATACCATACTGCAGATTATTACCAAACTAACATTCTTAGTTCTGACTTATTTCTCACTTCAAGACCCACTTTTCTACTTGCTCATTGAGTACTTAAAACTAAATAAGTCAATGGCCCCTTGGTCTCAATATGTGTGAAATGAAATTTAAAAAAATAAACTTCAAAACAGGAGTCTTTTTTTTATTCCATAAAGAATCACTATCTCTTAAGTTTTCAGCACTCTGATACCATAGAAGCCCTGGGCAATACCAAGATATAAAATACAGTTTTCTATCTTTAACAAAGAACGTAATTCCTACCCTTAGGTCTAGTGGAGAAGAAAGAAATATATGATTTATTGTATTCTGATAGAGCTAAGCCCAGATTGCTGTGGGTGCCTATCTCAGACTTAAAGTGATCCCAGAAGAATTTCTGAAAGGATGAAGTTGCTGTGTTCTAAACAAAATGCAAATTACTAAAAGAGCTCCTGTTCATTTTTTCTTTGAGATTATTTAACAATAGTACTCAAACTTGTATATACATCACTACGATCTCTAGAAATGTGAACCCCGCAAAGTGCCTGGACCCTAACTGAAGATCCTGATTTAGCAGAGTCAGAGTGGAGCTAAAACCATTTTATTTTTCCAAACTTCTCCACTTTAAATCTTCATATTCATTTAGAATCTTATTGATTACTCCCTCATTGGAAAGAAGCAGGATCAACTACAGAAAGAAAGAGCTCTTCTAAACATGGGAAAGCAATTCCTGATCATTAAAAATTGGAAGAATATCATGGGCTGCTCTCATATGCTCATTTCTTAGAAAAAGCTCTCCAAGACCTTTTCCTCAATTCCAGGGATACCACCTATGATATATTTCTGTCAATGTCCACACTGTCCATACACTTACCTTGTGTGCCTGCCTCCTCTGATAGATAAGGAGCTCCTTGGAAGTAGAGACTTTTGCTTCTACACTTTGGGGACTGCAGAGTTAGATGATGCTATGTATGCTGTTAGCTATTCAGTAAATGTTTATGAATTAATTAATTAATTAATGAGTACCAAAAGAACACTGAGTGAGAAATATTCTAGCAAAATGTAAGAGCAAATATAGGTTCTTTGAGGTCAGAAAAAGCATGTATATACAATGATAGGATGCAAAGACGGCTGTAGCCAAGGATAAGGCCCAGGAGGTAAGCATGACTCAGATTTGTAAAAGGTATTGGATGTCATGCTATACTTTTGAAACTTCATCCTAAAAGTTATGAGGAGCCTCTGAAGAAAATGTTAAGAAGTATATTCTAATCAAACAAATTTATATCATAATGATAAGCCATACAGTCAGGTGGGCAAAAGATAATAAATTTAACATTTATTTTGATAATTCACTGTAGCCTCAATTTTTAATCTCTCTTTTTTTTTTTT
>CM053577.1:92832461-92902740 GCA_028646485.1 Cryptoprocta ferox | reverse complement strand
GGGAGACAGGAGAGTTTTTCCTCCCTTAGAGATGGTTCTAGGTGTGTTTTCCGTCTCTCTTTCTCTTCCCCTGGTCTCTCCGGGGCATAGCGCGCTCTCCCTGTGTTGGGCTCAGGGGCTCCTTCCCCTGAACCACCGGGACCGCCCATCCCCTAATTTCCCAGATCACAGTCACTCACTCAGGCATCTTTGAGGTTGTCTTCTTTCTGGCGTCTGTTTCTTCTTTCCCCCACTTGCAAATCCAAGTTTTATCCCTTCAGTCCTTCTCAGTTCAATCCATACGGGCGTGCTCGGATTACAGAGCTCCCTGCTCTTCCCCAATTTTTAATCTCTATTATCATACCTGACTCAATACTATGGAAACATGGTTATTTCTAATTTAAATTATTTCTACTCAAAACTTTCCTTCCTTCTACTCTCATTTCTGCAGGGGTATTTAATTCTATGTCATGAAAGGAAGGCATCTCGTTTCTGGCCTTTTGTTTCTATCCATACTGTCATCTACTAAAATGCAGAGTCAGGCAGGTTCCCAGGATTCTAAATGGGTTAACTGGATGGATGATATTATTATTCATCAAGAAAAAAGGTAGAGTAATACAATCAGGTCTGTGGAAGGATCAGAGTGGAGAATGCTATCTTTGCAGAGCCCAGGAGACAATCAAGGGATTAACTTGGGCAGAAAGGCATCTGGGATCTGGAGCTCAGGAGAAAGGGCTGAGCTACAGATGGTGATGTGGATTTAGAATTCATCAGCAGAATTTCTGGCAAATATAGGTGCTCAATAAATTCTTATCTAAAAAAAACATTGGAAATGATGAGTAAAACCATAGGAATTCATGTGTAGAGTTATAAGATATGATGGCTGAACACAGATGACTAGAAACATCAAGGTTATTAAACAGGTTGAGGAAGCAGAGCTCTTTAAAGAGCCACATATGTAGGAAAAGAAACAAAGAGATAGTGGTGTCACAGAACCCAAGATACCAGAGAGTTCAAAAGCATAGATTAATTACCATTCTCAAATAGCTCAGTGAGGTCAAGTAAGATAAGGAATAGAAATTGCCTGTTGTATTAAGCCACAGATTGATCTTCAAAGACCTTTACCTAAAAAATTTTGGTGGGGTGGCCTTGATGGAAAACAGATTTCAACGCGTATGGAAAATGAAATAGTAAGTGAAGACAACTATTTTACAAAAAAAAAAAAATCTGAAGTGTAAAGGAAGGGGAGAGATACGTTCACTACTGAAGGAAAAGTTAGGGTTAAAGAAAGTTAGAGTTGGTTGCATTTAGAATTGCAAAATATATATATTTTTTCTCTCATCGGCATGTTAGTCTCGGATCTCTGGTTTTAATCTCTTCATTCTCTACATCACCTAGAGCAATGTCATTTCCTAAATTCTGTCAATTCTTTCTGGGAAGCACTTCTCACATTGCTTATTTCATTCCCCTATTAACACTCTTCTAAAGTGTACTACCTTCTTAATCTTCTTAAAGTCACCTTACACAACAATTTTACATTATTTTACCAAGGTACTGCTTTGATCATATCATGCATCTTCACATTTTTTTCAATACTTCCCTGTTGCCTATTACATAAGACAGACACTACTTTTACTTATGGGAGAAAAAAAAAACACTCAAAATTGTTGCTCGGATCATGGAGTTAAACTTCATTTTTACAAGACTCTATCATTTGTCATGCCATTCCCTCTGTCTAAAGATAATATCCTCCCCACTTTTCCAAATTCCACTCACCATCTAAGATTCAGTCCAGACATCATCTCAACAATGATATTTGCTTTTGATCTTCTCAAGTGGAAGAGATCCCTCTTTCCCAGAGTGTCTGACAGTCTTAAATTCTCACAGCTCCTATCACACTTTTCACACACCATGTGTGCTAAAGTTATTGGTGTGTTTAACTCTCCTGTGAGAGAGTAAACAGCTTGAAGATCAAGAACATGGCTTGTGTATCTCTCAGCCCTCACTAAGCCTTCTTTATATAGTACATGTCCAATAATACCAGTAAATACATGAATTTATTTGTCAACAATAGGAATACAAGAAGAGTCAAGGAAAAAAGCAATTGCAAAAAACATAAAATTATTTTACTATATATTCAGGAACTGAGACATTCAAATGCTTCTATTATCATCATCATCATCATCATCATCATCATCATTATTTTGGAACTTCATAGGTCATACGTCCAGAGCCTTCTTAATTAGGACTGTAAAAATCAGTTTTAAAAAAATGAATTCAGTATACCCAAAAAGGAATGATACTAGTAGAGTCTCCAACATACATTAAGAGCACCATGGATCTATGCAACTGTGAAGGGATCCTATGCCTTCTGGGCAGTGCTAGGGACCTATAGAAAGTGTCCTTGCTTATGATCCTAAGAAATGTATGCTAAAGTTATTGGTGTGTTTAACTCTCCTGTGAGAGAGTAAACGGCTTGAAGATCGAGAACATGGCTTGTGTATCTCTTAGCCTTAATGAGAAGATTAAGAATAATGGTCCCATAGAAAGTTTTTGAACTAAGAAATAATTTCACTTTCATTCAGCCAATAAGTTTGGAGTGTATTTCATGTCTGAAACACTTGTGTTTACATAGTGTGGAATAGACAGATGATAAGATACAAGACCTCTTCAAGAATTGTATAGCCTAATGAGAGAGACAGAAAGTTATTAACAGCAGGACATCATTGCTCCAGCCTCAAAGGCCCAGCACCAAACTTAAGATGTTCATGGAAGTCACCAGGGATGACGGTCATGGCCCCACTGAGCCCCCAAATGGCTGCAATCTGTGGCAGCCATGGTGGCGCCACTTCAGCCTCTACAGACAGGAGCCAGAAATCCTGCACAGGACAACTCCGGTGCTTTCAGCTCTGGCTTCTCATTGTAGAGCTGGGGCCTTCCAGGTATTGTGGCTGCTGCCTAGTACAGAGGGAGAGCTGAGCTTTTCCTCCATCCCGCCAGCATTTCTCTTACCTCCACCCCTCCCATTTGCAATTTGGAGTAATTCTATACCAGAGTTGTCTAGTAGGAATGTAATGCCACTCAGTGACCCACATACATAATTTTGAATTTTCTAGTAGCCACAATTTTAAAAGGTACATGGAAACTAGTTAAATTAGTTTTGATAATATACTCATTTAACAATATATCCAACATGTTAGCATTTCATGGTATCAAAAAATTACTAGTAAGATATTTTGCATTTTTTACCTTAAGTCTTTGAAATATAGTGCTGGATTTTACACTTACAGTGCATTTCAGTGCAGACTAGCCACATTTCAAGTGCTGAAATGTACATGTTAGCTACCACAGTGCACAGCACAGCACAGCACAGCACAGTGCTAGCCATTGATATCCACGGGGAGACTGAGGTAGAAAATGATGCTCAATACAACACAGTTGGGTTTATCTGCTTTATTCTTCCCAGACCACTCCAGTAACCAGCTCCTGGCAGGGATATGTGGTCCTCTAAGTGGGAATTATCATGTACAATTGTATTTATAACCTGGAGATCCTACCCAATGTTGAATATAAAGTGACACTGGGAATTCGTCCTATTCCTGATTCAAAAACAAATGTTTCTAACATTTTCCCGTTAAGCCCAATATTTGCTCTAGATTGTCAGTATATACTGTCTTTAGTTCTCGATTTGTTAAGGTCTTTCTCTTTTTTAATGTTTATTTATTTTTGAGAGAGAGAGAGAGAGAAAGAGAGAGAGGGAGGGACGGACAGAGAGAGGAGGGAACAGAGGATCCGAAACAGGCTCCATGCTAACAGCAGAGAGCCAGATGTGGGGCTGGAACTCATGAACCAGGATATCATGACCTGAACCGAAGTTGAACACTCAACTGACTGAACCACCCAGGCACCCCAAGGTCTTCCTTTTTTAATCATCAATGGGTTTTGAATCTTATCGAGTCATGTATGTACTTGTATTGAGAAAAAAATCTAGATTTTTTCCCTTCCTTAATCTAGTAATATGGCAAATTCATTAATAGATTTTCTAATATCAAGCCAAACTTGAATTACTGAAATAGAAGAATTTCAGTATATACTTTTAGTATATCATCTGAATTCAGTTTGTCAATATTTCGCTTGGGTTTTTTTTTTTTTTTTTGCATACGTGTTCAAGAGTAGATTGGTCTATAATTAACTTTTCTTTGTTGCCTGTATCTAATCTTGGTATTAGAGTTATTTATACAAATAGGGGACTGTTCCCTGGTTTTCCTTTATTTTAAAATGTTTTTTGACTGACATGAGTCATTCCTTTAAAGGTTATAGAACTCACTCATAAAATTGCCTAGATCTGATGTTTCCTTTGTGGAGAGATTAACTAAGATTTAATTTCTTTCAACATTATAAACTACTCAGATTTTCTATTTAAAAATATCACAAGAAAAAACAGACTCAAATAAAAGCTATATTAGAGATACTGACAAAACTGCTATGGAAACATGAACCAATCAATCAATCAAGATTGCCAAGGAGAAATGGAAAAGTAGAAATTATAACCCTGACTTAAAATGTGAAAGTTGAGTAGAATGTTGATGGAGGACAACTGGGGTGGGGTAGGTGAGGAGGTGGCAATCCTAACCCAGTGTATCACATGAGCAAAGTTTCAAAAGCACCCACTTGTGTCCTATGCTCATGGAGGAGCAAGTGGTCCAGCCTGGGTATGCTGCATGGGAAAAATAAAGAAAAATAGGAAAGCAGGCTGGAAATTTGAACTCTGTGCTAAGGATTTGGACCTAATCATAATACTTACATGTAGGATGTCAAAAATAATAGAACTGATTCCTTATCTTCGTTCTTTGGTAGATTAGGGCTGCCTAATAATATAAATCAGCATGTATTATACTCTCTTAGGCTGCTTTTCTCAAAAATTTCTACACTTACAATGCCCTTCTTCTATGGTGTTCTGAAAATATTCTGAGGGACTGGCCAATGACTATATCACATCTTGAATGCCTTTGCTTTTTAAATTTTATCTGAAAGCAGAGAATCAAACTCACAATTAAATGCTTATTTCATCAGATAAAATAATGATTTTATCTGGAAAACAAAAAATAAAATCGAAATTTAGAAGTTTAAGACTGAATATATATCTGAATTATTTTTTCATCTTATTATAATTTTACATTTTTTCTATCCTAGCCAGTTTAATGCAAAAACATTTTTATAAAATACTGTGATACATAAAGAGTGAGATTCTGGCAGATTCCTGGCCCCAGGAATTTAACAACTTAACAACTGCTAGAGTAGGGGAGATAACTACAGTTTATTGACTACTGCTGTGTGCTAAGCACTAAGCTTCATGTTTTGCATGTATTATCTTATTTACTTTCCACCATATCTCTATAAGCTAGATATTTGCATTTGTTTAGATTAATGATGTAGCTTAAGTAGTGAAATTTACACATTCAACAATTTTAAGTTAACTTAAAAGTAAATACGGATATGTATGTTTTCAAAAATATTTGTTGGATAAAACAATGTTTAACAGCTTGTACATGTACTACTTGGCAGACTCAGAGTTGAACCCGGGTCTCTGATCCAAGGGCCCTGATCCTAACCGTGTTTTATTGACTGTCTGCAGCATAATTCATGAAATACAATATTGTCTAAATGAAGAGGTGATTATTATTAGATAAAGCTAAATTTCTTATAAAACTCTTCTGTAAGCTACTTAACTCATTGCTAGGCACATAAAAAACGATCAGTTGATAGTGATCATTATTATTAATGTAATTAACAATATTTGTCAACAAGAAAAGCCCAGCCAAAATATTAAGCAGTAAAATTTCTATTTAAAAACTGAATTACTATGTTGGAATTCACCAGATGACTATAAATTCTTCACTTTACTTTGGAATAAAAGAGCTCTGGGGAGAAGGATCTTAGTGAAATGGATATGGAGGCTTTGTGTCTGCTGCAGAGGCAAAGAAAGGGTAAGAGCCAAGACATTCTTAGGAAAAGTTCAGCATATTTGTTTTTCTTTTCCCCAGGCTCAGATTTCCAGAGGCCCCAAACATAAGCAGTGAAAGAAGAAGTGGGGGGTGAGGGGCAGGAAGAGTTAAAAGGTAAGGTTTAGATAAACGTGACTCATCTCTTCAGAGAAAAGAGGTTGAATTCCAAAGAGATAACGGAAAAGATTACCCCTGAGGAGGAGGACAGTCAGAGACAGGGCTCGGGTTAGGTCAGTGTTTTGAAGAGCCAAGGAAACAAGTGCCTATTAGATCAGAAAGCCAAATAGAGATTTTGATGGCAAAGAGAGCTTGTAAACCAAGAAATCATTCAGAATTGGTCAAGAAGCCCATGACGGCATAGAATGATACAGCCTCATTTCCTACCCGGATAGCATCCAAACTTGAATATTCAGTGTTTTGTCAAAAGATACCAAATTGGGGGTGCCTGGGTGACTCAGTCAGTTAAGCGTTCGACTTTGGCTCATGTCACGATCTCATGAACAGGTTCACGAGTTCAAGCCCCAAGTCCAGCTCTGTGCTGACAGCTCAGAGTCTGGAGCCTGCTTCAGAGTCTGTGTTTCTCTCTCTCTCTGCTCCTCCCCTGCTTGTGTGCACTCACTCACTCTCTTTCTCTCTCTCTCTCTCTCTCTTTCAAAAACAAAAATAATGAACATTTTTTAAAAATATTAAAAATAAAGATACCAAAATGGAGGTTTTAAAAGTACTCAAACTGTAATAAACAGCATTTAAGAAAAAAATACTTGTAGTCTCATGAGGCAATTTTTTTAAAGAAAAACCAAAAATCAGAAGCATATCTATATCCTACTCTCTAAGTGTCTAACTACATAAATGAAAGGCACCAAAAGACATAATTAATGAAGAAAGGATGATGCCAATACCTCTGAAGGTACTTTAATGCCTGATTCCAAAGGAATCATGATAAAAACAAAGAATGAAAACATTTTACACAGAAGAAAATTATTACTGTTAAAAGCATTTAGTAGTAAGAATCTATTATGTAACAAGGTATCTGGAGAGAATTAATTTTTAAAAGAAAATTATTAAGGAACCCAAGGAAGAACATTTCTTTTTTAATTCATCTTGCTCCAACCAAAATTTGAAACAGAACATTTCCCACAGATTTAGAAATAATCTATTTAAAAATTAAGCATCTTAAAAATGCAAAACATCCATTCACTTTTTTCCCCCACATAGAAAACTCCCAGGCATTGAGCTGAATTAGTCTCCATGGACTAATGAAGGGCAATGACCATGAGTGCAACACAAGACTCCAAGGTCATGGCCAATATGAGGAAGTGGATACATTTAAACTTTTCTCTAGACACTCAAATGTTTCCATTGTGTTCTTTATATTATTATTGTTATTATTATTATTATTATTATTTTGGAGAAGGGTGTGGGGGTTGAATTTGGATAGGAACACTTTCTCACTAGTATTTTATGCATGTGTTAATTTAATAAAGCCAATACCACACTAATAACTGTTGGAACTCAAATGTATCATTAATAATTTTTCCTAGTTTCAGAATGCCAGAGAAAAAAAGAGGTAGATGCTATTTCCTGTTGCCTTCCTTAAAATCTTCATCTCTCCTTCTCTAGGACCTCAAGTCTTTTTCTTCATTAATTGTACTTTAATAATTATTGTATTCATTTGAATTGTCACTAAACTGCAAGGAAAGATTCCTCCCCAGACCAAAGAATAAGGATGGAATTTGTGACCAGAACAATCAAATAATGTTACCTATTCATCATGGGTATTGACATGCTTGGGAGGAAAATACATGGGTAAGAGCAGAAATATGCGTGGGGCCAAAGAATAAAAGTGAACTTGTGACAGTTTCAGTGATATTTGATCTGAGTTCTCAAGGAAGACTTTATTCTTTACTATAGAATGGTCTTCCTTTAACTGAAAAAGTCACTCATTTCAACCTTGTGCTTGAGTCAAAATTGGGAGGAGAATCAGGAAATCTACTTAGCCATTAGATACATAAATTGTCATTAGATAAATGAATTGCCACAACATATTTTTCAGACTAGTTCTCCTGGTTATCAATAAGAATTTGAGAAGGTAAAGAAGGTGTGGGGAAGAAATTCCCAGTACTTGTGGATAAGCAAAAGGCAAGAGAATTCACTTCACACCCCCAGGAAATTTGAGTATCTAAATTATAAGGCACGTTTTGAAGCATATAGGGAAATGCAGTCAGGAAAATGGGATAGGGTCAAAATGTTTATGATCTTGCTTTCTATGCAAGAAAATTTAGTCTTTCAGGAGTTGGTGGGGAGGGGAGATTTTTTTTTTAGCAGATTATTTACCTAATCAACTCCCTGTAGGGGTAATGTGAAAGAGATTGAAATTAGGAGACACTGAGTAGAGGAAGACCATGTGAGGCCGTAATTCAGGGGGGAAAAGTTAGTGCTTGAACTAGGAAAATGGAGAAGAGTGAGTGCTTTTTATCTATATTGCAGAGATCATTTCTATCCAAAGTTTGCCTTGAAAACTGATATGTTAGTGTTAGTCACAGAATTTTTATTGAACTGTGGAATTTAATTATAGCACCCTCTTAGGTGACTTGTTCAGAGATAAGGACCAACAGAATCATTACTCTATTATACAATATATATTTTTAAATGTATAGCCCACCAAATGTATATGGAATTTCTAGTATCTGATAAATATAATAATATATAATAGTATGAGGGATGGCAGAAGAGTTACATTAAATCCCATAAAGGAAAGAGACTGACAAATACTGCCAAAATATTGGGACTTATATCACTCTTTTAACTAAGCATTTAAAATTTAGGATGGAAGTTCCTGGAAATATTTTTCTAATATTTGAAAAAAATCTCCCATCAGCCACTTAATCTTAAATTCTCTATAGTCAGACTCTTTTAAACTGAGATTCATATGTACCCAATTTTATCTTCAATCAAGCTTCATACAATATCTAAGTTCATCACATTCCCCATTAAACCAGTAGCCTGAACTGGCTTCTTTGATGTACATATTAATGGCATCACCACTCTTCCAAAATGTGGTAATCCACGTGTATTCTCAAAATATAATAGAAAAAATATATTGATATAAGGATTATTAAATTACATATTTTCAAGTATGTCCCATATGTGCATAATACTGTTTTTAATGGTATAATATTTTACATACTATTCTGTGACCTACTTTATTACTTAGACTGTGAATTTTTCCATGTTCAAATATGTAGACTTATATTTTCATTTTTGGTGGTTCGATCTGATTTTGCTGAATAAAGATATAGATTTGTTCTGATTTGCTGCCTCAGACACAAAGCTACAGTAAAAGCTCTTGTTCATATACTTTTACATGCTTATCTAAATCGTTTCTTGGTTATGGCTATAGGTGGAATTGCTGGAGAAATGTATACTGTTGTACTTTTGTTTTTATAATAGCCGGTCCGGTATATATTACCATTTTCCCTACCTAGAAATTTGGCAGATTTACATTTCCGTCAACAATGAATGCAAGTGCTTCTATAAAGATGTGGGTCTTGACCTAATGGTACTTCTTATTATTTCCAGTTTTCCTTATGCCAATGTTAACGATAAATACATGCTGTTTCTGAGTCATTGTATCCTTTCTTACCACAACTAGTATTGTACCTATCCATTCTACCCCTCACCAGTACAATTGCAGTAACATCCCAACTTAAAACTATTTATCCAAATTACTTTACATGCTCTTTCTCTCCATCTCTCCCCATCTATTCTTTCTAATATCGAAATCTAACTATATTATTCACGCATTTAAACTTCTCAGTGTCTCCCTTTTTTAGTAAATTAAGTACACACTCCAGTGTATCACATCAGTTATAAGGAAAGAATTCACATAGTCTAAGATTGCTAACACACATAGGCACATAACAGGAAAAACGATCAACTCTCACTAGCAAAAGACAACCAAGATTTCATTTCCTCTTGCCTCTACCTCAGCCCTCCCAAACACAAATATATGAAGAAATCATGAGACAGAATGTACAAAAAGGGAGAAAAAAGGTAGATTTGAACTCACACCATTTCAAATATTGAAGTCCTGAATACAAAATATTAACATTTTGCTTAAGTAAATAAAAAGAACAAAGTAAAAAGTTGAAGAAATTAAGTCTGCCAAAAGTGGGTCAAGTATATTTGGAAAGAACTGAACAGATTATCTAGAAATATAAAAACAGAGAGTTATTAAAATTACAAACTCAGTACATGGGAGAAAATATTTGCAACTTATATTATTAATAAAGATCTTTCATCTGAAATCTATGAATAGCTCCTCAAATCAATAGGAGAAAGGCCAACAACTCAACAGAAAGATGATCAAGAGAGTTTAACAGACACTTTGCCAAAGGTGACATCCAAATGGATAGGAAATACAAGAAAGTCAAAGAGGGAACAAACGTTATAACTTGAATGCTACTTCACTACCCAGCTTCGAGAATGACTAGTGTTGGCTATGGAAACTCTCATTCCATTGATTGTGGAAGTGAGGTTGATATAATACTTTGGAAAAGAGTTTGGAATTATCTACCAAAGTTGAAGAGGTTTATAACCTGTGGATTCCACAACCAACTTGGTATGAACTAAAAAGAAATGCCTGCACATATACGCTGAGAGACACAATGGAAATGCTGATAGTGGCATTATTTGTAATATTTTTAAACTAAAAATAACCCAAATTTGCATCAGTGGAAGAAGTGGTTTATTCACATGATGTCATGTTGCACAGAAAATTAACACATCATACCTAATGCAACAATATAGGTGAATCTCACCAAATAATGTCCAATGAGAGAACCCCAAAACAAAAGAATATATACTGTGTAATTCCATTTATATAAAGTCAAGACAAATGAAAAATAATGGTTACCTTAAGGGAGGTTATACCTTTGAAGAGGGTAGGGATTGGACAGAGGTAGACTTACAGTGAAGCTGCAGATGAGCAAGTTTCAGGCCCCTCACTTGCCTAAGCCCCTTTCAAGGTCCCAAGGAAACCTGATCAGTGTGTTCACATGATCATATGTTTTTGTAAAATGTTTGAAAGAAATACACTTAACTGCAATTGTTTAAGACTGATGGCTCATTCTTGTCCAAATTCCCTTCTGTCACACTTCACCTTTTATTGTCTGCCTTAAGAGAGGTAATAGGCATTCAAGGGATCTATCTAAAGTGAAATGGAGTTGGTTATTCATTTAGTTTGACTCTAGTGGGACATATTTATTTAGTTAACAATCACTCTTGTGCATAGTTAAGTTACTGCTACCACTCCAGAGTAGGACTGGCTTCTAGGTATAATCTACCACTCACTGTGTTGATTCCTTAGCTTCATGACATAAAGGTATAGAGCCAGAGGTCACATGGCAGTATAAGTGAATCCTCTAGTGGTGGGCACTAGAAATATTTGGATAAGGAAACAGAAAAAAGAAAAGAAACAAGGTGAAGTGACAAAGCCAGAAACTATCCATGGAAATTCTTCCAATCATGATATATAAATTATATGTAGAGAATTTACTTCTCAGTTATACATAGTCAAAAGGGAAGTTGTCTTGTGACAGAACTACACTAAAAAATGCAACATAAACGATTATAAATGTACCATAAATATGTTTTTCTTTTTCTGCTGGGAATAAAGAGAAATATAATTTATCAAAATTCTCAGAATTGGGAGGCTGAATAAATCTCAGGCAAAATTAAAAAGAGAAAAACGAAAAACAAAATCCACTATTAGAAACATCATGGAAAAAATAAAGAGAAATTAATAGCAGTTAGAAAGAAATGAAAGATTACCTAGGAACACTAACTAGACTTGGCTGAAATGCTCAAGAGCAACACAGAAAATAATAATGAATGTCCTCAAATATGAGGAGAAATGTTTCTCAGTATCTTAGTAAAAAAAAAAAAAAAAAAAGAAAAAATTAAAAACTAAAAAAAAGTGTTTCCAACAAAACTCTTTCAAGAATAGTGAAAAAGATTAAAATTTTTGCATACAGAAACAGAGTTTCATGAAAAAAAATTTCTTAAGCCTCATTTAAAAGGAAAGAAGAAGATTCTAAAAGGAAAGCTTGAGATACAGGGAGGAATGAGCAGAGAAACGTATCTGAATAGGTCTTGCCTGTGAGAATTAAAAAACAAATAACAGAAAAACCAAAACAAAAACAAAAAACAGTACGATTGCACTAACACTAGATAAGAATGATCTGGGAGCCAGAAATAGGCTCAGGGCAGTCAAAGCAGTCTCAGAAGAAGAGCAAAAACATTGATGCACTTTAGAACTCATTAAGTTTAGGTTGCATGCTATAATTTCTAGGATAGTAATGAAAAGAATATGAAAAGAATATTAAACAGAAAGAGAAAAGAGTGAAATAAGGGGAAAAGAGAAAATTTAATCTAAAGTAATCACAGCAAAAAAGAAAGATGGAGATAATACAAAACTTTAGAAATGAAATAAATTCAAGCACACCACACATTTAAATACATCATAATACATCATACATCATGCATTTAAATCAATTAGTGTCACAAATAAAATCCAAGAAAATACCATATTGATTGAATTTAAAAATCAAACTACATACCATTTATAAGAGATACTCTGAAATTTAATGAACCAGAGGATTGAGAGTCAAAGAATAGAATGAGATAAATTATGTAAATATTTGCCAAAAGAAAGCTGATGATGTTCTACTAGTAACAAAGTTTAGAGCTAAAAACATGATTAGACATAAACAGATTTACTATATCATAATTTTTTTTAATTTTTTTTGAGAGACAGAGACAGAGCATGAATGGGGGAGGGGCAGAGTGAGAGGGAGACACAGAATCCAAGGCAGGCTCCAGGCTCTGAGCTGTCAGCACAGAGCCGGACGCGAGGCTCGAACCTATGGACTGAGAGATCATGACCTGAACCAAAGTCGAACGCTCAACCAACTGAGCCACCCAGGCACCCCTAAAAAATGTTCTAATTACCAAGGAAGTTAAAATAGTTCTCAAATTCTATGCACTTATAATAAAGCCACAAAATAGATAAGGCAAAGAAATTGAGAGGACCAGAAAGAGAAATACACAAATAATAATAACCAATGTAGTTAGAGGTTTTAATATGTATCTCTTAGTAATTGATAGATCAAGCCAGGAAAAAAAACAAAAGAAACATTTGAAGAGCACAATTAACCAGCTTGATCAATTAGATTTTAAACTTTAAAATAGTAATTAATGAATACAAATTCTACTAAATTAAACACAGAAAATAGATCTTGTAAGAAATCAATTACATAGTCAATTTTCAATAAATTTTGAAGAATTGGTTTAGTGCAGAATACATCCTCCTATCAGAATGTAAGAAGTTAAGTTAGAAATCATGTTGGTAAAATAAAATGTTTTATAACTTTAAGAGTTTTGAAACACATCTTAACCCATAAACCAATAAAGAAATTATAATAAAAATAGCCATATACCTAAAACTGACATATAATGTAAATACAACATGTAAACTTATTAAATACAATAAAAGCAAATTCAGAAGGGAGTGTACAGCCTAAATGTTTATGTTATAAAAGAAGAAAGGCTGATAACTAATGCATTAATTATACAACTTAAGGACTTAGATAAAAGAACAAAACTAAACAACACAAAAAGGAAATGACAATAGAATCAGAAATAAATGAACTATAAAACTAAGAGAATAAGAATAGGGATGACAAAACCATTATGATAGTTAAAAGAGATATGCCCCTTGAAGGAGATACAGAGGAAGAGAGAAGGAAGGGAATGAAGGAAGAAGAAGAGAAAAAGTTAAGTTGTTCAAGGACAGGGTGAGAGTATATGTCACAGACGAGATTTCTGGATTTCAGAAATCCCTTCAGATTGAAAGTTAGAGACAAAACTATCTCAACTGGAAGATACCAAGAATTGGCTTCACAATGAGGCAAAAGCTACCTGTGAGGAGAAAGTCACAATAAAAATGGCCAGGTAAAAAAAAAGTCTATAAAAATTCTTTTTTTCTCTACCTTTGTCATGACTTCTATTGTTTCTCTTGTTGTAAAAAATATTTATAAATAATTATTTTAGTCTTCTCTGCTACCAATTCACATTCTAGTCCTCTGGTTACCAATAGTGCTCTCTCTCCAGGACTGACCTCAAAGTCATCCTGCGTTCTCAGCTTTCAGAACATCCTTGGAAGATTCTCATAGTTCCCCTCGTAGTCACCCATTGATGATACTTGCTATCCAACAAAATGTTAGATTGTAAATTGAAGCTATCCACTACCTCAGTTTCCATTGATCCCAATCTGCATTATGTGGGATTTGATGTTCAAATAGAAAGATTATTTTGAAAATGGGGAGCCAATTTCTTCAAACAGTTTAAGGGAAAACATAGCTTTATAAAGAAGCAAATTAGAAAAGAAAATGAAGCTGAAAAGGCCTATTTTCTTCTCTTCTTTTCTCAGCTGTATTAAGAGAAAGACAGTAATGGGGTGCCTGGGTGGCTCAGTAGGTTAAGTGTCTGACTTTGGCTCAGGTCATGATCTCGCGGTCTGTGAGTTCAAGCCCCATGTCAGGCTCTATGTTGACAGCTCAAAGCCTGGAAACTGCTTCAGATTCTGTGTCTCCCTCTCTCTCTGCCCCCTCCCTGCTTATGCTGTGTCTCGCTCTGTTTCTCAAAAATAAATAAATGTTTAAAAACATTTTTTTAAGTTTAAAAGAGACAGTAAAAAGATTAATATTTTTTATTTGATTTGGGGTCAAATTTCTGAGCTTTTGAGAGAATATATTGGCAAAATACATAAGAAACAAATGATCAAATATCATAAAATACTAAGGTTTTATAAATCTGTATATATACACATAAACCTAAAAGAAAAATATATAAGTGATATGAAGTAATTTATAATAGAAGTACAGATGGGCACTAAACATGAAAAGTCAGATATTTTTCAAAGTTTATGTGCTTAAAATAAATAATACAATTGAATTACATTATTTAACACTTTTAGTTGATCAAATCACTTGGAAACTAGGCTCATATCCAACTACTTATTCAACACCTGAAACTCAACATATCTAAAACTAAATTCATCTTTCCACCAAACCCCCTCCACCCACCAATTTTCCCATCTCAAGGATAAATACACTAATCTCCCAGTTACTAGGGTCAAAAACCTTGGCATCATTATTTCAGTCTCATATTCAATATGAAAATAAACTCTACTGACTGTATCTTCAACATCTATCTTGAAGCTGACAATTTCTCATCATCTCCACTGCTGGTGGAGTGTTGCAATACACCATCATTTCTTGTTATGGTTATGGCTTCAGCCTCTTACAGGATCTCTCTGTTTCTACTCTTGCACCTCTGCAAGGTACTACCAACAGAACAGCCAGAGAGAAAGTCTTCAAATGTAAAGTCAACTCACTCCTCGACCCAAAACCCTTCCCTGGCTCCCCATTTCATTCGGAGGAAAAGGCAAAGTCCTTATAATTGCTTCTGCCATTAGTCAGTATAAGTAACAATAGTTTCCTGCTTAAAAACAAACAGGCAAACAAACAAAATCCTTGATGGCTCAACACAATGTCACAGTGTAATGCAGGTTGAGAGGCTTCTAAGTATCACCCCTCCCAAGGGTGTCTCAAGAATCTAGACTCCCTTCATCTTGTGGTTCTGCCATGTCCTAAGGCCATCTAATCTCCTCCATCCAACTGACCAAAATGGGGGGGCAGGGAGGGGTGATGAGAGAGAGAGAGAGAAGACAGACAAAGAGAAAAAAGAAGTAAAAGTGAGCTAGCCAAAAATTGGACTGCAGGTTTTAAGGGCAGCCTTTAGAAAAGGCATAAGTCCCTTCTGCCTACATTCAAGAATTCATTTTATGTCCCCACCCAGACTACAAAAATGAATAACCTAGCTGGGTGACCAGGAGGAAATGATGTGGTGCTAGCTATTTCCCCTTCCTCCATCACTCTTTCCTAAAATATCAATGATGAAAATTTTCATCTTATTCAAGTCTTTGTCCAAATAACACTTTTTTTATTGAGACTTCTCAGACCAAACCATCCAACTGATAGTTGCATTCCACAATCCCAATCACCTTTCCCCTCTTCTGCTTTTAATATTTCCCTGAGTGTATTATCATTTCCTAGTACTTATTTATTATGGTTATACCTTATTATCTCTCTCCCTATTGCTAGATGTAGAACATTGATATATCTTTTATTTCTAGGATAGTATTTGACATAAAACAGACACGCTGTAACTAGTTTGCAATAAAAAGTATAAAAGTTGTTGTGATCTTATACTACTATCTTTGATTTTAGTTCTAAGCTCCATATATCAGTTTTCAGAAGTATATCCTTTTCTACTTGATTAGTTAAGATTTTATATATTTTTTCATATGGCAAACAATTTCTTTTACCTATAATTTTCCAATTTTTATGATTTCCAGTTACTCATTTCTAATTTTATGTTTATTAAAATTACCATCACTTTTTTTCACTTTTAAAATTTTCTAAATTTTAGTGTATTTAATTATTAGTCATATATGTTTATGCTTGTATAATTCCTCCATACATTACTTCTTCCAAAGCCTTGTAATGCTATCAACAATATCATCTGACACTTTAGATCCAATTAATTATTGTTGTTATTTTTCAGTGTATTTCACATTATTTAGTTTTCTCATGACATTTGCATTCTGCACATATATTTTACTTTTTTGTTTCAATTTTCACTAACATTCTTATAAAAAGACATATCCATGCAAATGAATACCAATTTAGCTGATAAATTTTAGATGACAAATTTTCCCTTAAAAATACAAATGTTTTGGGGTGCCTGGGTTGCTCAGTCAGTTTAGCGTCTGACTTCGGCTCAGGTCATGATCTCACAGTTCATGGGTTCAAGCCCCATGTCAGGCTCTGTGCTGACAGCTCAGAGCCTGGAGCCTGCTTCAGATTCCGTATCTCCCTTTCTCTCTCTCTGCCCCTCCACTGCTCACTCTCTTTTTCTTTAAAAAATAAATAAAAACATTATTTTATTTTTAAATGCAAATGTTTTGGGGCACATGGGTGGCTCAGTGGGTTAAGCATCCAACTTTGGCTCAGGTCATAATCTAAGTTGGTGAGTGCAAGCCCCACATCCAGCTCTGTCCTGACCTGCTTCAGATTCTGTGTGTCCCTGTCTCTGTCCCTCCCCCACTGGTGCTCTGTCTTTCTCTGTCTCCCAAAAATAAATGTTAAAAAAATTTTTTAATTAAAAATACAAATGTTTCTCCATTATCCCCTTGTATTTAATGTGTTAAATTTAAGGATTCTACTGGTTTCACCTTCTTTAAAACTGACATTTTATCTTCTGACTAAATGCTATATGATTGGTTCTCTGATTTCCAAATTCAAAGATTTCACAGATTCTGTCTTGATGTTAGCTTCTTTTCATTAACATTTCCCTTGTTCCAGGGGAGACCTATCATGTAGACTAAAGTCTAACTGTGGCTGAGAAAGTGTTCTTCCTTTATTTCTTTGACTATTGTCTATTGTCCTTTTTATTGTTGATTTTTTTTTAATAAGAGCAACAATCTGTTTTCAAGTTCTGGTCTTAGTTCATTTTTTTTCATCCCCAGCTACCAGATCTTCCACAGAAATTTAAATTTCTTCATTAGATTGACCTTAGGCTATAATCTTTCTCATTTATAAAGCAGGTTTTAATTATGTTATTGAATGCTTAACTTTCTTAGCTCACACAGCTAATTCCTTTTGTATTTCTACCTGTTTCTAGTCTGGTTCCCCTTTCCCCTCCATTTATTTTATTAGTTTTTTGTCTTGGATTACTTTTCAAATTATCTTATTAGCATAAAGCTGCATAAAGTTTGCATCTTACTTCTGAGTCTGTAGTTAGCTGGGTCTCATGGGTCCTTGGATGCAGGTCCATTTAAGTGCCTTATATTTCAGATGTGAAAGTGAGTCTAGGTGGAATGCTTCTTCCTTTCCCAAAGGTGCCCTCAGAATTTTCCAGAATTCTCAATGCTAACCTACTTCACCAAAAGGGAAAATTTCAAATTTGGCTTTTAGAGATCCTATCAAGCTACACCGTATCAAGCATAAATTCCTGAAATTCTATGGCAAAAATACTGCATTTTTTCCTAGTTGCCAGCATTAATTCTGGGTTTCTTTATTATTTTGTCATTACCACTAGAATGGAAGAGGTGAAGCTAGAAGCTAGTGTTCAGGAAATCACTTTATCTGAAAGACCTTCAAATAGATTTCCAATTAAATGTTTTAAAAAGCAGGGAAGAGTAAAGTTAACTTTACAGGATTTCATGTCACTGACATCGGTCTCTTTCTTATTGTAACTCTAGCTTCAAAAAAGGTCAATGTCACCAAGGATTGGTTATTTTTAGGGGTATCAGCCCTCTCTTGCCAACAGTTCTCACTCAGAAAATTTGGGCAATCAGCCCATCTATACAAGCTCAGTCTCTCCTGTTTGTCATGATGAAAACAATAAATATTTGCTTGGTTCATTCTTAATGGTTGACAAGCAAGTCTCCCTGCTTTCACTGGCACAGGGGAAGTAACCTCCTCAAAGTCCAGCACCATTGGTGTCTGTAGAACCTTCTCTCACAGGCTCCCTTACTTCCTTGTGACACAGCTTTTCGGAGGTAGGTCCCTTCTTATGGTGTCTGCCAGCTCACCACACTGCACCTTGCCGGGCCGGAAGACTCCCCACGGGCTGCTAACATGGCTGTCATGAAGGCTCCTATCCTACAACTGACATCCCTACTTTTCTCCTGGAGACTTCAGGTCATCTTAAAGCTTTGCTTGATTAATTAGCTGTTTTTCCTTCTATTCAAACATTTCCCAACATAACCCAAAACAAGCTGCTCCTGCCTGAGGAAAGCTCAAATTTTAGGTGTGTCAATCATCTTCAGAGCCAAAGGATACAGAAGGGCAACTGTAATCTCCTCACAGTTAGGCAGTTTTTCATCTGTTTAGCTCCAGAATCTAGTACAATGTCAGACTAGTTCTGAGTGCTCAGTAAATGTCTAGAGTCCACACAATCACAGTTGCTTCTTGTCATTAACTCTGTGTAAGGTGTAGTTATTTCCACTCTCCTTTAAAGTTCCATCCTTTTAGTGACCTTAAATACAGTTTAAAAGAGGGTTGAATGTCTTCCCATACAAGATCTGACCTTAATTCTACAAAAACAAAGCCATTTTGATTTTTCTTCAGTTTATATCCATATGGCATTTAGGAATATGTTGAAATTTAAAAGAAAAAAATGGTAACTTTATCTTGAATCAAAATAAATCCAATTATGGGCTGCTTGGGTGGCTCAGTCGGTTAAGCATACAACTTCAGCTCAGGTCATGATCTCGAGGTCCATGAGTTTGAGCCCTGCATCATGTTCTGTGCTGACAGCTCAGAGCCTGGAGGCTGCTTCAGATTCTGTGTCTCCTTATCTCTCTGCCCTCCCCTGCTCATGGTCTGTCTCTGTCTCTCCCTCAAAAGTAAACAAACATTTTTAAAAAATTTTAAAGTCTAAAAAAAGCAAAAAAAAAAAAAAAAACCCAAAGAAATGAATCCAATTATCATTAAATAACTATTTTAAAAAATGGTCAAGGGTTTATTAAAATCCTTTCTACCAACCTACACACAACTATTTAAAAAGACTAATATTAGAATAATTTTCATCATGACATAAACTGAAAATATTTATACTCATGCGAATAAACTGCCTCAGCCACTAATGATATATATTTTTTGCCATTGAGGATATATTTAGTTCCAATTGGACATGATAATATTTATGATGTTTGGATGGTAGGAAAAAAGATCATTGTATCATATTATATCTACATAGTATCTCTAGTTTTGGACAGCTTCAAACTGTAAAATTTGGTCAAAACAGAGACAATAGGTTATTAATAAATGTGGTATTCTTGAATAGGAACATATAAATAGGTGTACTGATTAAAGCAGGCTCATAGTACCAGCTGTTACTTTATTTTTCCATGTTAGTTCCGTATTACACCATGCCAGAATGAGGTTATGAAGTCCTGTGCTTTTGTTTTCATGAATCTTTACCAAAAAAAAAAACACACAAAATGGAATGCTTTTATCCATCAACATCAAATCCTCATGAAAATTTGAACCTTATAACCTTATAAAATTCTAATTTTATACTTTTATTTATATATTACATATGTTGTGCAAGATTATGAAAGATACTGTAGATTGATTCAATGTATCAGTGATGTGCTAATAAATGTTTAAAAAAAACAGTTTTCTGGAGGGAGGTGGAGAGGGAAGCTCGCTTGTATATTATTTGACAATTTTATGTGGTGTAATTATGCCCTGATCTATCTTTTAGCTGAGGTTCTGGATGCAAATTAACTGTCACCAATTAGGTGTACTTGCACAAATTTTAGAATGAGAAAGAAAAGTGAGCCAGAGGCAATTTCCACCACCAGAAAACAAAGTCGGTGAGGATGTGAGATGTTCCTGTAAATCACTGCACCATTCATTCTCCAGGTTGCTCAGTGCCCAGAGACTGCAGCGGCAGCAAGAGCAGCTTTATCACCCCTTGAATACTAGCTCACTCGAGGTGTTCTTAAACACAGTAATGCCCATGGCAATCTTAGAAGAAGCGCAAGATTCTCCCGGGTCAGTCTTGTGAGGCTCTGGGAGTTTTTCCTAAAGGACCAGCTTAAAGCACACTCCTTCAGCCCTGCCATGCATTTTAGAAGGGACTTTAATTCCCTATGTTAAGTCCTTTGTGAATAAAATTTGCCACACAAACTGGGATTTTTTATTGGTTCCCTTTTACAACTTGAAATTTCATAACCCTGCATATTTGCCATATCCTTTCCTCAGTACTTCAGATATCTGCCCAAGTATCAAATTATGTAATGTTCTTAGACAAAGGTTTTCTTTCTTCTCACTGAAGTCCTATAACTCCTGGTCTCTTTCTTAATTCTTGTGACACAGGATAAATTGTTCTCATTTTAGGATTTAGACAAGTTCAGGACAGGTGAGGTGGGCACAAATAATACATCTGCATGAAGACAGTGAACTGTGGGAAAGACTTTAAGGGAATTAAGGGTAGCCATATGATTGAGCCAATAACACCCTCATTAGGTGAAGACCTGAGTGATTTTCAATACAGCTTGTCTTCTCTACCCCTAAGGACTTGGGTCTCAATCACAGGGAGAGAGGAAGCTACCAGAAAGCGGGGGAAAAAAAGACAACTTTACTAAAATTCTGAGTATTATTGGTATACACACTATAAAGGTAGAAAGAAAGAATTTTCTATGTTTTAAGTTTCATGCAATGACTATAGAGCTCAAGGACTACTGGCTCTCCTGGCATGTTTAGGTTGCTCACACAGCTTTATAGAGCAGCTTCAACTATGACATCTTTGGGGCACTAAATTTTCGGTAAGTGTTAAACAGCATTATCGTCGCTCCCAGGAAAACCCTGCGGTATCGACAGCTTTGCTACTTACAGTTTGGGGTGTGGGGACCAGAGTAAAGCCATCTCAGTGCAGCAAATGAGTGTGGTGTCTTTGATAATGAAAAGAGGCAACAAGGTGTGTACACACACACACACACACACACAAAGTGAAGTTTTTGATGGCTTTCAGTAAGTTGTCTACCAGCCTTTACTGAGCACATATAACCAAATCAGAAGAAAAAGAATAAATGGAAAAAGAAAAAATGGCAGGTGGTTACTAGAGCTAGAACACCCTACTCTAAAAACATATAAGCACCATCTGAGAAGTCCTAGAAACACCCAGGGAAAATAGTTTTAATATAGTCAAAGGAATAATGTTTATTATTAAAGTTATAATCCTACAGTGATTTCCAGGCTTTTGTGGCCTGGAATTAAGGCTGTACAAGTAGGGGCACCTAGGTTGGCTGGTTGGTTAAACGTCTGATTCTCGATTTTGGCTTAGGTCTTGATCTCACAGTTCATGAGATGGAGCCCCGCTGGCAGCACAGAGCCTGCTTGGGATTCTGTCTCCCTCTCTCTCTCTACCTCTCTCTCTGTCTCTGTCTCTCTCTCAAAATAAAGAACATTAAAAAAAAAAAAGAAAGATTGTACAAGTAATGAGTGGCATGCAGTGATATGAATGTATGTTATCTTCCCATCTAATCTAACCTATAAATTCCTTAAAGATCAGAGATCTTTAGTGATCCCTAGCACAGTGCCTGGTACAGAACAGGTGAGGAAGATATGTGTTCAATGAATTAATGTCTTTTCTTCTACACATTTTCTTCTCTACCAAATACTCCACACATACATAAGCCCTGCGAACACTTTAAACCATGTTCATTCAGGGCATCTGGGTGGCTTAGTCGGTTAAGTGTCCAACTTCAGCTCAGGTCATGATCTTGTGATTTGTGAGTACAAGTCCCATGTTGGGCTCTGTGCTGACAGCTCAGAGTCTGGAGCCTGCTTCAGATTCTGTGTCTTCCTCTCTCTCTGTCACTCCCCCACCCACACTCTGTCTCTCTCTCTCTCTCTCTCTCTCTCCTTAAAAAATAAATAAACATTAAAAATAAATTTAAACCATGTTCATTCAAATTCTACTAATGTAGAAATTGCAATAATAGGCTTTCATAAAATTTTGTCCTAAAAACAATGAGGGTGCTTTCAAATTTATATTTTTATTTATAAATCACAATACTTCTCTCAGGTAGCAAAAGTAGTGATAGTTAGTTTTATATTACAAATAATAATTTGGTATTAATACTTTAAATTATTTTGGTCAATATATATAGTTCTTTCCCTCCTGGAATATAAGTAGAGAAAAAAATGAAATAAATTGATAGAAAGGTTTATGCTAATTTCTCTAAAATATACTATGGTCTTGAATGTCCACAATAACTCTGATTTTATTTTTTTAAGATTTTTTTCAAAGGATATTTGATTTAATATCAAGATATAGTAATTACAAAACTCTTCCATATTCTTTAGGGTTATTCGGATCTAGAAATAAGCTTTTTTAATTTTTAAGTAATCTTTACACCCAATGTGGGGCTTGAACTCACAACCCCTAGATCGAGAGTTACGTGTTCCACAGACTGAGCCAACCAGGTGTCCCTGATTATATTTTCTTTTGAAAAATATTTAGAGGGATTAAAATGATTTTAAAATATGTATGTGTGGATATAGCAGAACGTCTTTTTATTCCTTTGGTAGGGTAATTAGAGTTCCCCTTTGGAAAGTAAAAAAAGCAAGTAAATACATGGGCAATTCCAATGAGTGTCTTTAAATACTAGCTCTGCTGATTTCAAAAGAAGCCAATTGGTGCCATATTATGCCTTTAATGTCTCAAGAGAGAGCAATCTTATATGAGACAGGTCTACCTTGAAGACCACCTAATGTTTTACAAGTACAATTTCTAAAGAAAAACATGACAAAAATATGGCCTAAGGCACCACCACTATATGAACAAACGTTTTAAGCCACAATGAAAATCCTATACTTAACCAAATTTGCATGCTTTTTATATTTGCTTTTATATTTTTATATTTGTAACAGTAACCATTGAATACTCTGGGAAAATGCATAGGAATATATACCCAAATTTCTCCGTAAAATCGTATCCTAAGAAGTCCTTTAAAATAATATTCTCCAAAGAGGGTGTTCTAAGGAGGTTTGAGTCAGAGTGACAGAAATATCTGCTAATCTCCTATCAGGCAGAGTTAAATAACAACATTATTAGAGACTTTGATGATTTTGGAGGCAAATTTAATAATGATATAAATCAAATGTTAAAATAATCCTCTAAGGAAACTTACTTCATTTGGGAGAAAAATAAAGTTTCACCAGTAACCATAGTGAGTTGATATTATTGCAGTTGTTTTCATAGGTTGTTGCCATGACTTTTTTGACTTTTGGGCTAGATTTTACTTCAAATACAACAGATGGCAACGATTACACTTCTGTAACTTTTTTTTCTTGAATAACTAAACAGAGCACAATAAAATAAACAGGCTTATACACTAGAGAGTTTGGTCTTGTTTCATATTTTATTAAAACTAAAAGTGAACAAAGTAACTCAAACCAAATATAAAGCGAGACCTCCATGTATCCCAAACTTCACCCACAATTTTTTAAATATTAAAATATTCCAATTTTTACCTTCCTCGTGGTTTCAAGAGAACTAAAATAAAGTGGGACAAAAATAATGGAACGAAGAAAGTTTCCAACAGTGACAGCTCAAATCTGAAGCAAATGTTAAAAGCCCAAGGAAAAGTTCTTCTGTATCTGTCTCGCTTGCTATAAAACTCGAGAAAACAGATTTAAATGGAATTAATATCTTGGGGGGGGGGGGATTTTGTAATAAGATTTTTATTCCAAACACTTTCAAATTTATTTCTTAGTATTATATAATATTTCTCCATAGTCTGACTCTCTTCTCATGACCTCTCTGAGAAAGGATTTGCCTAATTCTCAAAATCCAATCTAAAGTATACAAATAAAGCCAAATTATGATTACTGTTCACAGAGAACATTTTAAGTAAGTGAATTCCTGAAAGATTATTTAATGAAAAAGGCACAGTTGGTGGGAAATATGCTCCTAATGAATAGAACACTTAATTAGATGTTAGGGACCAGAGTTCCATTTCCAGATATTTAAAATGATGATGTATGTCCTTGGGTATGTCATTTAACTTTCTTTATTTTTCTCATTCTGGTAATGAAGACAATAAATTCTCTGACAAGATAGAGTTTGTAAGTCATGCTCAAATGTTGACATATTATAATTAGTTAGGAACTTTAATGCATCATAATAATATTGATTTTAGAACTCTTAGTCACCATGATTTCATTGGCATAGATAAGAGCCTTTCTTAAATAGTGTGTGGAATGACTTCTAAAGCGCCAAATTGCCTTTTTAATGATCTCATCGTGATTTCATTCTTTAGTTAACAGCTTGAGAATTTGATGGAATAAAGTGTTCTGATTGAGCAATACCCAAAGTATTTGCCTATAAAAATTTTATTTTAAAAACAAATCCTGCAAAACTTTAGCAAAATGACTAGTTAGAGAAGACTAGCCAAACAAATCAGGAATAGTTGAAGACCTAATCCTTCTAATCATTATTATAGATATTAATTAATTACTAGATATTGCAGATTGGAGACCACTGATCTTAGTGCAAACAGACTGAAGTTTTGTATTCTGGACATGTGTCCTAGCTATTAAAATAGTACTTGATAACTTTTTATACTCAGAAAAACAGAAAGAGTAAAACAAAGAAAACAATAAGCATATAGAATGCTCAGAAACAAACTGTTAGATGTTTACTATCTATCCTTTCAGGATTGTTTTGTCTGTTTTTCCCCCCATGCATGTTCAGGAAGTCTTCTATTTACATGTATTTGCCTTCCTGGAACTGCATTAAAAGTTAGCAGCCTAAAATAATCACATTTTAAATTCTATATGCAAACAGACCAGGTTATATTTGCAAAGAATTAAATTCATACATGCACATGTGCACACCACACACATATTACAATGGTTACTTATTACAGTTCAAGTGGGCCCGGGGTCATCTGCCTGGCAGATGAGAATAACAGAGGCACACAGAGACCTCCAACAAGACCTTACTGTGCCTGCCTGACCAGGGCTGGTTTCATCCTTCTCTCAATTCCTCTGCAAAAGACCGAAGCAGAAGCTCCTTAGCCCTTTCAGGCCTGGATATGCTGAGTGCCTAAGTGATGCTGGGGAGAATCAGCCATTCTTCCCTTGCACACACTCTGACCGAATGGGTCTCAGCTAGCCCCTCTCACTGTGACCACATATGTGAGGGGCCCAGCTTGACTGCCTGTACACACACACACAGACACGCACACACACACACACACACACACACACACACATACACACTTCACCTGTCACTCAGTTTACCCTCATCTTGCCCTGTGTCCACCATGAAGGAGGCAAGTACAATAGGAGTAAAGCTTGAGTCACCTCTTTGGATAGTCATGGGGCCTACAAGTCATGGAGATCCCTGATGCCCACGAACTGGGCAGGAGCATCAGAAGAATGGAGCAGACTTGTGGGCTAGGGAAGGGCTCCATCTGTGAGGTATGGGGCCAGCAACACTACAAACCAGCTGAAACACATTGTCAAGGCTGTGGCAACATGCCCTTTTCTGGTGCTCTACCTTGTGAGGCCACAAAAGCATTCTGCAAAAGACTGACTCTATACAAAACTACACATATATATTAATCATATAAGCGTATAAATTGTAGGGGGCACCTGTGTGGCTCAGTCGATTAAGCATCAAACTTGGGCTCAGGTCATAATCTCATGGTTCATGAGTTTGAGCCCAATACTGACAGCATGGAGCCTGCTTTCAATCTCTGTCTCCCTCTCTCTGCCCCTCCCCCACTCACGCACGTTACTCTCTCTTTCAAAAATAAACATTAAAAAAATTTTTTTAAGTGTGTAAGTTATAGAAATTCCATACAATAGGTTTGTATATTGATATAGTTTATGCATGGACTTCTGTATATATATGTGTATATATATTCATATGCTTGATTATAATACCATTAGACTATGTGAGCTTATTTATTAATATCTATTCCCCATGTTGCCCATTGCATGGTTTTAAGTTAGTCTCACTGATACTGAGAATTTTATCATTAAAGCATCATGGTATCCATGGTAAACTTTATTCTTACAGGTGATAAGAAATAGCACATTAAAAAAAGAGAGAGGTATTGAAAGAGGGTGAAAGTAGACACTTAAATATTTCCAATGTTACGTGTTAGTACATTGTGGGGTGAAATGGTTTCCGCTGTTTTCAGAAGGATTGCATAGGAATACTTGGATGAGATGTGGAGTTAGGATGTCCAGGGTGAATTCAGGAAATTTGTAGCTTATTCTACATGAGATCCTGTAAATGACACTTAGCTTCTCCTTTCCTCGGTTCTCCTAAGATGTGTTTATGGATTAACTCCATCTTTAAATCATTCCTTCCTCAATACTTTTCACATACACGTGGGAGTAGAAGTCACAGATGAAGACAAAATAGGCCAGATAAAAAAATGAGAGAGAACAGGGCAGAGAAGAAATAGAAGAAAAGAGGCCCATAAATGATCTCTGAGGAAAAGTAGCCAGAGAGACAGGGGAAGCATCTCTGATGTGGAGGAAGAAAGGAGTTTCAGGAAGAGAGAGGTAGTCAAATGCCAAACATCTCTGAGGAGTCAAGAAAGAGAAGTATACAGAAAATTGCTGTCATTTTTGGTTCAGTGAAGAGAAGAGAAGCCTGATGGCAGTAGACGTGACCCTGCAGCCTTCTTTTCAGAATTTTAGCAGTGAAGGAAAGAAGGGGCATAGCATCTACTAGACAACTGACATCCACACTTCCCTTACATAAGACTGGAAGAATATCTTGAATCTTTACCTAATTAATTAGTAATCTCCTCTTTATTCAAAGATTCCCCAGTAGAATTCAGAGATCCTGCCCCTAACCCAGGTGAAGCTCCACTTGTAAGCAATTGTGTTGATCTCACTCAGGGCTCTAAGTACATACAAGGACAATAGTAAACTTCTCAAAGGTACGTGCCTTGTTTGTCTATGTAACCCCACAAACCATTATAGTGCCAGACTTTGAGTGTTTAATAAAGCTCAACATGATCACAGATGTTCTATGTCTGTAACTGTCCTAAGAAAAGCTCAATGAAAAGTTTGGGTTTTTCCACAGAGGGGATTGTTTGCTTTGTTTTTATTTTAGACTGATAGAAATTTAACTTGCTTATGTGCAGAGCAAAGTAAAGCAACAAAGAGAAACATACAGAAGAAAATATGAGATCACGATGGACTAAAGATTACCAAGGAGGTGACAGGGGATGGGATCTGGGACACAGGTGGAAGGACAATACTTTCCATTGAAGGGCGGGAGGTGTGATGGACATATGGATATATGGAGATGCAGATAAATGTCTCTGTGACCATGAATAGAAAAGAGTGGAGGAGTGAGACAGGATGGGATTTGAAAGTTTCAGTCTACAGCACAAGTAGATTATCTGCTGAGTGTGAGGAGAGGAAATGGCAGAGTCTGGCTTGAGTAGAGCCATGATGGTTTAGAGTAGCTGTTGGGAGTGACAGGCTGTCAGAGATAAGTATATGAAAGAATTGTCTCCATAATGAACACTGGCACAACCCAGCTTCTTAATGCTATGCACGTAAAGATGATCATACAATGTCATGGAAATGCAAGTGTAATGAGAAGCCAAGTTTATTAATTTAAATACATGAAGACTTCTAAATTCCTTAAGTAAGGAAAAAGCTAAAATAATAAATCTGTAAAGCCTGTGAGCATACAAATCACATAAGGGCCAACAACAACAAAAAAGGAAACATCCTGGGGGAATTTTTCAACTGCATCAGCAATCAAGTAAGTTAATGATGTCACCATTTCTGCCTCTCAAATCAGAAAGTTGTATTCTTCTATAAAAATTATCACATGTGTAATGCATGTTCATTTAATAGAAGAAAGATTAAAAATGTCCCTTTGAAAAAGGTGATTTAAAATCACTTGAATTTCAAATATGCAGAGATATAGGCCATTTAAATTTTGCCTTATCTGCTTTTTTTACCTATACACATACATGTATCAAAGTGTGCCCACATTTAGAAATACATAGAAATATCACAAATATTTTTATAAAACTTGCTTCTTTCATTGACTACACCACAAATATCTTTTTGTGTTGATAAATATCCACCCAATTATTGTTAATAGCTATTTGCCATCCCAATGTAACAACAAAACACATTTAAGGAAAACTCTTTTGGATATTTTAACTGTTTATTATAGTTATAGTTCATTTCTATTACAAAGAATCCTTCAAGGAATAGGTTGTTTTTTTTTTTTTTTACATAATATCTTGGTACATCTGTGTAATTATTTTCCTAAGGGAAAAAATTTTCGAGTGAAATGTCTGAGTCAAAGTCTTAGCATATTACAGCCTTCAAAACAAGTGTCCTTCACAAAAGTTAAGCCAATTTTTGCTTCTAAGAGGAGTGTGTGGAGTTTCCCAAACCCATGTCAACATTTGCTATCACCCTTTAATCCTTGCCAAACTAATACACAAAATAAGCTGTTACTTATTTGCATTTTTTAAATATAAGTGAGAATGTAATTTTTTAAGCACTGTCTTTAATGGTCATTTTTTTTGTTTTCTAAATTCTTTATTAATTTTTTTAATGTTTATTTATTTTTGAGAGAGCGACACAGACAGAGTATGAGTTGGGGAGGTGCAGAGAGAGAGGGAGACACAGAATCTGAAACAGTTTCCAAGCTCTGAGGGCTCAAACTCACAAATGGTGAGATCATGACCTGAGCCGAAGTCGGACATTCAACCAACTGAGCCACCAGGTTCCCCCAAATTCCTTATTAATATTATTTGTCTATATATGGTAAATATTTTTAATAGTGATAACATTTAATGCTAGGATCACCTACTATTGGTAATGTTGTAAGTCCACTGATTCTTTCCTTAGCTGTGTCTCATGTGTTGTTTGAACCCTCATTAAATTTTCAACCTGAAATTTTTCATGTTTGATTTCTAAATGTTCTCTGTTTTTAATTTCTTCTGGTTTTTTTATAATATTTTTTCACAATTTTCTATCATATCTTTCATTTCTTCAAATATGTCATGAATAGTCTTTTTAGATTATTAGGCCCTTGAGAATCTAATTGTTATTTTTACTTACTTTCAGCATCGGTAATTTGTTTTATTTTATTTTTGGTGACATTTGAGTATAAGCCTCTCTTGATTAGAGGAGCTACAAAGACATTTCAAAAAGCTTGAATTCAGGGAAGAAAGATAATGACCATTTAGTAATACACCCCAAAAGTGATGTCACTATGTTTTGTCAGGAATTTTCTTTTCTTTTTTTTTTTTTTTTATAAAATGTTTATTTATTTTTAGAGATGGAGAAATAGAGAGTAAGTGGGGGAGGGGAAGAGAGAAAGAGAAACAGAAAATCCCAAGCAGGCTCCTTACAGTGAGCACAGAGCCTGATGTGGGGCTTGAACCCACAAAACGTGAAATCATGACCTGAGCCAAAATCAAGAGTCAGACGCTTAACCAACTGAGCCATTCAGGTGCCCCAGGAATTTTATTTGAGAAGATGCTCACTGTTCTAACTTTGTTTCAAATGAAGAATCACCTTCAGCAGATATGTGAACTAAAGGTACAATTGATGCTTGTGCCCCAAGGGACGTTGAGATTTTGGACTGCTGCCACATGTTCCTCAAGACCCTGCCTTCCCTCCACTTTCGAATTCTGTAAATTTCTGTAGCATATTTCCTCGGCACAAAGGCAATGCCTGCATGTTGACTCAAAATACTTTTGTTAGTATATTGCTTGAGTCTTGTGAAAGAGCTGTATGAATTCAGGTCTCATGCCTCCAAATTTTCTCCCTGACTGTGAATTGGGCCTGGTAGCATTGGAAAACCATTTGTTTTCAGACTTCAAACAGCAAGAGAAAAAAAAAAAAAAAAGATTGAAAGAAACATTGAGGAAAAAAAGTCTTAACCAATGATCTTTAAGTCTGTAGCAACAATCATATTACAAGTGTGACTTCCCTACCCAAATGCAATGTTGGAGACAGTCTCAAGTGAGCACCCATTAAGTTGAGAGGTAGGGTGGTAAGGAAATAAAGAAGTGAATCAGCTTGAAAATCATGTATAGAAAAGAACTTTAAGTATGATGATTCCCAAATGGAAATGGGTGGAAGCAAAGATTTCACAAGCCCACTAAAGTTTTTAGAAAAATATATCGTCTAGGGGTGCGTGGGTGGCTCAGTCAGTTGAGCGCCCAATGTCAGCTCAGGTCATGAACTTGCAATTCCTGAGTTTGATCCCCATGTCGGGCTCTGTCCTGACAGCTCAGAGCCTGAAGCCTGCTTCAGATTCTGTGTCTCCTCTCTCTCTGCCCCTCCACCACTTGGGCTCTGTCTCTCTCTCCCGTTCTCTGATATAAATACACTTTAAAACATTTTTCTTAAAAAAGAAAAATATATTATCTAAACAACCAAGAGTCCAAATGAAAAAATAACAACTTGATTGATCAACACTTAAAATTTCCCATGGGCCCCTAAATGTTCACTAGTAAGAGACAGGTTTTAAAGGGATAGAGCCACCAACAGCCATTTCAGATATGATGAAAGAGAAAATGGATAAGGAAAATCCTCTCACAGGGCAAAGAGGCTTCAAATGATACCAGATAAGAGACCCCTTCCTAGAGAACAAAACAGGAGGACGACCAAGAGTTTTCCCTGCCCTCTCATAGTTTATAGTGCTTGTTGCACAAGATCCCAGGATGACCTTGGACCTAGGACTTCTGAAGGTCTTCCTCCCTCTCTTTTCTCAATGAGAATGTTACTGAGTTTATCCTCTCCTGATCACTACTGTATATAAGGGAGGGAGGGATGACTTGTTATTTTTGTTTGTTGATTAAAGGACCAAGAGAAGGTATATTTGGGCTTGATGGCAAGGATGACAGAGCCCTAAGGTCCTGAGCTTTGAGGTGGAGGAAGTGACTGGTTGAATTTCCTGTTGTCTTTCTTGAGCCTGGTATGTGAGCAGAGGTAAAAATTTACCTGATTTTCTATGTCCAGAGGACAGACAAGTGTACACCCACCCACACATGCTAATATATATTTGCCAGCCTCTCTTCAGGCATGCACTTAATTTAAAAAGTTATATCACCTCTTGAGAAGGAAAGCGAGTCCATGTTCATGTGGATGGAATTGATGTATGCTACCTCTAGACCTAACCCCCAAAATGTCTCTTGAATACTCTTTCCTTTATCTATGTGGCTAGGACCAAAGGATTCTGAGATGGTAGTCACATTGATGGAAAGAGGTGGAATTCTTGAGTGACTGCTTGCAAGAAAGTCATTTAAACTGGCTTCAGACTGCAATGTAAAATAAACCACTACGATTGTGTCTAGCTATACAGTCTGCTTTGTATTATCCAGTCAACAGCATTAGCTTTGAGAGGGAAGCTAGGTCCATGGATGATATGCTGATACTAGTTGGGACAGGCTCAAGGGATGTGGGAGGTGACCTCAGGATCCTGGATTGCTGAGCTGGGGCAGACACTAGAGAAGCAAGGCAACCAAGGTAGATGCTACTAAATTCTAGAAACTAAAGGATTCACAACGATACATTAGGGATGCCCTGGGAGGAATTCCAACCGTAATTTGACCATATGGTGATAGGAGTAGAAATTTTCAAAGACATAAAAATAAAGAAGAGTTGTTGAAATTTTGTAAAAGTCCTCTCTTGAGGATTGTTTGTGGTTGAAAAGCTACAAATTCATCAGGTTAGGCTCATGGCAGCTTACATGCCTTATAAGTCTTTTACTCTGTAGTATGCCAAATATACTAATACGGAGAGAGTTAAAATTTGCACACTATAACTCAGATGTGCAAAAAATGCCCTTTTAAAATCCAAAAATGATGTCATCTGTCTCAAGTTTCCATTTCCACTCAGTAGATAAAAAAAGAAATCTTTTAAATACCTTCAAGGGAGCCTGGTCCTTTTATGTTCAAAACAGTTTCTTTTTGGTATTAGTAACTCAGATTTTTCATTATGTAAACTCACTGCATTATTTTATTATTCCCTTCCTCATTCTTCCTGCTTTCCTCTCAAGGGAACCTCTGGACTCAGGGAGTTAACCTGCTCCTGCAATCAAGTTTAACTGAATTAGTCACTGAGAAGTCTCTGTCCATATCTGCTGAGATGTGCTTGGCCTCATTTGGCTCATTTCATCTCTGTGCTAGTGTCAGCTACAGAAGTCATTGCCTATCCACTGCACCCAGGCACACTCTCTGCAGCCCCCTCATACAATTTGGTTCTTTTAAACACTTCTATGTCAGCCAGGAGGGCACAGGAGACTTCTGGGTTGCCTAGACTCCATATCCAGAATACTATCTCAATCTCACTTGCCTAGACATTTGCCTCAGCCAGTTCTAACTTATTGCCTTGGCTTATCATTTTCAAACCACACTGAGTATAGTGCTTGGAATTTCTCAAGATATATCCAGGGATGAACCACAAACTTGCCTTTTCAAGGTTCTCCTGTACCTTGTCTCCTCCTCCCAGCGAAACTTCAATTCTTATCCCTGACTCTTCCTTTCTTTATCTCCAGGTCTGCCTCCCAGCAGGGAAAAGGATTTCCATTTTCTATGCCAGTAAGATAAGAATTCCCCTAATGATACATTCTTTTTAGATGAAAGTGAGCTTCAGTCTCAGAATAACTTGAGGGGCTACAGAAGAAATTAGGTAATGAACAATGAAGGCTCACTCTCCCTGTAGGAAGTGGTTCCACAGTGAATTCTTCATGGTTCTATAGTGAATTTTTGCAATTCTGAACATTGGTAGTATCTTTCCAAAGAAAATAGATACCTACTTTCCAAGGAAAATGGATACCTCCCACCCTCAACTAAGTAGAGCGAACAATTTTAAAAGTCCCAATGAGATGCTACCAGATGCTACTCTGAGCAAACTCATAAGCAAAGATTTAGTAATAGGGGTCAAATGGAGAACTATCATAGAACTAAAACAAATTAAAGTGGAATGTATAGAATACCTAACTAAACTGTAACATAAATTATTGTCATCATCATATCTAAGGTTAATAAATCCTTTCTAAGGAAAAAGAAACTCACTATATACCCTTTTATAACTTTGAAGGACTTAACATAATTTATACAAATCTCTTTACAGGGTACAGGTTAAGTCACTCTCAAAATATCTAGAAGTCTTTGAAAAGTCTAAGTTAAATTTCCACTTTAAATAATTTTATAAATAAACACTTGCATTGGGTAGATATTTCTGACAATTAGAGTCAAGCTTCTGATGGCCAGCAATAACAAAATGAGGTAAACAGTCTCCTTTAGTAATGTTGTCTTAACCTGTAGTCCTTTACAACCATTTTGGCCTTAATAGTTTTGCATGGAGACACCTGTCTCAGGGCCTTTGCACGTGCTATTCCCCCTGCTAGAAATGCCCTATACCCTGCATGTCACAAAATTCACATCCTCCATTCACTCAGGTTTCTGCTCAAATATTAAGCCATCAGAAAAGTATTTCTTGGCCACATTTTATAAAACATAACCTCCCTTCACTCTGTTCCCTCCCTTCTCTCTTATTTCTCTTCAAAGCACCAATCGTTACCTAATAAATATTACATCCTAACTTAATATTAAAATAAATAGATCCACATACTATTTTACCCACTAGAACATAAGCCTCACAAAGATAGAAAGATGGTCTTTCTTCTTCTGCACTCCTAGCAGACAAGGTCTATTTACTGAATATGTGAACTAGACTACATCTTTCTGCATATGTTACACATTACTAACACATATGCTTGAAACCTTGGAGAGAATTAAAATATATGGGAATAGTAGTGATGTAGTGAAACATGGGTGGGCTCTCTTATTTTTTTAAACTAAAGTTTCAAATTATTCATGATAATTCCATGAACATCATAATACAAGACTAATAATTTGCTCCCAGGTTTTAAGCGTGTCTTTGTGAGCATCAAATAAGGTACCAAATGTAAAATTGTTGTGAAAGGGATGAAGATTTTGATTAAAGGAGGATTTTGCATAAACATGTTACACACTAAAGACATATGGTCAAAGTGAATTATGAAGAAAATCAACAGCCAATAAGTAATATACAACATATGTTAATTCAGAGACTTCTCAATAGTCCATATTATCTTTCTGAATTTATTGGATTACCTATTCTTTTTTTAATTTAGTAGGATATAACTTTCACTAATGTCTTCCAGTTTCTTCTGTTTCTCAGTATGTCAGATAAACTTATAATTGCTTCCCAGATTGTGTATATCCAAATTACTTCCATAGAAACATGTGTAATATATATAAAGGCAAACCAGAAATATATTTTACCAAATATCATGACCTCTAAGTTTAATTAAGCCGTATTAGAGAAAGAGGAAATCTTTTTAGAGAACATATTTAAGAGAAAACCCTACTTTTACAACTAATGACAAAATAATGCTACAAATATTAACAATGATATTGACCTATAGTGCACTGAAAAGAGGAAAAGACTAAAACATCAGATATGATAATATACTAGGGTGACAGAACACTTAGCCTCCTATGTGACTACCCAGGGCGGAGCAACCCCTAAAGACTAAATAACTTTAAATCTTCTGCAGCTTCACATCACCTTAACACTTCTTAGTTTACATTTAGGTAAATATTTTTCCTTCTCCAGTTTCTCTATCTTTTGAACACACTGGCCTCTTCCCAGAATACTTACCTAACACCTGTGAAATTCATTAGAGTATCATTTATGACTTTGAATGCAAGCCTCTAAAGCCCCCAAACCTAAAAGTAGACACTTATTTCTCAGAAATACAGATTTACCCATACAAAAAGGATGGATGGATATAGCACAGTCTCGTAGGCAAATACTATATGCCAGTGATCTAAAGAAACAACAGTGACTATTTTGTCCCAGCCTTATTTTTATAACAAGTACCTGGTATTCTAGTTAAAGACTATTGGAGCAAACAACAAGGTGTTTAATGGGCTTAGTGAAGTGCCAATTATGTGATAAATCCACCTGGTGGAAAAGTGATCCAGACCCTCCTTCCTCCAAGGCAGTCAGACAAACCTCGATCCCATGTATTTGGATACAATATTATTTATTGAATGATTGATGTACCTTTTATTTTTTTCTCTTTATGAAGTTAACACATGCTTATTGGCAAAAATACAAACAATACAAAATTTATTAAGTATCAATACAATACAAAAAATGAGTGTCTTTATCCGTAAAATAGGGGTGAGCATGCTTTCATCTTCGTATGGTAACTCAATGAATTCTCAATGAGTAAAGTATTTTTGCCAGTACCTACTTTTTAGTATTATTCAATAATGCCAAATGGATAAATATTGTCAATATTATTGTGATTAATTTCACATTTAGAGTACCCAGGGCAGTTTCTGAACCAATAGGCACTTCCATGTCCAGCAAATTAAAGGTCAAATGATAAGATGGGCTGGTCATGAGTCATTTGGCTCTTTGTCAATAATGACAATTCCTGAGAGTGTCAGGATGGCTCCCAGCCTGATCCAGAATTCCAACCATCTAGAGGTCAAATTTTGGCAACTCAGTCTCTAGTTCTTTACACTTGTGTCCTAAGATGCTTTGAGTGGTTCTCAAGGCATCCAGTAAACTCAAATGCCGCTTGAAAGCTGTTTCTCCAGAACGCAATTAAGAATGAACATGACTTAGTAACAGACATACTCTGTCGGTCATTGCTGCTCTGTGACTTCATAGCCATGTGGGTCTGACTAAGTTACTTATACCTGATAAATCTGTTTTTTTTTATTTGTAAAATAACTGAGGTAATATAAGCTATTCAAAGTGCTGAGAATAGAGTGGATACTCAAGAAAGGTTAGTTTTGTCCTTTTAAGTGCACCATATAAATTAAAAACTCTCATCCCTAAACAGGTAGAAAGCAGAGACAGGCACAATGGGCCTGCTCAAAATCACACTCTGCTAAGCATATCAACTCTGAATCAAGGAAAAAACCTCTCGTTCAACCCAATCACAATACCATTTGATCGAACCAAGGCTCTCATACCAGGAGGGAAGTCTGCAGTTGCAAGACATCAAGGTCCACACTTCTACTGTCAAAACACACTCAACTCCACCTCAGCCTGGAGCCACCCAGGAACGCTCTTATATCAGACTTCTACTGACATGCTTGGTTACCACAAAACGAACACCTCTCTGACCGTCTTCTCTCTTCCCATACTGTCACTCCTACAGTGTTACATTATGCTTCCAAAATCCATTTGTCCACTTCTCTTAACACTCACCTATTTCTGTTTCCTTAAGAGCTTCATTCTATTTAAACTAAACTCATCTTTATCACCAGACTTTCCCTGCATAGCCCTGCACCTGCATTTCTTAGTAAAACCTGGCTCTTCTCAGAGGTAGTTCCTACCACAGCCTTCTTGGGTGGTGACTACTCTCCCACACCCTAGTCCTTTGTCTCTCCATGTTCATGTACAAAGTTTCTGTTCCTCTGAAGTTTATACGTGCTCTCCTGATCATTGGACTAGGATATTCCCATATTCACTTGGATTTTGATAGCAAACTCACAGTATCCATCCCACCTGCCAGTGCAAAGTTTACCACACTGTAAACGTTACTGCTTCTAAATCTGAGCAAGCACAGAGTTCTAAGAACTACCTTCCTGATCCTATCTACTTCATTTAACCCACTGACACCACCTTAGCTCAGGCTCTACACTCTCATGCACATTGTTATAGCGTCCTTACATCCAACCTCCTTACTTTAAAAAAAAATTTTTTAATGTTTATTTATTTTCGAGAGACAGAGAGTGAGCAGGAGAAGGGCAGAGAAAGAAGGAGACACAGAATCTGAAGCAGGCTCCAGGCTCTGAGCTGTCAGTCCAGAACCCGATGCAGGGCTCGAACTCGCGAACCATGAGATCATGACCTGAGCCAAAGTCAGATGCTTAACTGACTGAGCCACCCAGGCGCCCCAGCCAACCTCTTTACTTTTAATAATAGCACCTTCAGATCTATTATCCACAGTGCTAGGAAGATGCTAAGTCCGTTCCTACCATTCTTCTGCCTAAAATCTCTACTAGGTCTTCAAAGTTTTTGATAAAACTCTAACTTTTTTAGCATGGACAAAAAAGGCCTTTATAAGATGCCCCTCCCCCCCCCACACTTCCTTGGTAGACTCTGGCACTTCACTGATCTACTTATATCTTCCAAATATGCCAAACACCTTCTCACCTCCAGATCTTTAAACATGCTAACATGCATCTCCCTATACTATGACTTCCTTCCTCTCCATTGCCTAACCACCTGTTTGCCTTCCACTCAAGCGTGGCTAATTCCTATTCATCATTCAGTACCCAGGCTGAATCAGATTTTACCTTTCCAGGAAGCTTTTCCCCCAGGCTCTCTCCTCCCACCCAGAACACTGCCCTACTCAGGACTAGATGTCCCTCATAGCAACTTGTCTAGAACCTTGGGCTGAATTCTAGTATAGCAGTGCAAGAATGTAGTGAAATTGTCTGCTTACTTATCTGTGCCCTAAACTCTGTTCCCTCTTCCACCTAAACTGTGATTTCACTGAAGTCGGGATTTGGCTTTACTAATCCCTGTAACCCCAGTGTAATGCTTAGAATTTGTAACATAAATATTTGATAATGGAGGGAAGAAGAGAGGGAAAAGTGCACAGAGGTAGGGAGGCTTGCTTTCTAGAGCAACTAGAGTCTAAAGATTCTCCCCAAAGGTCCCTGCGAACCCATCAGATATGCACAGTCTCTGATCAAGATTATCAAGGAAGATCAGGAGCAGCATATAGATTTAGAACATGAACAAAAAAGTCTGCTAGGATGGCTAATTATAACATACATTACATGGCAAACAATGCTATCACTTTAACCAGGCTCACAAGATGATAAATATTACTCCAAGTTCCTGATGTGTTTTTATCAATTCAGTTCTTATGAGCATCTAGGGAAGTCATACTATTTTTAAACTGTTTTGCAGAAGAGAAACCTGTGGCATGGAGTGTTGACATAACCTGTTCAAGATTACACTAGCAGGGTGAGGGTTTGAACCTAAGGCAGCCTGACTTACAAGCCTATGCTCCAATCCACCAAGTGCATGTGGCATGAATTTTAATTACATCCATTTATGCTGAATCACTGGTTTAACTCTTTGTGGAAACACTTCTTAGTTCATATTTGTTTTATAAGATTGATCAAACCAAAACAATCAAACAACAACAACAACAACAAAACACACACACACACACACACACACACACACACACACCATCAGGAAAGAGTTGGGAACAGCAGTGAAATGATTTTTCATACTTATGGCAGCCAGGAGTTAAAGCAAGGAGTGCCTGTGAAGCATGGGTCAGCTATTCAACCAGGAGCTGGGTCAGGCCTATAAGATTCCTACCAGATAACATACTCTACTATCTATTGTTATTTAGAACTACCCACGAACAGTGCACCAATGAATGCTTACCCCCTCCCTGCTTACAAGCCAAGGTAGAAGAAATCATTACTCTCAGAAAGCCAATGAGTATAGTCTTTCCAAGCAGTTGGTCCAACTTCTAAGATTCTACATTAATTTTTCGTAAATTCAGGTCTCTTTCTATGCTGCTACCAATGATTAAGAGGTACTATTTCAAAGAAATAGCATTTGACCAATTTTTTTCCCTCTCAATATAAGGTGGCTCATCCAAATTTTTTCCAGACCTATGTTTAATGGCTAATTAAATGGAAGATGCTCCACTTTTACAACAGATTTGTGAAATCTGTATTGCATTAATCAGTCGCCTTTAAATAGTCTTTCTATAGTTAATGGAAAATACTATATTCCTCAAATGCTTGTTGAGGTGCTACAGTTTCATAGGCAAAACTACTAGAGATTTTGGTGATTATAAAGCGCCTCTTATAACTTCCCAGGGTCCCCTTACACAGCCTAGCGGCTCACTCAGTATATAAGCTCTACCAACCGCTTGACCCGCTAACAATTCTAGTAATAACATGGCAAGTTGCATATGCAAGTTGCATAGAATAACTTTTGAGAAAACATTAGAAAGACAAAAAGAAATCTTTGAAAATAAATACTTACACATTAGATACACAGATTAACAACAAAACTGATTTTAACTGGGGAAAAACATCTATCATGTGGGAAGTATTAAGTGATTTTGTCAGCCTTCTTTTCAGAAACTATTTTTCTTTTTTCTCAATTACCCTTTGGTTTTCCAAAAATTTGGACTTCTCTCTCACTGCATGCACTTTTGTTAGGGTCCTGTGGAGACTCATAAAAACATTTTCTTGTATCCCAGATGGCCCTCTTCTTTTGCGTTTCATTTTTTAGAAGCAGTCCTACTTAATAGCTGATGGTTAGCAGTCCCTCTACCTAGTGGGCTGTTTTTGGTGTTTAACAAAGAATACAGTTCTCTAAGGACCCACCCTTAAAGAGAAACACAATAGCTACCTACGTGTGTTTTAGTGTCATACTCATTGTAAACTAAAGTCTGAGGAGTACTTAGTAATGAACATCCAAGAAATAATTTAGGAAGCGGTACACACATATGCACACTTTAATCCAGAACATTAATTAGGATTGTCAAGAATTTTTTACACATAAAAGGATTAAGAAAGAAATTTTCCACTGTGATTTAAAACAGGGCCAGATCTTAGAAAAAGCCAATATCTCCAAATAGCTTCTAAGCCCAAATCCAGGTCTGGGAACCCACAGATGTAGTTGTCTGCCTCTCTTTTTAACATAATAGCAGAATAGGTCCCATTCATGGGATTCCTAGCCCAGGCATATCAGGTGGCATGGCTCCTTAGCCTATGATTGTTAAGTGCCTACCTGTCAATCATCTATAGATGGCACTATGGTTAAGGGCAAGTTAGGTGAACTGAATCGGGTCCCTCAAATTGATATATTGAAGTCCTAAGCCCCTCTACCTCAGAAAGTGATTAGATTTGAAGGTAATTAAAATAAAGTGAGGTCATACAGGTAGGCCTTAATCCAGTATTACTGGTACCCTTATCAGAAGGGGAGATTAGGATACTGACACCAGATATGCACAGTGTAAAGACCATGTGAAGACACAGGGGAGGAGACAGCCATCTATTGGCCAAGGGGAGAGGCCTGAGAAGACACCAACCTTGACAACACCTTGATCTCAGACCCCTAGCCTCCAGAACCCTGAAAAAATAAATGTCGGTTGTGTAATCCACCCAGTGGGGATACTTTGTTACGGCAGTCCAACCAGACTGATATCAGTATACATATAGAGGTCTGCTTCACTGATATCTATCCCAGGGCACATCACATGACCAATCTCATTAACTTATTGTATAAAGCCAATTAAAATCACCTACCCAGGTAATAATCTATAGAGGGCAATATGGTTAACCTGGCCCTGAGCCCATAGCATACCTGCAACTTCAGATAACAAGAACTGAATAAGAGAAATCAGCAAAATACTTTTGAAAATCAAGAGCTAAGCTCTCTCCAATAGTTAAGAATTTCACGTAGCCCTAGTTAAAAGCCCATACAAAAGAAGAGAAAAAGAAAGGGGGGAGGGTAAGTAATTCATGCTATATCCAGTGAGAATATTGCCAACAGGAATACAGACAACATTTTCATTTTCATCTACATTTTCTGTTTCTTACAGATTATGTGTCCTTTAGTCCTGATACATATGTAAGTACCTTATGTGGGAGAGTCTCTTACCTTAGAGCGCCTTCTAGCACCCCATGAGTATACTGCAGTCCACCACTAACAACTAAGACAAAAGTTCTAATGATAATTTTGTATTTGAAATGGAAACTTCAACTCTTAAATTACTAGGAAAATATTTGCAGACTTGTAGTGGATTGTAAAAGCTGTTTTAGCACCATAAAGTCAAATCCTTCTCATTTACTCGTATACAATTGCTTAGTATAACCTATTGCCAAAATCATGAAAAGAAAGGGTGTTAAGTCCACTAATACTTTGGTAAGACAGTGTCAAGAGTGGTTCGGTGAATCATGAGAGACCCCTATTGACCTTTTTAGGTATTAAGAGAAATCCATCACTATGACAATACTTCCCCTATGCTAGTGAGCATTTGTGTAAATCAGAGGTGCTTGAGATCAGTGGCCATATCTTATTTGTCTTTGTTTCCCTGCACCTACTACGTAGCCCAGTAACTACTAGCAGTCTAATAATATCCATTTAATAATACTGAACTGTATTGGCTAGAAGTAAATTGCTTACAAGTAAGAGGCTCCCCCACTAAGAGGTTAAATGCAAGGGACTTTATAGAAAGGATGCAGGAACCTCTCACCATTCCAAAGTAGGACTAGAATTTGGTCTCAGATACACCTGGAACTTGAGTGCAATCAGGCTCTTCGTCCATCTTTTTTTCTTAGTTCCTCTCTACACATCTTGATTTCTTCCCTCTATCATTTCTCTAATTCATACAAAAGAACACACGGATACTAGCAGAGGCAAAATTCTAAATGTTGTAGTTTTTCACTAGATGTAGCAAGGCTGCTTTAGTTTGTCCCTAGTCCAGATTCTTTAGTAGAGTTTGGGCAGGGTAAGTAGCAAGTCTTAGAAAAAAAATATTGAAAAGACTTTCCCATTAGAATCTAGTCAGTCAAAGAATGAATGAATGAACAAATGAACAAATAGTTGTTCATATTGTCTGGCATCAGAATATCAAAATAGCCTGATAATACAAGAACATATAAAAGGACCAATTTACATATTACCATACTGATTCACTATGTCTGATGGTGGTTAAAGATTAGTGTATTCAATGAATTTGGCAAATGATATAATATCAATGTTGTGAGGAAAGTTGTTAGTAACAGAAGCCAAAAATATGAAATCAACTAAAATCCCTAAAATTCATAAACAACTATTTTAGAGTGAAGCTGAATTTCATAAAAAGTGTGAACATTCTCTTTTCCTTTCAGAAAAAGGACTGACATATAGATTAAAGTGTTGGACTGGTTAGACTGCAATATTGAAATATTAGAAAACAGAGCACAACCCTCATTTTGTTGGACATCTGGCAAGTTTACTGTAGTTTTAGATGCATGGTCATTGATTTTTCCCCAAAATAGGATTAGCCCATTGGGTGTGGGTTTAACGATTTTTGCTTAGAATTCTTCCCTCTGTCACAAATCTTCGAGGCATTACTAGAGGTTTCCTGAAGAATTAAAACAACCTTTCAACATCATCCTATAGCCTGTCTCTTCGCAGTTTCTCAGTAAATATTTGTTGCAGACATGAATCTCCTCTGCTTACTTTTTCAATCCTCTAGCAGCAAACTCAGCCCAATTACCTGACAATTTCCGAAGTGGAAAAAGAAAGAGATGACCAGTGAAATGTAAAGGGTGGAAAATGATAGGCTGGGTATGATTTCGGAAATCAGGAAATTCTATGTTAAAATTCTAAATGGTTATGTGGTAGATATTTGATCTGCACTTCAGTTCAAATTAGGTGTTCAGGGAAGCATTGACTTCACAGAATCGATATGTCTTAGGCTTGAATGACTCTAAAGCAACTGCATGATTCCATAGTGTCCCTGTACATCACCTAGAACTAGCAAGTGTTCAAGCCAAGGAATTGTGTTAGCAGGGACTAAATCTGCAACTTGCAGAAAACAGCTCAGTTCTTTAAATCTCCGATAGTCTGATAATTTCCAAGAATTTCTAGAAAATTATATACAGTATAAAATATATATACTATATATAAATGTATATAGTAATGAAATAACCACTGGAAAACATCTGGAGACCAACATGCTAACTCATCATCATCCTAATAAAAGTAGATGAACTGCAAGGTTGACAAGCAAAGTACCATTGCTTGGTCCACCTTCCTCATTTTCCTATCTATTTCCAGTATTAAATATGAGATGGTGAAAATGATCTCCTTTTATACCCTTGGAGTTCTTGTTTAGAATTGCCATTTCTCCTCCTCTTCTTACACACAATGGTCCCTTGAACTGAATAACCTCTTATTTAGCCAAGTAAAATCCTGGATTACGATTTGCATTTTCTTTTGATTATACTGAGTAATAGAATTGAAGTATTATAAATCCTACCAGTTTATCCTGTATAGCTGAAGCATTATTAATAAGGGGCATGATTTGTTTATATAGGGATAGATTTCACTCTATTTCCTTTCTCTATTTCATCTGGAAACTGGGAGTTAAGTCACCCTTCATGGACTAAAATTTACATGGTTCTACCAACACAATTCAAAGCAGGAATTAGGTTTAAAGATCCTAAATAATAAATTTTAGTTCTCAGTTTCCCAATCCCACAAACCATCCAAATAAACTTTAGATGATTTGTTTAAATGTTCCCTTTCAGAATATTTATTTAAAATACACAAGAGCTAATGTGCTATGTTATACTTGATTAATGCCCAATTAAATGTTGTAAATTGTAAACCTGGCATATTTACCCAGGAGTTAATTTTCCTTATAAAGCAGGGTATATATTCTGTATTTTATTTAACACTTTTCAAGGATTTTATATTTGAATATTATCAAATTGCACATTACTGAGAATGGTACCAAGCTGTCAAATTTCCATTATGCAATTAAAGATGAAATCACTATTAATAATCAGCTTCAATAGAAATTACTAATTATTCATTTTAATTTTGTATTTTCTCAGTATGTTGCTGATTTATTCTTTTTTTAAACTATTTTCATTCCACTCATCATATCCATTCAATACCTACAATATTGTACTGATAATTTAATAGGCCAAGATTGTCTCACTTGCTTTGTTCTCCTATGTAAATATAAGAATTCAGTGCACATTCATTTATTTGATAATATATTTTTGTACCTTAATAATTTTAGCTTCTGATTTTTCACTTCATCTAGAACTACTCTCAAATTAACATTCATGTTATACATTAGGATTCAGGAAAGGTGTTATTTAAGGAAACCAGCACTACTTTTTATCATAACAATAATTTTTAAAACGGCCAAAGATACTCTCAAATGACTCAAACCTTTTGAATCTAGGTTTAAATTAAAATTTTCTAGGATGTCTTGGGTTATTTATTATTCATTTTAGGTTTCACCAAATATTGAAATTAAAGCTAAACTAACAAGTTTGTAAAGCCCACTAACTTATAAAGTCAAATAATTTAGTTACTCAGGAGCTTTAATACATACAGTTTCTTACAAAACCATCTCTAAAATTTTTTTAAGTATAGATTCTTTAAAAACTCATCTCTAAATGTTAAAAAAAAAATTACCCTTTTAATAAACATATGTTGGGAATTGGCTTCTGAGGTAGTTTTTTTGTAATTTAAATCTAGCCTGTTTTAGTTTTCCATGGTCCACTTACATGTTTTAACAAAATAAACAATCTCCCCAGGAGGGACTATGAGAAAAATGTCATGGCCAAAGTCCATTTATTTGGATGCAGTTGAAAATAGGGGAAAGAAAATGGGACCAATTGTCTCACTCCCTAATATTTCCCTTCTAAACACAAGAGAAGAAATTCCCCAAATATTTGTATTGCTTCTCAGATTAGATGTGGCTGACCTACCCTGGACTAGGTAGGACTTATCTAGTACACTGAGAATCCACAGGAGCCACAGGACAATCATTACACATTTGATGGTATGAGAGTTGGGGGCTTGGACTAATTTTATTTATACTTCCAAGCACAGATCTTCCCAAACAGAAGTTGAAAAAACAAAAACAAAACTATTAAACAACACTTAGGTGAAAATAATGATGAGGACAATGGCACTACATATCAGAGTCCATGGGATACATTTAAAGCAGCCATCAGAGGAAAATGTATAGCACTATACACTTTTATTGGTAGAAATGAAATAACAAAAATAGATGCATTTATGTCCCATTTTTAAAAACTAGAAAAAGAACAGAACAACAAAGTGAACCAAAAGAAAGTGCAAAAAAGGAAATAATTTTTGAAAGCAAAAACTTAGGCAGAATACAGAAAATAGTATATCTGATTTGTAAATTAAAATCCTGGGTTTATTTCTGAAAAAATTAAAAATAGTGCTACCACTGGCTGACTTGACCTACAAAAGAAGAAAGTATAAATACAAAAAATAGCAAATGTGAATGAGAAAAATACTGAAACATTAGAAAAAATTAAATCATAGGAGAATAATTTACAGATAACTATACAAACAAATTGAAAAACTTAGATAAAATGAATTAATCTCCTAGGGAAACACAGACTACCAAATCTGACCCCATTCGAATTAGAATGCTTTAAAAGACCATCTCCATAAAAGTAATAAAGTTATTAAGGAACTGTCTTAGTTTTCTAGGGCTACTGTAACAAATTATCACAAACTGGGTTATTTTAAACAAGAGAAATTTATTCTCACACAGTTATGAAGACCACAAATCTGAAATCAAAGTGTCATCAGGCCACACTCCCTCTGAAGTTTCTAGGAGAGAACCTATTTTTGCCTTTTGCAGCCTCTGGTAGCTCCTGGAATTCCTTGGCTCAGGGCAGGATAACTCCACTCTCTACCTCTGTCTTTATGTGGCTTTCTCCTCTGATTCTGTGTGTCCTTTCCTTTTTTCCACCTCTTGTAAGGACATACACCATTGGATTTAGAGCCCACTCTAATCTGAGAGGATCTCAGCTTGAGATCTTTAATTATAACTACAAAGACCCAAAGACTCTTTTTCCAAATAAGGTCACCTTCACAGGTTCTTGGGATTAGGACTTAAACAGCATTTGAGGGGCCATTATTCAACTGACTACAGGAACTACTCCACAGAAAAGTACAAATCTCAAATGGTTTCATAGGAGAATTCTACCTGTCAAAGACCAGATAGACCCAATGCTCTATAAATTATTCCAGAAAAAAGGAAGGAAACGTCCAAATTCCTTTTAGGAAACAAATATTACACTGATGTCTAAACCTCCTAAAGAAAGTAAAAATATAGAAAATTGCAGACCATTATCACCAGTGTATGTACATGCAAAAACGTTAAATAAAATACTAGTAAATTAATCCAGCACCAGATTAAGAAGATAATAATCAACAACTGGATTTATTTTAAGAATGCACATTGGTTCAATATTAGGAAATCCATTAATATCTTATACCACATTAGTGAATCTCTAAGGGAAAAAATCATACAATTTTTGCCACTAAGAAAGCTTTTGATAAAATTAAAAAACAGTCATGATAAAAAAACTCACTCAAAAATAGGAATTGAGGGATACTTTCTTAACATTGTAAAATACATACACTTTAGTCTTAAAGCTAGTGTCTAATTTAGTAGCAAAACATCGGAGACATTTCTTTAAGAATGGGAACAACATAAGTATGCTCATTAATTCTACAACTATTCTACATTGTACTAGAGGTATCAGCTGCTGTAGACAAAATAAATTAAAGTTGTAAGAACTTTAGTTCTTTAGTTGTAAAACTATTTCTATCTACAGACAACATAATAATATATCCAGAAAATCTAGCAATCAATCATAAAACCCCAAAATAATTCAGTAAGGTAGCAGGATAAAAAACTGACATAAAAAATTAATGCTCTTTAAATACATAAACAATAACCAAGTAGAGATATATGATACAGAATGCTTTACCTATAATAACAAAAGGGAAGGTTAAATATTTAGGAATAAACTTTAAAAAGAAATGTGTCCAACCTATTCTATTCTATGACAAAAAAATTTTTTTAAACTCCAAAGACACAAAAGTAAAATATGAACAAATGGGAAAACACCATTTGTTCTTATATAGGGTAATGCTGCATTATAAAAATGTCTGTGCTCCCCAAATTAATTTATAAATGTAATACAGTCCCAATAAAAACACTAATGAGTTTTTTTCAATGGAATTAGAAATGTTGATACTAAAATTCATATGAAAAAATGCAGAAATATTTAGGGCAACAATGAAAAAGAAAAACTATGAGGGGGGATTAGCCCAATCAGATACTTAAACACAATATAGAGTGTCTATAATTACAACAGTTTGGTACTGCCTTGTGAAGACACACACGGCAGTGAAATAAATAGAAAGCCCAGAAATAGATCCAAATATAATTATAAACACACACAAACACATAGTCACAGACACACATACACACACACACACGCGCACACACACACTGAAGTTTAGTATATAATTAAGGTGGCATCATAAATAATCAGGGAAAAGATGGATATTTTAATAAAGTTTGCTCAATTTAGTAGTCATTTGGGAAAAGAGAAAATTACATGCATATTTTGCATCATACACAAGAATAAACTACAAATAGTTTAGAGATCTAAATGTAAAATTTGAAACCATACAAGTGCTAGAGGAAAGCATGGGAGAGTCCTCTTTAACTACAGGGGTGGAAAAGGTTTTTTGATGTCGACTCCAAGTCCAGGGATGATTTTAAAAAATGATAAATTTGACTACTACCAATTTAAAAACAAAATGCATGTTTTATTGCAAAGAATACAGTAAAGCCAAAAAGCAACTGAAAATATTTTCAACGTATGTTACAGAGGGCTAAAATTCCCAATATATATGTAACTCTTAAATATGGAAGGAAAAAGATCCAATCAAGCAGAAAAAAGAGAAAAAACATATAAACAGACAATTCATAGGAAATAAATAAGAATAATTCTGAAGGTGTGAAAAGTGTTCAAATTCATTCATCATTAGAGAAATGTAAATTAAAACAACACTGAGGTGTTTCACAATGGCAAAGTTCTGCAAGTATGCAAACACAACCTGCTAAGGCTGTGGGGCAAACAAGCATACTCATACATTGCTATTGGTAATACATTTCTGTACTATTTTTGCAAATTTTTTGTAACTCTAGAAATATTTTTTAAATAAAATTTGAAAACAAGAAAACAAACAAAAAACCCAACAACCTCTAAGAACTACAGGATGATCTAAGCTCACATGTAAGATGGAAATATATGTGAAACTACACTGAAAAATAATGAAGTGTTACATATATTTGAAGTATTTTTGCAGAAATTCTGAGGCAGGAACTTAAAGGGGAGATAGATATTGTCAATTGTATAGCAGGTCTACAAATTCAACTTTGGGAAGGATCGGAAATCTTTAACACAGTCCACTTTGGAGCTAGTTACTGTCTTTAAGATACAAGTCCAACCTTCTATATATTCCTCTGAGATGGTGGAGAATGAAATTCCTCAAACTGCAGTTTTCAGACTCCCTTGCCAACTGGCTTCCCGTTAAGACTTGCCAATGGAAGAAAATTGCAGTGGAAGAAAAATGGAAGAAATTCTGCTGTCAAGGAGAACTGGAAGGAAGAGGAAGAAAGAAAAGACTGCTTTCCTGTTCTCCACTTCCTCTCTGCGCTGCCCCTGCAGCTGCAGAGTGTGGACCAATCCTCCCTTCCTTCAACCCTCCTAGATCCTGCTTCTCCAAACAGGCTACCAACAGTAGCCAGCAGCACTACCTTGGTAGTTGGAGAGCCAGCCAAGCCATATGCTTACCAAGGGGGCCATGATCTGGGACAATTCAACACTTATCTGTCATTTCCATGTCAGCAATCCCCACACCAACTAGGTGATACCACCTTCAGAGATCTGACAGGGACTGGACAACACCCCCTGTTCAGATCCTCAGTACAAATTGTAGCGTCCCTCAAATTCCAAAGCACCATCCCCATTGAACCTTCCATCAAACTCCTAAGTGTCATAGCCCTACTCTTTCCTGGTATTGCTCTAACATCTTGCAGTTATTAAACCTATATACCTCAGTATCACCTTTTTACTCATTAAGCCTGCCTACACCTGTGTAACAACAACCCTAATCCACTCAGTTTGAAGTACCCAGTGAGGTTTCTGTTTTCCAGCATTGATAACTAGTTTAGAAGAAATTTCTGGGTGTGTCTGTAGGGGGAGTAGATTTTGTTTACAGTTCATTTACTCATTAATTTAATACTTATTAAGCAAATACTTGGTCACTGTCATGAACAATGAATGCATGAAGATTAAAAATGACATTCCTGGCTTTATGTTCACAATAAATAGATGAGGTAAATATCTGAACTAGCAATCACCAAGTAAACAAGCTATATAACACAGGAGCTATGCTATGAGAGCCTGTGAAGAGGCCCAGGGGCCCAAGTGAGGACTTTCTGGAAAGGTGAGAAGGGCATCCTGTCAGAGGAAAGAATATCCATGAGAACATAACAAATTCAAAGAATGTTGAATAAAATATGTGACCAGAGGATGAGGATGGGAGAGGCACACAAATTGAAGCCAAAGAGGGAGACCATAAATGATCATGAAAGGTCTTAATGACACAATTCATTTCAAATTTACCCAAAAGCAATAGAGAACCACTAAAAGATTTTCTTAGAGATATTTCCTTTTGATAGTACTTGTGCAGCATATTAAGAAAAACAACAACAACAACAACAACAACAACAACAACAAAAAGATATCCCTTAGCCCCTAGACCTAACTTCCAGAAATGTTTCTTACATATCCTTCTGGGAAGAAATTGACTGATACATAAATTCACAGTGAACACAACAGCTTAGTATGTATCAGATACCATTCAAAGCAAGTTATACGTATTAACCCATTTAATTCTCACCCAGCTCTATTAGGTAGTTACTATTATCATTTCCATTTTACAAAGATCAACTTGAGGCTCAGAAAGACTCACTAATTTTCCCAAGGTCATAGAACTAAGAGGAAACGTTAGGCTTTGAACCCAGCAGCAATGACTCCATGATCTATGCTGTTAGCCACTATGCTATGATGTTTCACATGCTTACATGGGTATGATATGTGGAAAAATCATGCGATAAATTTTCTAACACAAATGACTCATACTCTACATTTTACTCTGCACCTTGTTCTTTCACGTAGTAATTTACCTTGAAGATGGTTCCTTATCAACACATTTTGATCCACTTTATTCTGACTACACAATAGTCCAATAAACATTTCAAACTAAAAAAATTTTATATTGATTAATATTAAGGTTCATTACAGTCTTGGGTCTTAGAAATAATGCTGCAACAAAATTAGTAGCAGAGGAATTATTCAAAAAATATTTATTAATATAAAATATTGCACAATTGCCTGTCACAAATAGAGATGTTCAGTAGCCCTACCATCAGTGTAAGAGAATGCCTTTTCCTCCACAATCTTGCCAATGGGAATTTTCATCAAATTTTGCTTTTAAATGTTTTGCCTGATAGGTAAAAAGTGATCCTTACAGTATTTTAAAAATAGCCTGAAGCGATGAAATGTGTTTTGGAAAGATAAGCTGGGGCAGTATGGACCTTAGCTTGGTCACACCAAGAATCAAGGCAGAAAGAAGAGGTAGGAAACAGTTATAACAGACCATGTACAAAATAAGGCCTAACCAGAGCACCGCCTTGAAATGTAGTAGGAGAAAAACTAAGAGGAAGTAGGGAGGTGGGGGGAGCATATCACAAAGACCAGCTGAAGTAGATCCACAGACCTTTGTCCATGATATTTAATATTGTGCTAAAGGTAGGCGGGAGAGAGAAAGGATTCAAGAATATCTCCCAGGTTTATGAGTTAGGAAGCCAGGCGAATTATAATGAAAATAACTGTCCTCGGAAACACAGAAGAAGGCACAGGTCTGCGGTCATGTCAGAGTTAGCAAGGATGATAAAAATCTCCTTACCAATCTAAGATTCTATTATTTATTTATTGAAACTACCTTCATTTGTGGCAGGGGATATTTCAGAATATTCATATATATTTAATGCCACCGAAGAATGAGTCACTGAATTTTGCAGTGATACAAAGGCCCTTAAAACAAATTACCCAGCACATTTACGAAACCAGCTGCACTATTCCAGAGTATTCTTTTAGTATTCTGCCATCTAGTGAACAACAATTGTTTGTGCAACTTGTTCTGTAAATTGGTTCTTCAGAACAAAAACAAATTTTTTGCCTTCTCATCAGGTGTCTTTTCAGTTTCCACATCATAGGAAAAACCGGAAAATGCATCATATTTTTGGCAAAGTCCAATCTCATAACTATCTATTTTAAACATAGAGAAAAGAATGAAAGCATGGATCCTATCAGTTAAATCTCAAACTTTGACCTTGGGCTCAACTTGATAATTGATGTAATTAAAGTCATAGGGAAAATTACGGACTTTCCTTTATATCATGCCACCCCCTCCACCATTAAAAACCACCACAAGAAAAACACAAACAAAACAAAATCTTTACTGATTTCTTCTTTGTCATAAAATACCTTTAAGTAAATAGTCTTTGTCCATTCAATGAGCTATGCTTAATAATATTATCAAAACTTTATCATCTGAAAAATTGTCTTATATGACACATTAGAGACTGTACATGAATGCTATGGAAGAATATCATGAAAAATGTATTTTCTCTATATTTCTATGAATGCTTCATTGATTTCTCCTGAGTTGTTTACTTCTTTTTTGTGCGACTAATGAGCTAATGTACCTTTGTGTTGCTAATATGTGGTATTACTTATCATACTTCATTCATATATGGATTTTTAATTATTAGTTTGCAAGCCTGTCTCCCCAAAGGACCTATGAATTTCCTGATTGAAGATACAATGTCATATCCGCTTTATATCTCTTGTAATTCATGACGTACAGTAGCTATTGGTTTTTAATAAATGTTAATGAATAAATGATTTGAAATGATTGAATTGAATATATGGCAGATATTTATAATGTCATTAATTCTAATTCAAATTAAACTCACATATAATTTAAAATAAGCAATCACTGCACTCATCTTCCCTTATTGAGCCTAGAAGAGACAAGACTGAACATATTGCCTGAGTACCCACAGAGCCCTAAAATATAGATGTATGCTCATTAGAATTATTGGAGATAGGTAGACAAAAATCCTCCTTTGAAATCTGTCCTTATAGGTAATGGCAATATTCCCAGCCTCATCAACTTCTTTCCCTTGGCAGATCTCTGCAGTCCATCTGTTGAACTTGAATGCTGAAATGATCTCAAAGTGAGCATGCCTTATGGATATCTTTATCCTGCATGATCATATGCCAGCAGAATGCATAAATTCACGCTATTTCAGATTGTCAAGTGAAATTGTTCCCAAGAGAGTATTTCATTGCCTTATGGATAATGATTATGAACGAAACCTCAAAATCATAAAATCTGCCCTAACAGTTCAATTGATATTAGTACTATACAATAGTTGCACGGCCTCTTAATCTATTTACATGCCTAACTTCTTTAATTTTACTATATCCAAGCTCATTCTAAGGAGTTCAGATAAGAACCTCCCTAATTTTGTGGTTTTTTTGAAAATATCGTTAGCAGCTTCTGTTCCCCTGTGCAGTTGTTTTTGTTTTTATTTTAATTGTAGCACCTCTGCTTTTAAAAAACAAACCTGAGTACTTTTTTTGAATTGTTAATGATATTCGTATATTTCACAGAGCATTATCCCCACCTATCTTGTGATACTGAAAGCAGTAAGAGAAAAAAACCATTATTTCTCAAGAAATTTAGTTTATTTTACAATTTGTGTCTGACCTCTATGATATACATTTTCTATACCTACTATCTCTTGGACAGCTGTGTGTCCCAGAAAATTTAGAGATGACAGAAGTAATTTTCCTGTTCAGATAGAATACCATTAGCTCATCTTGACTAGGGAACACAAGAGAAGGAATTAAGCACACTCTACTTGCCCCCTTCTGGGATCTTCTTTCTCTTTCATACTGGCTTTTCCTCAAGAAACACACATTTTCTGCTCCAACAAGCTGTAAGTTTATAGGGGCATGCTCTGTAACCAAGGTTGGAGTGAATGGAGAATGGAGCTATAGTCATCCAACTGTGGATAGTAATTTAAATTTAGAATGAAGTATTGAAAAATCCATTTGTCCCCAGGTGCCAGCCATAATTCCTAATAAACCTTATTTGAAATAAGCTGATATATTGATAGGCACTTGACAATGCTTGTGTCTTGGTTCTCAATAAATTCTGAAATTTGGAGGCAAAGAAAGTAGTGTAACTTATTATTAGCCCCCTCAGATGCCGTCATGTATTATTAATTATGATTTCTTTTTTTTTTTAACTATTGCGACTGACCTGGCTTTATTTTTATAATTATCGTAAGATACATGATCTGTGAAATACCCTGCTTCTGTTATGATCTTCAATGAAAAAAGGTTGAAAAGTTGCAAACAGGACCAATCAGCATATAAGACTCACAGTCTTAAAAAGAAAATCTTAAATAACTATATAAAAATAATTAAAAATAATTTTTAAGAAGATTCATACTTAAAGAGAGTTATAATAATGTTGGGAGTAAACACATGAAGAAAAGAAAGGAAAGGAAAAGGGAAGGGAAAAGGGGAAAGGAAAGGAGAAGAAACACAGAATGAAAGAACTCTCCCAAGAGGACCCCAAGAACATGGGCGAATTCACTAATTTGAGCCATCAGCAGGGTCCAAGGACACACACTGAAGTATTACCTGTGGTATCCAAGTTTCTCCAGATAGAAGACATCTGCATGCCATAGAGTCACACTTCATACTGATTCAGTAGGTTAGCCCACACAAGATATTTTTCTCTTTCAAGTCACATATTGTAGTGTTAATGGAGAAAATGCTAGCTGCCAGAGTGGCAGGGAATCAAAACCTGAGAATTAAGGAGCTTATCTGTTAAGTCTGCTACAGAGGCCCCATCTTTGGATGTTGTTTAAACCCTAACCCGTTTTGTCACTTACCACAATTCTTCAGTGGAAAGAGGTCTCTCAATGGCCACAGCTGAGCCTATAGAGGAACACTGTGACTCCCACTTAAGACTATAAAGCCAACACAAGGATGTCAGGAAATCAAACCAGTAGCATACAGAATGTGAAGATAGTTTTGCACTAGGCCAACAGGATACATACAAAAGTAGATTTTTTATTGAAAAGGCCTGAAGAGGATTGCAACATGCTTAAAGATGCTGGTCCTTTAACTTTGGGAGATCAGAGACATCAATACTTAGTAATCTAAGAAGTCACCCAGGAACAGAGTATGGGGAAAGTTTGGTCATAAGTATACTTGTAAACAAAGATACACCTGCAGAGTCGGAGCAACAACTACAAACAAACAAGTTTCAAGTCTAGAGCCTTGGATTGTGCAGTACTTTCAGACATCATTCATTGGCTGCCAACCAGCCAGATCAACCCCAGAATGATCTGATTTTCGTGAAGTCCTGAGAGCCAAAAATGCTTGCTTCTGGGAAAAGGAATTGAAATATGCAAGGAATGTCAGGAACATATCCTACTTATCTCTGTGTTGTAATGAGCTGTTAGATATAGCTTTATATATAAAGCATCAGATTTTAAAACTTAGGAAATGGAGGGCATTGATAACAATTTAAAATTAAGTGAAGAAAATACATTTTTTTTACCAAAACACTTACTTTAGCACAGATCAAGCAGTGTCAACATCACCTTGGAACTGTTAGAAATGCAAATTATTCTCCAACCTGGATCTATTGAATTGGTAACTCTGGGGTGGGGCCCAGCAGTCTGTGGGGGTAACAAGTCCTCCAGGTGATTCTGATTGAAGTTTAAAACCACTAGTGAAGACTATAAGTAAATGAAATAAACAAACGTTTGAAATTTAAAGTAAAAGAAGTAAAAACCTTACATAGCCATATGGTAATGCTGATACATTTGATATTAATTACAGGTGGGGATTGAAAAGTGAATTATTTACAACCGACATCATGAAGGGTTTTTATGAAGCTGGAATTTTAAAAAATATTTAAAAGTGTTCTAACTAGGAAATAAAAAAAACAGTGTCATATCATGCTATACTATAATGTACTATTTGTTATTTCTACTTATCTACCTTTGCAAGTAAGTCAGTAAAATTTTCAAAAGTAGCAAGTTCCCCATATGAAACTAAACTAAATGAAGAAAAAATAAAATACAAACTCTGTGTTTGGTAAGAAAATATCGGGCTTAGGAAAAGCATAGAACAGGAAGCAGATGATAGCCAGACTGATCAACCGAGTTCAGTGAACAAACTAAATTAAATCAGAAGTCTCAGACATCCAACCTCTAGCTTACAAAATGAATAAAATTAAAGTGTTAATAATTGCTTGTTACTGATGACAGGGCTTGCTACTGACTCTGACTCTAAAGGCATATCTAATAAGAAAGGAAATGGCTAGAGATGGAATAAATTTATCCAACTAGCAGACCACTGGTGTGAGAAAATTGAAAGTGATGGATGTCTTAGAGATAAAAACTATAGTAACAAGAGTGAAAGACAGAGGCTGTCGACAACCCGGGCTGAATCATGAGCTGTCATTTAGAGATGAACTGAAAAACAGAAAAGTCATTTGGCAAATGATGATTTTCCCTTTTTGATGAAAAAATAAATGCAAAACCTTGGCATAAGAAGTGGAGGTCCTTAAGGAAATCCATGAACAAATAGGGATGAGTGTAATAAACTGAATCAAGAAGAGCATATGCTGGAACAGGAGGCGGGGAGTTTGTAAGATACAGAGTTGAGCGGAGTTAATGACAGAGAATTTGAGAAACGGAGGGTGAATGGCAGAAGACAGAGATTCTACTGAAACCATATTGCACATCCTCTGTGTCAATGGCTCACTGCTTCTCACACCTCTTGAATTGTGTGGCACAAGAGATCTGACTCTTTTTGTTCCACCTCATGTAACTTGATTAGTTGACAACTGATATCAAACCAAGTACCATGAAAATATAATGCTTTTCAATACATTTTAAACAAAAAGAACTATCCCTATACATTTTTCACCTACATGTTACTAGTCTTCACTAAGGACACCGATTTAGGGGGAGAGCCTGTGGATGAATGTGATAGATTTTAAAATAAATATCTGGTCCTCAAGACAAGACGCATAAAAGACTATAATTCTTAAAAGAAAACAAAGGATAGAGAAGACCCCATAGGAAAGAAGAGAATAAATAAAAGGGGAGGGAAGGAGAGAGGCAAACATATTTAGATTTGGTGAAAGGAAGGATATACCTGTACAAAGGAATGACAGATCTGATAGCAGCTCTTCTTTTTATCACCAAATCTAAAGGAGCTGGAGCAGGCAGAGACAACCAGATATTCCCTTCCCACCAATGGGAACAGTGAAACACAGACCACTATCTGCAGAGACTTGGAAAATTTCTTACAATATTTGAAAAACCAAAGGATAAATAAGGTACTGTAAAACATTTTAAAATCATTTATAGCCCTATTCTGCTACCAACCACTTTTTTTGCATTTTGCCATCTTTCCTCCCATTTTTTTTCTAAACAAAACCACAGGGGGACCCTGCTATGCTTTCCTATATGTGGTAGCAGTGACATACCTGGAAAATTCTCCTAGGTGGTGCTTATTTCTTCTGGAGTCCATCTTACTGGTCAGCTCTTTTTTCGGCTGACCGGGAACCAGCTTGTTTTGCTGCAATGAAGATGGTAAGTAGTGTCAGGTGAGTGACAGAACCTGTGCTGATTCTTTTCATTAACTCACCTCATCTGGACACAAACGTCCATGAATACTGTGTGAACTCTTTGTTCATTTCCCTTTACCCGTCTTTTATTCAGATTCCAGTAAAACTCAGTTTTAGCTTCTGCCGCATTATAAAATATTTTAACACCCAGTGGGGACTAGTGTACTTTTAGTATTTGCCCTCTGAATTTTCACATGTTAATTTATTTTCAAATAAATTGTAGTATCACTTTATCTCTAAATAAAAATAATCTCTTAATTTTATTTGTTATTGCCTTATGGGAATTTATTAAAGGAGCTATAAATACTGAATATTCTTATATAGAAATAAGGTATTTTTGTCTTTGCTTTCATCTGAGTTACTTTTATTCACTTCATTAGAGTTTTACAGCTACCTTTATCTCGGTAGTGCATAATTGCTGCTAAATGTATTTGTAGATAAGTTATTTTTGTTGTTATTATGACAACCTTGTATTTGTTTTTATTATGACAATATTTGTTTTCCTATGTAGTTACTACATGTATATTTGTATAAAGAATGTATATTTGTATAAAGAATGTTTTCTATTTGTATAAAGAATTTGTATATTTGTATTTGTATAAAGAATGATATATTTGTATAAAGAATATTTGTATAAAGAATGTGTTTTTTGTTGTTGTTTCCTAAATAACTTACTCAATTCTGTAATCATTTTAAAACTTTTACAGTTTGGAAAACATGATCCCATGGTTTTTAGGTATGCAATGATAATATTTACAAAGGCTGATGATTTACACTCCTGCATTTTGTGCACCTTTAAATGCATGACCAAAGACTTCTGGAACAGCCCTGACTAATAATGGTGATAATAGCAGCTCTCCATTTGGTAAAACAAATGGCAATAATGTTGAGCGACTTTTCATTTGAAGCATACGTTTTACTACCACATTTAAAGTGACTACCTATTCTTATGCTGTTTTGTTGGATTTTATTAAGAATCCCATGTGGTTTTTCTCCTTTGTGGTTCTCATGAGTCTCACCAAAATAAAGTTGCAGACTTCAGGTTAGGAACTATTTGATGCCAGATGCAGACCAGTTCACACCTGGTGGTCTTCCTAGAGGAATCTGAATCAAAACTGCCAGACAACCCCCATAAAATCCTCGTGATTTATCTAAGTTTGGTCGTGCCAAGGAAGAGTCAATTCTGCATCCTTAACGGGAAGGGAACAGAGCTCTGAAGTAACCAGGTGATGTCTTTTTCACAAGCAGGTTGCAACGGAATCCATGTCTTGGCCCACGTAATGATGGATATATACTTGTTAACAAGTATGTCGATTTATGACATGACTCTCACCAAGCACATTAATCATACCTGATCTTCACCCAGAAGCAATAAGTGTCAAAGTTTTACCAGTGACAGGGCGACAAAAACACAACCAATCAGAAGACAAAAATTTGGACACATCACATGAGTTATTGTCATTAATTTCAGCTTCACAGATTCTTCAACCCATTTAAATTAGGGAAAGAAAGTTGTTTAAGGCAGAAATCTCCACAACAGATAACTTAAACACTCTTTTTGCAAACACCAGCAAACGAGGTCAATGTAAGTCTAACACAAGTGCCTCTTAGGACTGTGCTCAGTAAGTCTGACTCTAAACATACAAAGGAATTGCATTTCTGAGAAGATATCTTCATTCCCTGAAGCTTTTTTTTTTAAATGTTTATTTATTTATTTTAAGAGAAAGAGAGAATGAGAATGCATGGGAGTCAGGAGGTGGGGAGAGACAGAGAGAGAGGGAGAGGGAGAGGGAGAGAGAGAGAGAGAGAGAGAGAGAGAGAGAAAGTGAGAGAATCCCAACTGAGGCTCTGAGGCTCTAGACTGTGAGCACAGAGCCCAATGCAGGGCTTAAACCCATGAACCATAAGATCATGACCTAAGCCAAAACCAAGAGAAAGGATGTTCAACCAACTGAGCCACCCAGGCCCCCTCCATAAAGCTTTTTTAATAAACCAAACTTGACAGCCCCATTCCAAGGCTGAGTAGTGTCAAACTAAACAGAGAAACCGTTTTTTTTCAAAGCACATTTCACCCAAGGATTACAAATCCTGAAAGGGTTTTATCTTTCATTCTAAAGACAAAAAGGCCAGAAAAGTTAAGTGATTTCCCTTGTTGACTGTGAGACATAATATTTAATTAATTAGGAAGTAGGTGTCAGGTCAACAAGTTCATTATCTACAGCATTATTACTGTTAAGCCTTACGTGATCGAAGGTAAGGAGGGGAAAAGGAAAACAAAAAAGGTACACATAAATTTATAGTAATAAAATAATCAATTTTTATAATTTAACATATAAGACAGATTATTTTTATCCCTTCTGTTGTGATTCACAGTTTCACAGGTTTATAAGAGAACCTCTCACAGGTCACCAAATATCATTTGTAGAAAGAACTGAAATATGTTAACATGTAGAATTGTTTTCCACTCCTTATTAAAACCATGAGATTGATAGAAAATAATAACTAGATTTTCACGATGTTTTGCACACAGTAAATGCTCTGGTTTCATATTTTCAAGTTTTTATTTTTGAAGATCATGAATCTTAGTAACAATCATGAATAATAAAAATAAGCTTAGTAAAATTTTCCAATAATAGGAAAATTAATAATTAACAGCACGCTATTATGTGTCAAATTAAATCAGACGTTTTAGGAAAAAGAATTGAAAGTATCATTGTTTTATCAAGATGCTAATAAGAATATACTTTTATATGTACCCATCTTTGTAAGAATCTTTTAGGAAAAATATTATATAATAACTGGTTGCATTTAACACACACATATCCCTTTGAAACATCTTACTCAAATCGATATCCTTCCTCAACTATAATTAGCACACCACCTGAGACACAGTAGACACTTGATCTATTTTATTTAGATTCTAAAACTGTTGTTCATGACCTTGTGTTTTATCATTTTATTTCACAACTAGATGGTTCCGCAGGAGACATGTCCTTCAATTAATATTTTAATTGAGTTCACTAGCACCCTGATTGTGCCTAAGTAAAATGATAAAATTTAGATTTTAGGCCATCCAGGCCAAGGAATATATCCTACGATAATTTATCAATAGATACCCAGCCCTTGAAGTTCTGCCCCAAATAGCAAGCTGAACATATCCATTTTTCAGCAAAATAATAAAGTCCTGTATACTTTTGTTGGAGGCTTTTCACATTCTTTGAAGAAGTAACCAAATTGATAGAAGCACTTTTTTTCCTTGTCGACTTTCCTTCAGTTCTTCTTCCCTCTCTTCTTTCTCTTTCTTTTTTTCTTTGACTTTCTTTCTTCCCTCTTTTTCTACCTTCTCTCTGGAAAACAAAACATCCTAACAAAAAGTGAAGATAATGGAGACCATGTGCTAGTCCAAACCGGAAAAAATGAGCTGCAAGTATGAAAAACAAATAAAGACAATGCACCATGACCCTTCTTCACTGAAACTGGCCAAATCTTTAGGATGTTCAAGGAAAGACCTTCGGGTCAAAGTAGAGAATCTTGGGGAGCTCTATTAGTCAACGTATAATTCTGCACCAGAAATTTACTCAAGAAAATCGTGACCTGGAAGGAAACAAGCATGTAGAACAAGTGTAGGCTAAGACAACATTCCATAAATAAGTGATAAATTTCAAAGTAGAAGGAGATTATAAGATATTAAATTTCTGTTAATCAGAAATTCCATGTCAACTGGCTAAATATTTCTGCTAAAGAAAGCTTTTGACAGAATACACAAACTACCTTCCTGAAACAGAATGGAATACAATGCTTTATAGATTAATAAATGTAAAGCCAGTTCCAAATTATGTGGTCATCAAATCCCTCCACAGAAACATGTCCAAAACATCAGTTGGCTTAGTTACCCTAAATGGTGGATTATACTACCTGTACCTGATAATTAATCCAACAACTTTCTCTTCTAAACTTTACCAAAGGAAGTGCCTAAAATAAACTTGTGCCTCAGGATAATCAATCACCCACTTGGGTCTAGTACAGCAGCTGAGTTTTCTGGAAACACATCTGTCTCTGATCTGAGCTCCAGGGTGAATCATTATTGTGAAGTGATCAAGATCACCCTTTTGTTGGTTTGTTTTTGTTCTTTTCCTGTGAATGGTGGAACACATAATTACCTCTTGATCAAAGAGATGTGGCAAGAAGTTGTCTGAAGATTTTGGACCTGCCTCCTCTGGTACTGAGGGACTGAGCAATAAAGAAAACTGTATGTTTGCATATGGATACTAGAGTGACTTCACTGATGCACAGTGGCATTTCTTTGCCCACTCTGTGTGCATGACAAATGTCTAATCCCCTACTGAAAATAAGTAGAGAGACAACTGCCCTGATTTATTGGAGACTACCCAGATTTTAGCACTGAAAGTCTCACATCTCAGGACACTCTCAGAGAAACCAATAATGTGGTCACTCTCAATACCTGAGTTAGATGTCTCTTCTCTGCATGTAAAGGACATGCCTCAGCACCCTCATGAGAGTTTAAATGGGGTTCCACATAGGTTCAAGGGAGTACTAACATGGATAGGATAAAATCACACTTTCTGGGTGCAAATCCAGAAAGGCCCTGTTATGACTCCCTCTTTCTGAAAACTCCAAAAGTACAAAACTTTGCCCCCCCCCAAGAATTAACACATCACTTTAGCTATCCCATTTTTTCTTCTGAATCTAAGAAACCTATGCTCTTAGATTACAATGAGAATACTCCTGATCTAGAGAATCTCATTAGTTTTTTGGACCAATTCGTACATCTTATCTGGGCCCTGACATACCTCTCCACTGGACCCTTAGAATGAAATTTACTCAAAGAATTAATTTTTCCCTGATTACTATGTTTGTGCTCTTTAATAGAACTTATTTTTCACTGCTCTGGCATGTGCACAAACAATTAAATTCTAATCATATATTTTTAACTAAATGAAGACCACCATTTAAATAACTATCGACAGTGCTTGGGACACAACACTTTTGCTTTATTTCAGTTCATGAAGTTCAGGTAAGTGACAAATTATTTCAATGTCACTGAAACAGCTTTATTCCAGATCTTCCTTTCAATTAATTAACTTCTTATTCTTGAAAACCTATTAGTTACAAAAGATTCTGGATTAATAAGATTCTTCAAAAAATTAGGTTGCAAAAAGTTCAAAGTAATGCTAATTCTAAAATGTTTTCCAATAAAAATTACAATAAAAATAAAAATAAAATCATGTTTGGAGACTTTGGAAAACTCCCCTGCAAACAACTAGAGAATGGGAAACTATTTTAGTTCTTCTTCATACACGCACAACAGCAAGGCAGAGATCAGAAAGTACACTTATAGCGTGAGCTTTCCCAGCCCACAGGGAACATGCAGTTATATGCTTGAACTATATTTAATTTTTAATAACACATTTTCCTGGTTTTGAAAACAGTGAATATTATTAAAAATGTATGGAAAAAACTCTTAAATTTTCAAAAGATAACTGTTGAAATCACCTGTAATCTCTGCCATCGTATTTGATTTCTGTTCAGCATTTTTGCAATACATTTTATGTCATATTTGGAAATGCATATTTAAAAGAAAAACAAAGCAGAATCAGATCTATATTGCTCCTGATTTTCCTGGAGAGTAGGGGACTCAAGGGATAGTCTCACAAGAGCACTAGTCTCTCCGGAGAATTCCTGCTCCAGGAATGAAAATGGCCACCACTGCCATTCTGGCTACATTCTACTCTGCCATCTATTCCAGAATTCTTCACAAAGCCTCTTCTGTCCTAAGCCCTCACCAGGGAAGGGTGTTCTATCTTTCTCTGAATAGAGGCCATTGTTTTTCAGTTTCCATGTTTGATTAGACTCCATGGAACTTTTCTTTCCTGCCTGGGTTTTCTTTTGTTGTCCCACATGAATAATTCTCTTTCTTGAGAGAGAAAGGGTGGAAAGGAAAAGTAGAAAATAAGGAAAAAAATTGTATAAATAAATATACATGCTGAGAGAAGAAAAAGGGGGAAATGTATATTTAAAGACATTTTCTGTAGGGAAGAAAAATATTCATATAAAATCTAACTATACACATTAGAGGCCACACACCAGGTTAAAATATCTGAACTCATTACATTTTATAAAATACCATCATAGGAATTTGCATTAAGTGTATGTTTGCTTTCTTTCGTGGGGATGCTATCATTATTTGGATAGAAGAAATGAGTATTAAATCAACCTCAGAAATGGAGGATGAAAAGAGGAGAGAGTCCCCTAATTAAGGGATCACTGTGATTAAGGAGAAAGTGGGTTTTATTACAAGCACCCTCTACAGTAAATCTCTTTTGATGTAGCACAGAAAGATTATTCTAAAAATAAAACTGTAACTTCCTAATTATGTCAAGAAACTTCTATGTATACAATGGAATTTCATAAAGCAAAATCTATATCTATTACTATTTCATGAAAATATTATCTGCCATTTATTTCTGGTTTTGTTCTGTTAGTTTGCTACAACCAAGCATGAACCAAATGAAAATCATCACTGAGAACCATAATTCTCTGTGTTTCCTTAATCATTTCAACATGCAGAGCCTTTTTTGTGTGTTCTCTTCTATCTTGTACTAATTTCTTCTTCTTCTTCTCCTTCTTCTTTCTATTATTATTATTATTATTTTAATTTGAGAAGGGTGGGTAGAGGGGAAGGGACAGAGAATCTTAAGCAGGCTCCATGCTCAGTATGAAGCCCAACACAGGGTTTAATCTCATGATCCTGAGATCCTGAGATCATGACCTGAGCCAAAATCAAGAATTGGATGCTTAACCAACTGAGCTACCCAGGCACCCCCATCTTGTGCTAATTTCTATACTTGGCAACATAGAGTTTATATTTCTTAGAATTTTAAAATAATTTTTTACTGAGTAGGGACCATTCATAAGAGAATGTTCTGTGCAATGTTGTAGAACTTCTGTTCCCTGAATCCTGAATTTCTGAGAAAGATCCATACCCACAAGTTTCTTGCCAGTGTCTCTTCTGTATTGCAGACAAAGTGGCAAACATACTGTGGATGCAAAAGAAAAAGAATGAAAAGGGAAAGAAAATGCACTAAGGGTATATAGAGACCACAGCTATTTTCAGCAACTTGTTCTAAACTATGACTGATATTCCCTCCTTCACTCTTGATTTCCTATTTCCCTTCCCTTTAGCCAGCATCTCTGCTGATTCAGCGCCCCCCCCCCTCCACCTCGGGTGGGAAGTGGTGGTGATTTAAACCATAATTCATTATTTCTGAGGAAATCAGTGTAGGATGCAATACTTCTGTGTCAACATTTACTGTAAACTACAGCTGTAGAATAAAGAACTCCTGGACACCCCCACCCCTTCAGTCCCCCCTTACACCCCTGCCATGGTTTCCAGCCATCCATTCCATTGCAACAATCTATGAGCAATCCAAAAGAACGAGACAGTGGTCTCACACTTAAATTTAGAGTTGAAGGGGAACACAGGTTCTCCATGCCTCCCTTTATCTTGATGGGGAGGACCTTTTTAATGTCCAGTAGGCATATTCTTTGCACACTCTCTCACTCTTCTTTTTGGACTGGGAAATTTGGGGGAAAGGAGTTTATGATGCTTTGCTCAACTGTTGGGGCTCTTTCTCTCTATTAAAGCAACACATCTTCCAATAACAGCAGCCCTCCCCATCACAGGGGAAAGCACCTTGTCCCAGTCGGAGGCCCTGCAGTGGCTCCATGGTGCCAGTCACTGGGTGGGCAAGCCTGTTTAATTCTGAAGTCAAGGTTTAGAAAGCCCAGTGTGGCCATATACCTGCACCAAGTCTTTTTATCCACTTTTAATCTCCACTAAAACTTATATTTGAGCCTCCTTCTGTCTGATTTGTGCCTATCTCTCAATTGGCTCCAAATTTGGAGTTGAGGATATAGTATGGTTAACCCTTTCCAAAACCCAGTACTCTTGATTAAAAGGATACGACTATGTCCAAAGCAGAGATTTTATTTTCCTTATAGTTGATGATGTAGAAATTTTCCCAAGCTGTTCCTACTTTTGGATTCTTAAATGACACACAAAATTAAGGGATAAGGAACAAACGTCATGAAAGAATTCTAGAATCCTAGAATTTAAGCCATTTCTATAAGGAGATACAGCTGTAGCTTTGTTCTGTTTAACATCTACCAATTCTCAGGGGCGCCTGGGTGGCCCAGTCAATTAAACGTCTGACTTTGAGTCAGGTCACAATCTTGTGGTTTGAGGGTTCGAGCCCCATGTCAGGCTCTGTGCTCACAGCTCAGAGTCTGGATCCTGCTTCGGTTTCTATATCTCTCTCACTCTCTGCCTGTCCCCTGCTCACACTCTGTCTCATCTCTCAAAAAATAAATAAGTGTTGAAAAAAATAAAAAAAAAAACATGTACAATTCTCAAACCTTTAAAGATACAACATAACATCTATATTGAACCACAGCTATTTTTTTAAAGTTTTTGTTGTTGTTGTTGTTGTTGTTTTGGTCATTAGGAGACTGTTTCTTGGTGGCAATGTTTAATAAACAGAACTAACCGAAGAGTAATTTTTGTTTGGAATACCGAAGATAATAACTTTAAATATCAGTCGTAAAGTTTTGAGATACTGGAGTTTTTAACATTATTTTCTAGAACTGATTATGATGTTGAAATGTGGGTGTGTACAGGTTTATATTGTGTGGATGAAAGACGGAAAACTGAAGAGTTGTCTTTAATTAATTATCAAAACAATGCTATAGTCCCTTTTACAGGGTAATGGTATTTTCTAACTCATTTTGCTAAACAAAGAATTAACTCAACATATGTTAACAATTGCCTGGAGAAATAGATATTTATTATAGATTCACGTCAAGTCATAAGATTACTGTTTAAGCATAAGTCATTAGCATGGTTGATTTTCTTCTGTAGCCTTTAGATAGGTTTCCCTGAAATTCAGATAAGAATGTTGACCTGAAGAAATCCAGACTTAAAATATGCCACTTTGATTTAGAATAGGTTCACTGAAAATTAGATAATATCCAAGTTGTATAAATCGCTGTACTAGTTACTACATTGGACATAAGGCTATTAAACATTACTTTAAAAATAGAAGGCAATTACAATGGATGGCCTCCATAAGTGCCTGACCCAAGTATTTATATTCAATAAAATTGTACAAATTATGGCTAAGCATATGTTATTAATAGCTTCTTGGTCTTGGATGGATGGGTTTGAATTTATCGGTATGTACATCGGCCTTTATTTTCCGTTTTCTGATGACATTTTTATTGATTAACTCTGTCCTAATTTAAATTATGGTATTTTAAACATTTGTGGCTCTAGAAGAGAAAGAACAAATTCCACTCTGATCGAGTGATAGTTCACTCTTTAATAATGAAATGGAAACATGAACTAGATCATTTGTTTTCTAGCTATGAAAATGACAGATGAGCCAAAGGCCTAGAGAAAGCTTTGCTAGCAAATAGGCTGTTCCAACGAAGGCAGAGAAGAATGAGGGATGAGGGATAAAGTAGATAGCTTTATGCGTTATTTTTCTTGTAAAATAGTGTAACGGCTGGGGGCAAGCACATGAGGAAATACATTAAAATTGAAGTTTTATTCCTTTGGGACTCATGGTTGCTCACTTCTACCAGCATGTTAGTTTATCTAACCTTCAAAAAATAGTTTTTTTTATTACTTTTTAAATAGTTTATTTAACCTTCAAAAAATAAATACTTTGATTGTGGTGTCTCTGTTTTTATTTTAATCACTTTTTAAATTTTGTCTATTAGTTTTGGATACAGTAAAAGTTTATTGCAGCTCTGGGACACATAGTAAGAGTAATTTTTAAGTAATCCATGTTTTTCCTATCGCTGTCGTGGTAGAAACTGTTGTTCATAACGGCTGGAAAGACTCACTTCATGTTATTGTGTCCTGTAAACACAATTTTCCACGCACTAAACCAAAGTCTGAGCTAAAACACACACAGAACTTGTATGGGGCAGCAGCAGAGTGAGAAGTGACAAAAGGGCCTAGAAAGGAAAAAAAGCTGGGAGCTGACACAGACCTGCGATCGAATCAAGCCTTGATTCTACCTGCTATACTGTTTTCTAATTGACTTTGGGCAAGATATTTCACGTCCACGAGCCTCACATTCCTGATCTCTAAGGTGGAATAAAACCTATCCAACAGGGTCATTGTAAGGGCTAAGCACTTCACCTGGTGCATACAAAAAGTGTCATAAGTATTAAAATACTCCTTGTTCAAGGGGCACCTGGGTGACTCAGTCGGTTAAGCATCTGACTTTGGCTCAGGTCATGATCTCAAGATTTGTGGGTTCGAGCCCTGAGTTGGTCTCTGTGCTGACAGTTCAGAGCCTAGAGCCCACCTCCGATTCTCTGTCTCCCTCTCTGCCCCTCCCCAGCTCATGCTCTGTCTCTCTCCTCTCTCTCTCAAAAATAAAAAAAATTGAAAAATTGAAAAAAAAGAATACTCCTATTCCCTTTCCCTCCAAAATAGTTGTTACTAACAAGGACACTTTCAGTAAATTATTGGAGCCAGCAAAGACAAAAAAGTAAGGTAGCAAGGACTGCAAGAATTCTTTCAAGATAACTTATTTTAAAATAAGAAGCAAATGGCTATTATATCCAAACCAAAGTCAGTTTTTGCCAGGGTTTTTTTCCCCATCTGAGAAAACATATCTCATAACACTTTACTTCATTAACCAATTTAACAGTATATCGCTTCCCTAATCCTCCTGTGCACAGTGATTATTAAAATTCTTGGCAGCTTGGTGTGCGGGAGATGAGAACACATTAACTCAATTACGACCAGTGAGGCATGCTTTATTAGAATACTACCTTGCCTCTTATTACTTGGACTTAGCTTGTCAAAAGTAACAAATGAAAGACTTAACTTTCCATAACTTTTTCTTCCCACTCCATCTATTATATCTTTCAATATCCTCCAAAGTGCTTTTTACACTCCAAAGAAAACTGGATTTAGATATTCTTTGAATTTGGATGTTGAAATGTCCATAACATATTAACTTTGTCAAACAAGGTTTGAGCTAAATATTTTTTTGTTAGCTTTCTATCAGAGGCAAGTTCTGCTCAAGAATTTTTAGTTGTTGTTTTTTTTTTTATAAAGCTGCTCTGTGAGCAACATTTGACTCTTTCCCACCAACGGAGGAGACACAAAGTCAAGTCTATTGCCTAACCAACTGCCTCAGTGTTCTTTCCTAAAACTTCAAATAATACATAACGTCTTTGGATCTGGTATTTAGAATCCACTGATTTCTAAATTACCATTTAATTCTAAAATTCTATATAACTATGAGCAGTATAAGCACTTAAGTAGGTATCCTCATGGTTTGCCCTATTAAGTAAAAATTACATATCAAATAAAACTGTATTAAAATCAAGGAGCTTAAAATCCAAGTGTTCCTTCAGTCTTAGTCTTTAACTAGTAATAAGTGGGTGGGTTCGTTTGCTCAAAGAAATAAGGTAAGTGAATTCTCATTTGGGTTTTTAGTTTAATATGTACATCATGGTCCAAGAACTGGGGTTGCAAGACAAACAGAATATGATGGTCTCTACTGTATCAGAATTTAAAGTCTAGAGTGGGTGTCTTATTCTGTTCAGCCTGGTAAAATAGTGCACCACAGTCAGAGTAGCTTATAAACAGTAGAAATGTATTTCTCACAGGTATAGAGGCCATGGTGCCAGCATTATCAGGTTCTAAGGAGGAGACTCTTCTGGGCTGCCATTTTCTCATTGTATACTCACTTGGTGAGAAGGGGGAGAGAGCTCACTGGGGTCTCTTTTATAAGAGCACCAATCTCAATCATAAGGGCTCCATTCTCATGACCTAATCTCCTTCCAAAGACCCCAGCTCCTAATATTATCACATTGGGGGTTAGAATTTCATTTTATGAATTTTGGAGGGATACAAACATTTGTCCATAGTAGAGACAGGCAGATAATTAAAGACACTATATGGGCTATGATGGAGCAAGCCTTTCGATATTTCTGGTTTCTGGCCTGAACAACTAAATGAGTGCTAACTGCTGTCAGTCTTTAGAGTGAGCACACTGTACTTCATGAGATTAGAAGAAGCAGCATTCATTTGGGTCAAAGGCTATAATGTAGATACTCAGCAGTGCTGGAAGAGCAAATTAAAGAACTTTTTTGATTAGGTTGGAAATAAGGGCTCTCAAAAACAGTAAAAATAGACATTGCTGAACAAAATGAGCCCAAAAGTTCAGAGAAGGGGTTTTGGTCATACCTGATATTCAAGTTGAAATAACACAGTAGAAGTTAAGGATACTGTGTTTCATTGATTTTAAGTTCAAATTCTTTCTTGATAAAATAGTAAATGATCTCTGCAATCGGTATCTTAATTAGTCCTCTTAAAGTTGCTATCATTCTTGGGGCACTAGCAATGTAACTTATGCCTAAGTGTGCACATACTTGAGGGTACCTATTCATTTTGGCATAATTCTAATAACTCTGTGCACTTTGAGTACGCATGTTGTGTTTAACTGCCACAAAAAGCCCTCAAAAAGATTGTGATATGATTCAGCACTGAATAAAAAGTTACCATATACCCAGAAAAGCATGTAAACAGAACAGTGTAATATAATATAAACATCTGTATCTAATAATTACAAAAGACCCTTTTCAATAATTATAAAATAAATTATTTTGGGGGTGAGAAATTTAAGTTCTACTTTCAGCAAATTTCAGTTATATAATTCCATGTTATCAACTATAGTCACCATGTTATATATTAGATCCGAACCAAAAAAAAGAAAAAAGAAAAAAGAAAAAAGAAATGGATATGATAATTCTATGGGAAGTGGGGGAAACACCTTTCACAGTTTATACATATATCAAATCATCACAATGTACTGTTTACTTATCTTTCAATTTTATTTGTCAATTATCCCTCAATAAAGCTGAAAACAATTCTAAATGATAAGAAAGCATTATATTATTGTTTAATAATTAACAATATCTTTTCTTTCTCAGAGGTACATAAACGAATGGTGCCAGTTAAAATCAAAGGCACCTTACATTCAAAATGCAGTAAGCAAGGGACATCTGGGTGGC
>CM053577.1:92810928-92831961 GCA_028646485.1 Cryptoprocta ferox | reverse complement strand
TTTACTTATCTTTCAATTTTATTTGTCAATTATCCCTCAATAAAGCTGAAAACAATTCTAAATGATAAGAAAGCATTATATTATTGTTTAATAATTAACAATATCTTTTCTTTCTCAGAGGTACATAAACGAATGGTGCCAGTTAAAATCAAAGGCACCTTACATTCAAAATGCAGTAAGCAAGGGACATCTGGGTGGCTCAGCTGATTATGCATTGGACTCCAGCTCAGATCATGATCTTGCAGTTGGTGAGTTTGAGCCCTGCATCAGGCTCCACACTAGTGGTGTGGAGTCTGCTTAGGATCCTTGCTCTCTCTCTGCCCTTCCTTCACTCATGCCTTCTCTCTCTCTCTCTCTCTCTCTCTCTGTCTCTCTCTCTCTCTCAACAGATAAACTTTAAAAAAATGCAGAGAGCAAATCCCAAAGGTTTCCATTGTCTTTTCAAATACCTTTAGTTACACATATGTTTAGTGTTATTTATGCTTAGTTGATATTTTAAGTTATTTTGAAAACTAGAGCCTGGATCTCAAGGAAAACTGCTTTTTCTTTTTTTAACATATTGCATTCGTTAGTGCTACCTGATGACAGGAAATTCTAATTATTGGAAAAGTATTTAAAAGAGAGAACAATTTCTAAAGTGCTGAAACTTTACATTTGAAGGCAATACATTCTGGCAAATGTCCCAGATACTTTTATGGAGCCAGGAGAATAGTTGCATTGGACTACATAAAGGAAGTGACATGGTAGATTTAGATTCTGATTAACTTTTCCCAGGGATTTCAGAGAAACATTCTCTAAGTCAAAGTTTTTCAGTGAGGGGGGATGTAAATTTCAGAAGTTTGAGTTTCCTGGATTGGTAGCAGATCATTTATGTGTGCAGTAAATGCTGAGCACCTGTTGTATAAGGAACTGTGCAGGATCTATGGCAAATGCAAGAAGAAACAGGCAGAGCCCCTGTTATCAGTAACCTTATAGTCTGCACAAGGAGCTGAAAGTATATGCAAATAATTATAACTCAAAATGATAAAGAGCTTCCAAAGAGATGTGAGCTGAGTACCCTGGCAACAAGAAATTCAATTATCTCTATTTTGAGTGAAAATGGAAGGGGGTCTGGAGATCCGACAAGTAAATAGAGTTGGGTGACATCAGCTACTTTAAAGAGCTATCCTTGGGGCTCCTGGGTGGCTCAGTCAGTTGAGCATCAGACTTTGGCTCAGGTCATGATCATGCAGTTTGTGAGTTCAAGCCCCATGTTGGGCTCTGTGCTGACAGCTCAGAGCCTGGAGCCTGCTTCAGATTCTGTGTCTCCCTCTCTCTGCCCCTCCCCCACTCATGCTCTGTTTCTCTCTTTCAAAAATGAATAAACATTAAAATATTGTTTTAAAAAATGTAAAGTTAGAGCTAATATTCTTCAAAGTCAACTTAAGTATTTGTTCACTTTAAAGATGGTGTTATAAATAATGGGGGAATAAAAGGGAAAATAGAAAGTATTAACATTGCTTTTCCATGTGATGCCACAGTATTGGATTTTAAAAATATAATTTAAATTTGTGTCATTTTTAATGAGATCTATTTTCTTTTTAAAACATGGTATTTCAAAATCCAAGTAAAATTAGTTTACAATTTTATACTTTTTTATCAATGACTTCAAGGCCCTCGTTGCAATTTAAAAAAACAATTTTGTATTAATGGATTAATAAAATGATTCAGTGCTTTCTCTTTTTTAAGTACCTCAATTGTATGTATTTTTGTCTTCAGTTCTTTTTTGATTATTTTTTTGCTATTACTTTTGTAGGAACTTCTTTATTTCACTTTCTACCATAACCACTTATTTATAAGATTGTCTCTTTAGAAAGATCATGAGTATTTGAAGGCAGAGTCTATATCCTACTCACTTTCCCTCCCACATCACCTAGTAGAGTGCCAGGAAATTTGAAATAACTCAATAAATATATCATGAATGAGTGCATGCATGAAATATGTCTATAATAATTAAAATAAAATTTAAAATATAAAAAAGCATATTAAAAATATTTTGGTCCTAATGCTATATATGTCACATTCAATTCCAGAAGGTTATTTTAATATATATCAAATATTTTTAATTTTGTGAAATACCATTACCTCTTCAAATGTAACAATGTATCATTACATAGAAAGCCACTAAGCAGAGAGGATGGTATATGCATCACAGCTGACTTTTGAACGTGAGTTTGAACTGCTCAGGTCCACTTACACACAAACTTTGTTTCGATACAGTACAGTGCTGCAAGTGTACTTTCTCTTTCTTATGATTTTCTTAATAACATTTTCTTTCCTCTAACATACTTTATTATAAGAGTATAGTATATAAACCATATAGCATACAAAATTTGTGGTAGTCGACTGTTTATGTTATCAGTAAGTCTTCCTGTCAACAATAGGCTATAATTAAGTCTTGGGGGAGTCAAAAGTTATAAGAGGATTTTTGACTCCTGCAGGGTCAGCGCCGCTAACCCAAAACACCCCCGTTGTTCAAGGGCCAACTGTATTTGCAATTCTTCTGACTAAAGGGAACTCAGAACTACAAACTATTAATTATTTTGCCAAAGACCTACTGAAAGAGAGTTGTGAATAATACCCAAGACTCTTATGCAAATTAAACCTAAACAAATAAAGTTTGTTTGTTTCTCTTACCTCAAAACTCTTGCTATTGCTATCAAAAACCAATTATTGGTTTGTTATACAGATAAATATTTAAATAAATAACCATTATACAGATAAATAACTGATAGTTCATCCTGAAAATGGTAAGGCAACTGGAATGTTAAGGAACAGGAAATAGGGATAATAAAGGGATCTAGAGGTAAATTCGGTATGCCACAGTTTTGTTTGGTATAACCACAGAAACATCCAAAAGACCAGTATAGTTGCTAATCATATGCAAAACCAAAAATGGATCTAAGGTATATTTTATTTAATATCATAAGGAAAAATTATTTTAAATTGCAGTATGTAAAAAAATACCACTTTCCCTCTTGCCACCAAATAACACTAATGATCAGAAATAGTGATATTTTTTTAAAAAAGGAACAGTTTTCAGAATATAAATATGTCTTTGTTTTTACAGTTCTACACGAACTAGATGCAGGTCTTTAAAATCTTATCCTATAATGTTCATTTCCAGGACCTTTTTATTGGTCATTTAATTGACGAATGAATGAACAAATCTATTATTAACAAGAGCTGCCAGCATGATACTTTACGGTAATTCATTATGTTGTTCTTTCTGTTTTTCTTTTTTTCTTTCTTTGTAATGGATTCATTTCTATTTAAGGAACACATTAAATCAATATGTGTATTACATACAACCTATGTATCTGAATCAGAACTGAATAAAGTAGGATATGAATACTTGCCTCCTAATCTTTCTTCCTCTCCCCACCAGGGAAAACCCATTAACAGTTTACTGAATGCTGTGACCCCACAGTTTTCTATGCTTATTTTAAAACATACACACATATTTAAATAAAATAGATACAGATGTTTAAGCACCTAGATATATATGTGCTTTTAAACAGAACTAGAATCCTACTATTCCTAGTGTTTTTTTAACCACTTTCCTGAGAGGAAATTTACAGACCTTAACATGTATGTGGTCTTCTGTGTCTGACTTCTTTCACTCAGAATAATGTCTCGGAAATGTATTCACATTGCTACTTGGATCAATATGTCAACTTTTTTTGTTGCCCGATAGTATTCCTTTGTATGATTTAACATACTTTGTTTATCCATTCATCAATGGATGGATATTTGTGTTGTTCCACTTTTTGGCTTGTATGAAAAATGTTACTATGAGCATTCACGGACAAGTCTTTGGTAAACGTGTTTTCATTTTTCCTGGGTAGATACCTAGAGGTAGAATTGCTGGACCCTGTGGTAATTCTATGTTTAACATTTTGATAAACTGCCCAAGTATTTGCCAAAGTGACTGCCCACTTTTACATTCCCACCAGAAATATATGAGGTTCTAATAATTCCCTATTCTCATCTGTACTTGATATAGCCTTTTTGCAGCCTTTGGAGTAGTTATGAAGCAGGATTTCACTGTGGTTTTGAGGTACCTTTTCCTAATGACTCATGATGTCGCACATACATCCCTGTACATGTTGATCATTCCTCAATCACCTTCAGAGACATTTCTATTCAAATCCTTTGACACTTTTAATCGGGTTATTTGTTTTCTTGTTGCAAGAATTCTTCATATATTCTGGATACAAGTCTCTTGTTAGATATATGATTTGCAAATACTTACTCCCCATCCGCAAGCTGTCTTTTCACTTTGTAGAGGGTACTATTGGAAGCAAAGTTTTTAATTCTAAAGTCCAACTTTTGTTTCTCTTTTATGACTTGTGCTTTTGGTTTCATCTAAGACATCATTGACCAACCCCAAGCCATAAAGATTTGCTCTTGTATTATCTTCAAAGAGTTTTATGTTTTAGCTCTTGCACTTTGTTCATTCATCCATCTTGAGGTTAAATTTCACAGATGGTCTGAGAATAAGGCCCAAATTCATTCTTCTGAATGTGAATATCTAGTTGTCCAGCATGATTTGTGGAAAAGAGTCTTTTCCCCCATTGAATTGTATTGGTACCTTGTTGAAAATCAATTGACTACTAAGGTAAGAGTTTACTCCTGAGCTCTCAATTGTATTCTGTTGATCTAGATGCTTATTTTATGGTACTACACTGTCTTGATTGTTGCAGCTCTGAAGTAAGTTTTGAAATCAGAAAGTGTGAGTTCTCCAGCTTTATTCCTTTGGGAACATTTTTTGGCTATCCTGGGTTCCTTATATTTCTATATGAATTTTAGGATCAGTTTGCCAATTTCTGCAAAAAAAAGGCATCAACTGGGATTTTGATAGGAATTTTATTGAATCTGTAAATCAGTTTGAGAAATATTGCTATTTAACAATATTAAGCCTTCCAATCTATGAACATGATAATTTTCCATTTACTTAGATAGTCTTTTTTCAGCTCTATTTTGTAGTTTTTAGTGTAGTTCAAGTGTAGCCTTGAACTTTTTGTTGCTAAATTTTTTCCCAAGTAGCTTTATTTTCTTTGATTCTATTGTAAGTGGAATTGCTTTCTTAATTTCATTTTCAGATTTTCATAGATAATGTACAGAAATGCAACTGATTTTTATATACTGATCTTGTATCCTGCAATCTTGCTGAACTCATTTATTAGGTCTAGTAGGTTTTTAGTGGATACATATTTTTAAAATGCCCTTTTTCACTTCACAACCTATCAGTATGGATAGCTTTTCAAGTCAGTTAAAAATACCTCTTTAATTTCCATTTTAAGAGTACATGGTTTTCCAATATAATAAATGGGTTTATCCAACCCGCTAGAGATAGGCATTTATATTGATTTGTCTTTTTATTTTGCTATCACAAAAATGCCAAAATGAAAATCCTTGATATGTCTAACTACTCACACATGTTCATATATTTATAGGTCAGAATGTTAAAAACAGAATTGACCAGTCATAATGTATATTTATTTAAAATTTTAGCAAATATTGGAAAATTGTCCCTCAAAGCGGGGGTCCAAATTTTTCTATCATTGAAAGAAAAGATAGATTTATTAAGGATACCTATCAAAACAACTATCAGTTCCTGATAATAGTCCTTTAACTTGGGTTGAAAGAATTCCTCTCCAATAAAGCAGTAAGATTCTTCCTGTGATAGTCAATTTTAACCAGAAATAACAGAGAGGAACTAAGAGGATTTTCTGTGGTTCAATCGATCAATCATATATGCTGTGAAACTTTCTGACATTTTTGCTTACTGATTCCCAGAGGAGCATGGTTCACTAGGTCTCAGAATAGGAAGCACATGTTTGGAATGCAAATACATGTGCAGACCTGGTGTAGCTATATAGTCAACAAGCACTTTTCCAAATCAATGATTCCTCAAGTTTATATATACCTACACATTGATACACACATATCACACACACATGCCACACACACACACACACACACACACACACACACTATATATATATATATATATAGAGAGAGAGAGAGAGAGAGAGAGAGAGAGAGAGAAATGTTTAATCAGGAACATTAAACTTGCTGCTGCCTAAGTGACATATTATAATAATCATATTCCAAAGGAAGTGGGATGGTGGTTGTCCCTACCAGGAGATCCTTCTTAGGTTACATCCCAACTTATAAAGAAAGGTTTTTTTGGGTGGGCGTATGTTTATTTATTTTATTTTAGAGAGAGAGAGAGAGAGAGAGAGAGAGAGAGAGAGAGAGAGAGAAAGCCTGAGCACAAGCAGGGGAGGGCAGAAAGAGAAAGGGACAGAGGATCTGAAAGGGGCTCTGCACTGACCACAGCAAGCCCGGTGCAGGGCTTGAACTCATGAAGTGTGAGATCATGACCTGAGTTAACATCAGATGCTCAACCCTGAGCCACCCAGTGCCCCTAAAGAGTGTTTTGAAGTATTCCTCCATTGTCTCTAAGTGCAGAGGCCATTGACTGTAAATGAAAAGATAAAGACCATAGGCCAAATGCCCATACCTTGGAACATCACAGCTTTATTCTCCTTATATTGTAAAACTCTTATCAGCATTCTGCAGATAAAACAGAATGGAAGGAAAATCCTCAATAGAAGTGACTTAGCAAAAACAATTCTCTAAATAAACATATCAGCAGAGACTAAAATCTTTCTACCTGTTCTCAGAAGCAAGAAGTCCATTGAATATGTGAGCCCTGTGTAAGATGACCAACAGAAATTGCAAAATGAAAAAGGTGGGCCATCCTAGACCATAAATTATAAACTTAGCCACAAGATTAATGTTTATTAATGGTTTTTGACAGAGAAAGAATCCAGGGTATAGGGTTTCTAGTTGATAGGTAAGTGTTTGGAGCTAAGATAACACTAGAGTAAAATCTGAATTATTATTTGTCATGATTCCTTTGTTCTTAAATCAAAATGTTTTGTTTTGTTTTTTCAGTTTTGTCTCATCCCCAAAGCACATATCTACAAGAAATTCATATGTGAAAGCTCTGGATAAAGTAGTGACAGTGGTTAATGTCTTAAATGGAGAAATAGGCATCCATATGCATAATCATAACACAAAATACTATAAAAGCCTACTGATAATGGTTTACAGAAACTTCTTATACTTTGTAAATTTAATAGTGTCAATATTCTACAAACAACATAAAGATGTAATTAACCCTTTAAAGCTATTTGCCAAAGTAAGTTTAAGTAATTAATATTGCTTTATTCTAATTGTTTTAAGTTTTATTTATTTAAGTAATATCTACTCCCAATGTGGGGCTTGAACTCACAACACTGAGATTGAGAGTTGCATGCTCTATTGACTGAGCTAGCTGCAGCTCCCCTATTCTAATTTTTTAAAATATTTATTTATTTACTTTGAGAGAGAGAGAGAGAAAGTAGGGGAAGGGAAGAGAGACAGGGAGAGAGAGAGAATCACAAGCAGGCTCTGTGCTCTCAAAGCAGAACCCAACATGGAGCTCAGTCCCACAACCGTGAGCTTATGACCTGAGGTAAAATCAAGAGTCAGACACTTAACTGACTGAGCCACCCAGGAGCCTCCCTATTCTAATTTTTAAAGTGATAAAGAAAAACCCACCAAAGGCAGAGGCTGTGTCTGTCTTGTGTACTGTATTCCTAGCATTTATCACAATTCTTGATAAATAGTAGACACTCAATAAAGATTAGTTGAAATAATAAAAGAATTCAAATTAATGCACAAAAACCTAAAAAAGAAAAAGAAAAACACAGTTTGGCCAATTTTATAAATACCGCAGAAGTATATATTTTTGCTCAGTAATATGACTGTCTTCTTATAAAATTGCTATAAGAATTGTGTTTAAAGTATGCTCATGTTTTACATTGTAATGTACAGTGACTTACCATCCTCCACAAAGTTTACATTATTTTATAGTTCATCACTGGTATATGAGGTTCCCATTTCCCAGACACGCCTTAGCCCTTTGTCAATCCTTCCTCCTTGGTCAATCTGGTATGTGACAAATACTCTCCCAGTGCTATTTTCATTTGTATTGTTTTAACTACAAAATAGAAAGGACATGTTTTGTTCATTTACCTTTAATTGTTCTTTATGAATTGGTTTTATTTCTTTCTCCAACGTTTTATGAAATTGGAAGTTCTTTACATAACATTGTTATATAGTACTTTCATATATAAAATATTTACTTTTTTTCCCTATTTTTATGTTTGTTTGTTAATGCCATCTACTCTAACCAAACCTATAAAAATTTCCCTTTAGATTTCTGACTTTGGTGTCACACCAGAGGCCATTAGCAACCTAAGATGATGTAATTATTTACCTGTACTTTTCCTAGTTGCATTTTTTTCATTTAAATTTCCATACATCAAGAGAGTGTTTTCATCTAAGCTGTGAGGGATAAATTTAAATTTGGTTTTCCAATGAGCTAATCATTCTAATATCACTTGACATGTAGACCACTAGCCTTGAAATGTTACATTTGTAATACAAAAACTATTATGATTATCTCTCAATTTTTTTTGGCTTTATGTCATTTATCTATTTTAATGGTGGTACCACCTTCTTAGAATTACAGTATCTTTATAATACCTTTTGTGTCATAATACTTTTTGTATTTCTATCTTATCAAGAAGTTCCCCTTTTTTAGGTGGATTATTTCAGTTTCTGGACCATTCTTTAATGTTATTTTTTTCTGATGAATTTTAAATCCTTTAATCAGGATTTTCTCCCAAAATTTCATTGGAATTTGTTCTGGGATTCTCAGAGTATTGTTTGAAACTCTCCACAAGGTAGTTATTTTGTATAATTTTAACACACTTCAAAAATAACAGAATCTTTTCAAGAAAACACTAATAAATGAAAAATAAATCTGATGGTTACCAGAATAGAGGTGGGTAGAGGGATTGGTTAAATAGGTTATGGGGATTAAAGAGGGCACTTGTGATGAACACTGAAAGTTGTGTGGAAGTGTACTATATTGTACACCTGAAGCTGATATTATGTTGTATGTGAACTAACTGTGGAGTTTAAATAAAAACTTTAAATAAGTAAATAAATAAATAATCCTTAATGAGAAAATTAAGAATGTCAAACATCTCATGGTAAAGAAAAAACCCATGAGTCTTTCGGGGAACCTCGGGTAAACTGAAAAAACTAAATAAATAAAAATAATAGTAATAATAATGATACTGTACTTCAACCACCAGAGGGCAGTGCAATCTAAATAACGGACTTGCAGTGGTCATAAAGAAAAGCCCAGTTTCACTTGAAGATCAAATTTATCTAAAAATAACAATGATTAGGGACGCCTGGGTGACTCAGTCGGTTAAGTGGCCCACTTCGGCTCAGGTCATGATCATGCAGTTGGTGAGTTCAAGCCCCACAGTGGGCTCTGTGCTGACAGCTCAGAGGCCGGAGCCTGCTTTGGGTTCTGTGTCTCCCTTGCTCTCTGCCCCTCCCCCATACATTCTGTCTCCATCTCTCAAAACATGAATAAATACTTTTAAAAATTTTTAAAAAAAGAATAACAATAGACTATACATTTACTTTAACCTCTATAATAATTACAAAATTTTTATTCTGATATTAGCAATATGACATTTATTTAGAATATTTTTAGAAATAGAGTCCCCGCTAAATTATAAATACTACTATGTCAGTTGCTGCCGGCACAGCCCCATTGCACAAGACCTACATGAAAATAGATGGTACCCTCTATAAGTGAGAACTCCCTGAAGGCAGGAACCGTGTCTTGTTCACCAGTTGTTTCTTCAGTACATGCATAGGATCCAGTTTATAGTAACAACTCAAATATTTCATGAAGAGAAGAAATTAAATGATCTATAATCTCAGCCCTGCCCAATTTTTTGAATGTGATTCACATGAAACTTGGTACTACCATAGGAACTAGTACTGCCCCTAAGCAAGAGGTTTCCCTGACCCAGGCCCTGCACTTCTGCAGACCCCACTTGCCCTCCTCAAGCTGCACCCCAACTCCATCAGGCTAGAATACCCTCTCTTCTTCTTTCAGTGGTCAACACAACATGGCCACCTAACGTCTGTGATCACCCTTTTACATCACGCTTTGGATATCTCAGACACAGAATTAACTGGAAGCCACATTCTTCTGAGACTGTATGGTCTGCTTCTCTGAGCCCATGTTAGCTGAGCAGATTGTGCTGTGAGTGTGGATACCATTAGACCCAAAGGCTAGCTGATGGGAAGCTACTTCTTTGGAATGTAGACAGTTTTATTGTGCAGGCTCAGATTTACGGAAAAGAGTGATGAAAGGGGAATTTTAACTTTTTACTCCTTATATTTCCAAGTTGCATCATGTTTAATAATAATTATGTATGAATTATATAATTTTTAAAATACAGAGGAAAAGATACAGGACATAGAATCAATGTGATTTGGTGACTAATTGGATGTAGAAGGTGACAGGGAATATGTGGTCTGTCTCTACCTTGCAGGCTTTGGGACTAGTTGAATAACAGTATCAGCAAATGAAACTAGAAATTCAAGAAGGGGAATAGGTTTGAGGATGTGGTAGAAGGATGATAAATTCTATGAAGAATGAGTTGTGTTGAAGACCTATGTAGTATTCATGTGTAAATATCTCAAAAGCGTCAGAAATCCTAGCAGAGCTCTCAGGAAGCAGGTTCAGACTAGACCATGCATTTTGAGGCATCTATGTATAGCTGAGAATATAAGCAAAGAGGTAATCCAGGAAAGGTTATAGAGTACAAAGAGAATAAGGCCAAAGTCAGCACCTTGAGAAACAACAACATTTTAGCATAAGAGGACAGAAGGTGATTGAACAAGAGTGATCACACAGGCAGGAGAAGAATACAGAATGCAAGGCTCAAGACAGGAGAACCTCACTCTACAGAAATGGTGTCTACATTTCATACTTCATGGAGAAGATAAGGAGAAAATGAGTACAGTTACCTTAGGGCTGGATGGGAGAGGCTAATTCCAAGAAAAGCTATAGCTTCATAAGAGAAATCTGAAAATATATCCTCTGGAAGACTACCCCCATTGAAAACCCAAATGTGACCTCTACCTCTGGTCTTTTCCTATTCCTTCTTGACTCTCAGCCAGCAAGATCCATCTTTGAGTGGTACCAATTAGAAGCCAAACACTATACAAATGGACAATTTAATGCCCATTGGTTTAGGTTCTCTTCTACGAAGATTAATGTTAAAGTACCACTTTTACTTATCAGCGTTGATCATTTTCCTGGAATGTATATCCATAAATGAAGTCTCAATTTAGACGACTTCATGTTCTAAGCAGTAAGTAGTACATTGATATGCGAATTTGGTAATGTCGTGTTGAAAGCTAATATAAGAATCCTTACAGAAGTCAAAAATGAATGTAAGCTGCCCAAAGTTTCTTAATTTCATTTGGCATGCTCATCCTGGCTTTAATTTCTATTCTTGATTAAAGAATATGATTAAAATGATAAATAATGAAGGCTTAGTATTGATCTATGCCAGTTTGGACTTTAACAGATTCATTATCGGTGTAATTCAAACATCATTTCCCTCCTTTTTGCAGTTACCTTCCGTGGGCATCTACTGCAAACTCCCCCTGCCCCGCCCCTCATTGTCTTCTTTCTCACACCCACCTCCAGCCATGAGCCATTGTTAGTTGAGCAGCTCACATCCTGGCACACTCCAAAGTCCTGAGTAGGTCCTGCTATCTTCCTGTGTCCTACAGAAGAAACAAGGTGCGAACTACATTCACTTCTATGGCCCAAGGGGAGAATTCTAAAAAAAAATTAAGCCCTGTTTCTCATTTTTTGGTGCACTCTCCAAAATAACTCTGTCTTGGCTCCCCTTTGAGACTCTGCTTTCTATTTTTTGAAACACCCAATTTTCTATTCGCAATCTGACCATTTTCCCTCCCCATTCTCAACCTACCAGCACAGCACCATAAACCTGACTCAGTCTATCTGCATAATACTCAAGGAAGGACAGGGTGCTTCAGCAACATAGTTGATAAGAAGCATGGCCCTCCTTTCCCAAACATGGCTTTCGTGGGAGTTGAAGACAAAAGCCAGCTGGTGCCCCAAGTCCCATAGGGCCCTTATGACCTGGGAAGACTGGTGGACAAAGGACACTTCTCTCCAGGGCAAAGACAAATTATCAGACTTTTTCCAGATAGCTTGAATTCACGAAGTAGCACAAAAGTTTCCCAACTACCTCTTGGCTTCTTTGTAATTTGGGTGGTAACTCTGCCTCCTCTGATACAGTGAGTCACATCATTAAAAAGAGCACTAACTGTACTTCTCAAGGGTGGATCACTTCAAGAAAAAAAAAAAAGGAGTTTGGAGATAATTATCCAAGTCCACAATAAACTTCTTTGCCAAATACCCTTGTTCTCAATTTTCGTCGGGGGGGAGAGGAAGAGGGTGGTTTATTCTCCAGCTTATTTCATTTTGGAAGAAGTCTAAAAGCCAATTGTAATACCAACTCCAGGATACCAACTGACCCATTTGATAGCCTCATGGAGCTATTGATTTTTATAACCCAAATTGTCTCATCACAGCATCTCAAGATGAACAGATGAACAAGAGATGAGTTTTTAGAAGCTATTCCTGTGTATTTCTATAGTATTGTGATTCAAGGTAGCCTAAAAGAATTAGCAACATTTATTCAGGTATTCATTCAGCAAAACTAGTCTAGAGTGTCTTGCAGTAGGTGCAAGCATTGTAATGGACATTGGGTATAGAAACATAAATATGAACCCCCGTGCTGAAGGAGCTTACAGACAGTAAGTTGTTAGCCCCAGTGTAATGTGATGAGTGTTGTAATCCATGAGGCACAAGTTGCTATGAGGGACTAGGGAACCCACTTCAGTCTGAGAAAATCACAGATGGCTTCCTGGAGGAAGTATCACAAAAGCTGAGCCTTGAAGGATGAGTAGGAGTTACTGTGGCCCAGAAAAGACAGAAATGTGTTCTGGTACAGGGAAGAACTAAGGAGAATAAAAGTCTGAGATAGCTGGGTACACTGAGAGAACTGAAAATGGTTTACCATGACTAGAACACAGTTTAAAGTAAGAAATTTTAGTTGGGTTAATCAAAGTGTGTAGCAAAGATATTAGTTTGTTCACATCTTTAAAATAAATACATTTTTTATAATTAATGAACTGATACTGATACATTATCATGAACTAAAGTCTATACTTTATTCACATTTCCTTAGTTTGTACCTAATGTCCGTTCCAGGATCCCATCAAGGATATCATTTTACATTTATTTCTTATATCCCCTCAGACTCCTCTTGGCTCTGTCAGTTTCTCAGACTTCCCTTGTTTTTGAGGACCTGTGATTGGCACAGTTGTGATGGGTCAGAGTTGTGATGGGTCTCAGTTTTGAGGAATACTTCTTAATTATTTTTAGAATGTCACTCAGTTTGGGTTTATCTGATGTTTTTATCATGATTAGACCGAGTGTATGAAATTTTTAATAGATATCTAATGGACATAAGGGCAAGGCTGACCTCAAATAAAATTCCCAGCTACATCCACGCACATTTCCATCCCATGTCCCCAGGCCCAGTGCTCAGTGCTGTCTCACATACATTTCTCTGAGCCTCTCAGGTTCTTACTAATAGGAAGCTTCCTCTTCCTCTCTCTTTCTCTCAAACCTATCTGCTCACTTTGCCTTCCTAGTTCATGCCTCTATCACTCCTCAAAGCTACTGCACATACTATTCTCTGCCCAGAAATTTCTCCACACTTCCCACCGCCCTTGATGCCCATCTTACCCCACTCCACACTCCACCTACCCAATACCTCCCATCTGCACTTACAGGTCTCAGATAAATGTCAACTTCCTCAGCAAGATCATCTGCTACCTTTGACCAGAACCTGCCTCTCAGAAGGTTAAATTCCTTCACACTAAGAGCAGCTTGAGCCGTTCCTTCACAACATATGTCCCTAACTGTGGTTGGATATTCATGTGCTTCTGTAATAAATGCCTACTTCCTCCTATTAACTATAAGCTACATGAGGGCAGAAAATACTTTTTTTTTTCTCACCCAACATTGTCAGTGCATGGCACAAGGCCTGATAGCCAGTGGATACAGAAGAAGTCTCCAAGCCAACATCATCTCAAAATCTTAAGCTATTGCAAACACCGTTAATTACCTAGCAGTGTTCATGGAAACCAAAATAGATGAAATATATAAAAGATGCCTATACACATGTGTGTGGGGTGGAGGTGCAGGGATATCTTTGAGGCAGATGAGAGCTGCAGGAACCAGTATTAAAGCCTCTTTTAAAATCTAAAAGTATATTGGGGCGCCTGGGTGGCTCAGTTGGTTAAGCATCTGACTTCAGCCCAGGTCATGATCTCACAGTTTGTGGGTTTGAGCCCCGCGTCAGGCTCTGTGCTGACAGCTAGCTCAGAGCCTGGAGACTGTCTTTGGATTCTGTGTCTCCCTCTCTTTCTGACCCTCCACTGCTCATGCTGTCTCTCTCTCTCTCTTAAAAATAAATAAAACATTTAAAAAATAAAATAAAATCTAAAAGTATATAAGTAAATAATCAAATAGTAGGGATTAGAATTCAGTTTTAATATTAAAATGTTAACAACCCATAGAACAAAAACAAGCTTTCCCAGAAATGAATAGCATCCAACTGAAGAGGATGCTTCATTTCATATTTTAGGTGAAACACTACAAGCTTTTATATTCCATAATGGCTGCTATCAAGAGTACAGGCTAATCCAAGGACCACATCATTCTGTTTATATTTTTATATTTTTGGAACAAAATGCCTGAGCTGACCACCAAACCCACAGCCTCAAAAGCACAAACTTTTTCCTTACACGTGCACACCTCCCTAATTGCTGATTGACAGAGTGTTTCCTGGAACTGAATCACTTAGTGAGTCCTTGTTTGTTCACAACTGATACAAATTTGGAAAATGTGAGTGTTCTCCCAGAAGGGAAGCCCATTAATTAGCCATAAGGTACCAATTTAGGTCATTCCAGATATGTCATGAAAAATCTAGTAGGCAAGAGTCTCCTTTAAATACATTTTTTAAGTCCTATTTTCTCTCCCTTTTGCACTCCCAACTTCAACAGAATGTTAAACTGGCATCATTTTATTCTTCATTTTTTAGTCGACAAGCATTTGTTCAGAGCTTGTTAGGTCCTTTACACTATACTAGCACCAAAGAGAAAAATGCAGACACGTTTCCTGCTCTCAGGGAGCTTACACTTTAGAGGCATAAGACATACAAAGAGAAAATGTTCAAATATACACCACAATTTCAAACAGGAAGGGCCTCTTTAAGAAGGAAGTGATCTTCAATAATAATAATAATAATAATAATAATAATAAATCCAGCCTTGAAATAGTCTATGGGAAACATATTTCAGGGGAGAAAATAGCAAGGACAAGAGGACCTAAGGTTGCACGAAGCAAAGCTTGTTCAAGAAACAAACCAAAAGCCATGCAGCTTCCCTCCTGAGTAAAGGGAAGAATAATAGGAGATTATTAGGAGGACATCAGAACTTAGCTCTTACAGTGATTTTCAGACAGCAAAAGGGATATCAGATTTTATTCTAAGGGAGGTGAGAAGCCATCAGAAATTTTTAAGTAAAAAAGTGGAATTAAGCTATGATTTACATTTTTAAAATATTATCCTAGTACAATGTGGTAAATGGATTATAAGAGTAAAATTAGAAACAGAAACGATAATGAGGAAGCTGTTGCAGTAATCCAAATGAGAGGTGAAAATCACATGAACTGGGATGTTAATAGTGGAAACAAAGAGAAATTGACAAATTTGAGGTCTCACTGGGAAAGTCAGCTGAGGGTGGGGGGTGGACATGGTAATGGGCCAGATGAAGAAAACAGGATGAGTGGATGACACCTACTGGGCTTACAGAGGACTGAAGGTGACCCTTTTCACCAAGAGACAACAGCTGGGAGCACAAGGAAGAGAAGAGAGAAGGAATCGAATATTCCTAGTTCAGCGTGTTAAGTTTGGAATGCCTAATCAAGTGAGAGTTTACACACGAGGAACCCAAAGTTGATGTTTAAGTAACTTGCCCATGATCATACACAGTGGGTACATGTTTTAGTATTTGAAATTCAGTCCTTCTTATTCCAAAGTGAATGCAAATTTGGAGGGGACCTCTGAAATTCATTCCAGATACTCACTGAGTGGTATTTCAGACAGTAAAAACAAAAATAATGAAAGCATTATCATAGGAAGTTCTTTCTCAGATTTCCTTAACATTACAAATCACTTAGCACTTTGTATGTTCATGAAGGACTTAGGTAAGTGAAATTCGATTGCAAGAATTTGAGGATCTTCAGAGAGAAATTCGCTAACAAGGATAAATGGTCTAAATATAACTTTGATTGGATCCTGGAACAGAAAAACAACATTAATGGAAAAACTGTTGAAACCCAAAAAGAGTCTGTAATTTAGTTAATAGTACTGTACCAATGTTTATTTCTTAGTTCTGAAAAATGCAGCATGATTTTGTGAGATGTTGATGTTAGGGAAAGAAGACTGAAGAGCATATGGGAACCCTCTGCAGTATCTTTGCAATTTTTGTGCAAATCTAAAATTATTCTAAAATAAAAGATTAAAACACACAAAAGGATATTTATTTATCTCATGGAACCCAAGTTTCGAATGCCTCAGAAGGAACTAGAACCATACAAAAATTAAATCATGTTGATGATCATAAGCAAAATGTTCAACTTCACTAGCAGTTGAATAAAACACAAATCATCATGAGATATAATGTGCTTTCTATGACATCAACCAATTTATAATGACAACCAATACTGAGTAGACTTTGGGAAAATTATCTCTTTTGATACTGTGAGGAATATTCATTGTATCCGAATATTTATATTATAGCAAATAGCAAACTTACCTCACAGTGAGAAAAGAGGAAATTTTTCAGTTCAGGTAGGTAAAAATTTCCAAGTTAGGTCAAGCTTTGAGTGAGAACTAGCCTCAGTGTACAAAAATCCAGATTCTTTCTGCCTTGTCTTTGCTTCAGTGGTGTTACATTTACCCTAAAGTTAACTCCAATACACAACAATTCCCAGAGCTGAATTCTTTCTCCTTTCCATCAAGGAGCCAAGAAATTATTTTCCCAATAGTCCTGAAAATGTAAATATTTCTCACCTCAATGGCCAGAATTAAATTTTGTGTCCATCCTGAGTCATTCACTGTGGCCCAGAGAATGGCTTCAGAGATGGGGCCAATCCCTCCAGTACTTTCTGGATGAGAATATCAGAGGGAAGGTCCATCAAAGGAAATAGAAAATACTATTTCCATGAAGGAAGGGTAGGAATCGATTTTTTATAGAAGCCTTTTTAAAATGGAGAATTTCAAATAATTCCAGTTTTTTAAAATTTATTTCAAATAATCAAAGTTGGACAAAAAAGGAATCATGAACAAAAGGTGTCCTGGAATTTTATGCATCAAAAATTTGAAATAATCTAAATTCCCACCAATTAAGTTATAATGCACTGTCATGCAGCTGTTAAGTATGATATTTCAAAAGATACTTACTGATACATGAATGAAAGTCATACTTTATGGGTGAGTTCAACAAATAATTGTTGACGGCTACTAGGTGTCAGGCACTGGGATGTGTCAATGAACAAAACAGACAAAGACACCTGATCTCCTGGAATTAAGTGAAAAAATACTACAAAAAGAATATGAATTAATTTTTTAAATAGCAACACTCTCAAAGGCATGCACATGCAAATATCTGCAAGTACCAATGTTTTTATATGTTTGTACACACAAATGTCTGTAAAGTGATACATCACTATGTTAATAGTAATTCTCTCTGACTGGTAGTTTAAATGGGATATTTTTGTTCTTTCTTGGTCCTTTAGTTGTCTGCCATATCATAAATACTTGCTTCCTGTTAAACCAGAAAATAAGTAACAAATCTGCTATTTTTTAGAAGAGTGGATACTGGCTTCTGTTGATGTCTTGGCATTTGCAAAACACCTGTTAAATGTTTAATTCATCTCCTTTAACTCTGACATAGTTGAAGGCTGAGTAGTGAGAAAGAAAGAAAAAGGTGAATGTTGAACTTATTTTTCTACACTGACATCTAATTCCACCTAATTTGCTTAAATTGAACCCTTCTTGTATCAAATCTCATTCATTTTAGTAAATGTTGATGCCAAATTTCTATTTCTCAAGATAGAATTACTATTTTTAGACTTGTAAAAAATCAAGATTGGATACAAGAAGTGGACATAACCTATTTTTATTATCTAAGATATGATTGCAGAGAGAATCACTGTTTCACATTTCAGAATTCCCACAGCATGACTTCTGTCATGTGTTAAAAATAATTCTAAGTGTCCAAGACATTCTGTATTTACCTTGGTGTGTGAATTCCAAAACCATTCCCAGAGTAGAGATGTTTTTAAAGAAGTTTCCCATGAGAAAACACAGCATCTGACTTTTGGTGATATGAACAAAATAAAATGTCCAGGCAACCAACTTTTCTATTTTAACTACCTATGACCATATCATCAGTGGTAACAACCTCCTTGGCATGTATAGGCTAAAGGTAAGTACTTTGAGGAAGTCTGCTCTATAGAACTAATTCCTACACACAGTTCCTATGACATATGAAGCTGAATGTGCTCAACCTTGACCTTTCAGGGTAATTGGTGAAAGAAGACTATAAAGCTTTGTTGGAATTTGTTGAGTGAGAGATGAGTGAATTCAAATTGATTCTCAGAAGTGTCATAATTAAGTTACTAGTCATTCACATATTGAGCAAAAATCTCTGAAATCCCCATATAATTGGGGAAGTTTTAAAGAGGTCTCATGCATGTGAGTTATTCTCTGAATGCTCACATCCTGCTCTGAAGAAGAAATGACTCCTTCCTAACTCCCCGAGAGTCTCTGCAAAACTGATCTAAGATTTATCCCAGAAAGAAACAAGAACAATTTGCTCATTAGATCTTCGACATTTGTCCTTTCATTATTTTTCTGAACACCATTTAAGGAATCTTGATTCATCAGAAATACTGTATCAGGTATATCAATTATTTTCATGAATAGGACCCCCCATGAAGATATACAAGTATCAGATACCTTTCATTTTAAAATGCCTTTGTAGATCTTTGGTAAAAATATATTTTTGATATATAAAATATCTGTAATCAGTATGGATGACTGCTCAAAATACATGAACTAAACGTATCATTTTCCAGAAAATATATTCATTTATAATAAATCAAAGGAAGTCTGATTTTTCCATACGAGAGTTAACTTCTTTTGGAGCAAGGAATTATTAAGTGACATAAGCCAATGACAGGCCATTTTCTGTTTGATATTTTCTGGAAAGAGAGAGAGAAAGGAGGGAGAGAGAGGAAGGAAGGAGGAAGGAAAAAAAAGGGAAGGGAAGGGAAAGGAGGAAGAGAGAGATAGAGTGGGAGGGAGGAAGGAAGAAATTAGAAATAATATAAGGCATTAACAGATTAAAATCATTCCTAGCCAGATTAACAGTTTATAAGTTTTATTACTATATTTTATGACTTTCTCAAAGATTTTAAACTTTTAATAAGCTATAATCTCAAATGAGATATGGAGAACAAATTTAAAGACTCTTGAGAACTTTTCAAAATCAAAGTTCATAGAACAATAGCAGTCATTTTTTTTATTTAAAAATTTTTTTAACATTTATTCATTTTTGAAAGACAGAAAGAGACGGTGTGCAAGTGGGGGTAGACCAGAGAGAGAGGGAGACACAGAATTCAAAGCACGATCCAGGCCCTGAGCTGTCAGCACAGAGCCCAACATGGGGCTCAAACTCAGGAGCTGTGAAATCATGACCAGAGTGAATTTGGACACTTAACTGACTGAGCCACCCAAGCACCCAGCAATAAAAGTCTTAAATGTAGTTTTTAAATTATTCTACAGAAATAAACATGGAGTCCATCTTCCACGAGAAACAAGAAGGCTCACTTTGTGCTCAACATTGCTTGAATAATCTGTTGCAAGGAGAATATTTTAGCCCCGTGGAGTTGTCTTCCATCGCACATCAGCTGGATGAAGAGGAGAGGATGAGGATGGCAGAAGGAGGAGTTACCAGTGAGGACTACCGCACGTTTTTACAGCAGCCCTCGGGAAATATGGATGACAGTGGTTTTTTTCTCCATTCAGGTTATAAGCAATGCCTTGAAAGTATGGGGTTTAGAACTAATTCTCTTCAACAGTCCAGAGTATCAGAGGCTCAGGATCGATCCCATAAATGAAAGATCATTTATATGCAATTACAAAGAACACTGGTTTACAGTTAGAAAATTAGGAAAACAGTGGTTCAACTTGAATTCTCTCTTGACGGGTCCAGAATTTTTAAATTCCCGAGAGGACTCAACATTGATGACTTCCTATTAACTTTATTTGCAGCTGGAAAGCCCAGCAGCCACTACTCTAAGTTGTTTGTTGTATCTGAGCTCTAACAAATATGGAGATACTATATATGTGATCTTAATTAAGAAAAACCAGATTGGATCAACTAATCATTTCAGCGGTGTTGATAATTTTTATATTTTCAAAAAGAAAACTTCCCTTTATTCCTGGTCCCTTTATAAACCAGTGTTTTTTTGCTAAAGAAATGAACTGGCTTGTATTTTTTAAAGTCTTACGTTAACAAAAATATTTTGTTCCATTTCACTTTCATGAATGAAAAGATTATTGATATGGTTGGTTAATTCTTGAACTTTGATTTTTTTTTTGAAGAAAATCTATCCTATTTTTGTTTCCCCAAAATGTTCTGGCATTTTAAGAATTCATGCTAGTAACGGCACTTCTAAATTTACAGTTATTTGGCTGGCATGTTTAATAATAGTGTATCAGTAAATGTTTTAAGTCTGGATTCATAGACAAGGAATGGGAAGCAATAGTGAAATATATGTGGAAATTTCTGATTCATTTAGGAAGCACT
>CM053577.1:92709662-92810428 GCA_028646485.1 Cryptoprocta ferox | reverse complement strand
CCAAAATGTTCTGGCATTTTAAGAATTCATGCTAGTAACGGCACTTCTAAATTTACAGTTATTTGGCTGGCATGTTTAATAATAGTGTATCAGTAAATGTTTTAAGTCTGGATTCATAGACAAGGAATGGGAAGCAATAGTGAAATATATGTGGAAATTTCTGATTCATTTAGGAAGCACTCCCCTTGTTTCTTGCACAGTTCATGAGTGCTTCCAGGAATTTTTTAAAGTTTTTTTTTTTTAAGAGAAAAATGTACATTTGAATGTGAACAATAGAATTTCTACAACACTGGACTACTAGAAATAACTTTTTAAAAATTACTCTTGTGTATAAATTATTTGAAGTTCAAGTACAAAACACACCTGAGAAAGCATTGTCTTTTGGCCATGACACAAGGGCACGGTGGCAGTGCCATTTGCTCCGGACCCAACTGTGCAGCCCTCTGGGTGTGTGCCCCTCCCCCCTGAGTTCTCCCGCGGTTACTGCACCCACAGGCCTTCCTGTCTGGTCCTTAGAAAAGCCGGGCTTCCAAAGCACTGTTGAACACTGAGGGTTCTATTGTACATGTGGATGTTCAATGAGTTGTATTTTAAATATCAAAGATTATTAAATAAAGATGATGTTTGCTTTTTTAAAATAAATAAATAAATAAATAAATAAATAAATAAATTATTCTACAGAATACCCTAACAATACTGCTCAACTGTTTATCTACAGGTAAACATAGAAATACACAGTTGACATTCATGGCTCAGTACTAAGTAATTTATTCAGCAGAAAACCATGAAGAGCTTCTAGCGCCTAACACAAATCACAGTGCACAAACAAGACTTAAAACTGTAAAAAAAAATATGGGGTACCTGGGTGACTCAGTCTGTTAAGCATCCGACTTTGGCTCAGGTCATGATCTCTTATGAGTTCGAGCCCCGCGTCAGGCTCTGTGCTGACAGCTCAGAGCCTGGAGCCTGCTTCAGATTCTGTGTCTCCCTGTCTCTCTATCTCTCAAAAGTAAATAAAAACATTTTTAAAAAAAATTTTAATTGGAAAAAAAGAGTCTACTCTGGTAGTCAAAAATCATAAATTCTCCTTTTGCTGCTGTAACAGAGTATGCTACTTGACAACAAAATGTATAACTATTTGGCTTCAAGATCAAGAAATAGAATAAAATATTAAATGAACAATCTTAGGTAAGTAATTGCTAAGTATCCATCAGAATGAGTATTGTTCCACCAGAATGAGTATTGTTCCTGTCGCTGTGAAGGGCAGATTAAATTGCTCTGGCCTTGATCTTCAGGAACTCACACTCCGGGGCAGTTCAAGTTAATCTGGATTTTGCACTGGGAATTATCAAATTCTGCTATTTATAAAGTTTCCTACCCAAAAGTATATTTACTATAACACTAGTAAAACTTGAACTTCAGGATCTTTCATGTGCAAGGACCTCTTTCAAGGCCCCTGAAGGGACTCTAGCAATATATTTTCAGGGTATTTGTTTTTGATAATTTGACTGCAACTGGTTAAGATCCCTGTTTCATTTCACACAGACTCCTCTCCATCATATTTCTCCTCACACCAGGCAGTGTTGGAGTGGTCATCAGCATTTTGAGGGTCTGACTAGGAGGATTTGTCCTTGGGGATTCCTTTAGTTTTGGCTTGGTGGGCTATGTTCATGTAATTCACAGTTACTCTCATGTACAGGTGAATACTTATTCTTAACCATCTCCGTATACAAATGATGTGTCCAGGAACTGCCATCCTGTTCCAACTTACCCAACATCAAGGCACAAAGATATGAAACACAAAAGTAATGATACAAAATGTCTTATGGCATCTGGCACTAGACATATGTGAGTAATGAAGGAGAAACAGAATTATTCAGTTTATCTGTGATCTGATAAATGTATTTCAGATAAATTCGTGCATATCATCTAATCTAATAAAATGGTCACGTGGTTTTAAAGTATTCCTGCCAAAACAATCTTCAAAATATATAATCCTAATAATACAAACACAAGAGAACAGGAAGGTTTATGGTTCTGTTCCTAGTATGTATTTATATTCAGCCACATTAAAAGGTAAAATAATGATGATCTAACGGTATGTGACAAGAAGCTATTTAAGTTATTTTTACGATACAAGAGGTTATTGAAATATGGGTTTGTAAATTTGTCCTGAAGGGCATGTTATGCCTTCAGATATTAAATAACACTAGTAAGGAGATATTCTCCACAACAAGCAAAACATTTAAAAGCAAACATGCAGAATAAGAAGATAAAACACCTTTTCTAAGAGCGCAAATGTTTTGATATCAGTAAATTTACAAATAGAGTATCTGGATATCTTACATTATATATTTATAAAGCACATAGTATTTTAATATTTGTAGCTAACATTTATATCAGGCATTGTTCTAAGCACTTTTAATACATATATGAATTCTCAAAGCAAACCTATGGAGTAGCAATATTATTATCTCATTTTACAGAAGAGGAATCTGAGTGATTTGCCTTGCCCAACATCACCTAGCTAGTACAACATGGCCTTGAATTTGAAAACAACTCCTTTCCTGACTGGTATTCACCTTCCTCTTCTTTGTCCACCCCTCCTCCCATTGCACTTCTCACTTCCCAGAATAAGAAATGAAAGAAATAAAGATAAGTCATGAAATCAGTAGAAAGTATTCTGACATTGAAAAGAATGGACTTTTTTTAATTGAATCAAATGTATTTTATTTCTCAATGCCAATAATAATATAGTCATAGAAAGAGATTTAATGTAAAAAACATTTTAATTCATCTTTTTGTGAATTTTGGTTTTTTATTGAAGAATAATTGGTATACAGTATTGCAAAAAGATAGGTTAAATTAAGAAAATTAGATCACCCCTATGATCTGCACCGATTTAGACAAACTTCTTTGTCACCTTTCTCCCCCAGCAGGTAGATTTCTTCTACCTTTGCAAGGAAGAGATTTTAGTTTCAGCTCCGCACTTGGCATGGCCATGCTCTCCTATTCTCAAACAGATATAATGACTCAAATTAGGGAAAGCCAGAATGGCTGATAAGGAACATGAATTTGAGGAGAGAATAATGAAAAACCATTGATCTTAAAATGTTAAAATTATATTCTTTGTGTTAGAGGCTGACTAGATGCTCTCTGATCTGTTGCTTCTCCCTAGGCAGTCAGGAAAATAACATTTCCCAGCCATCTTTTGTATCAGGTTGAGACCCAGTGAGTAGTTTCCAGTGAATGAGATGTGGAAAGGGGAGAAGTACTCCCACCCCTGAAACCGCCAGGGGTCTTTTTCTTACACTCCCTCTCCTCTTCCTCAGAGGCTGGTGGCACTCAATGGAGGAATGTTGGTCTCCTGAATTACTGCCTGAAGGAAACCAACGAAAGCGCTGCTTGACCCTCATGAGATTGGATGTCAGCAGGGAATTAACTTTTATTGTGTTAACTTACCTTAAGTTTTGAGGGTTGCTGGCATTAATTATCCAGACAAATATATTCCCTTTGTAGCTATTCAAAACATAGAGTTTTAAGGGACAGGCTCAAATATATTATTAAATCAAAAAAGTGACCTTGCTAGAGTTAAAATATGTTCATGGTTAAGCTGAAAAATCATTTGTCATTCTTATCTGTAAGTTTATATATCAATTTTTAATCACTGATTGTTTACTCTAAGACATCAAAATATTGATTATCATGATTCTGAAAGCTGTACATTTATTTGTGTATTAACCACCCCCAAAATGTTCAAAATGTTCACTGATAAAAAAAATAATAATGACATTTTTGAATCTGAAGTAAATGTTGAAATCCTTGAGTCAATACCAGAGAAAGCAGTGAAGTTGAATCCCCACCCATTTCCAACTGGATTTTACACTGGCCAAGGTATGTGGAAATGTGGACACATCTCTTTATATTCTTTACAGAAGAATTAATATGAATGCTGTCAAATGCATACTATTATCTGACTAATATTTCTAACTAATGTTTATCATTTGGGAATATACGTATATGTGTGTGTTTCTAACAAAAACAAAATGTTTAAAACTGAATTCATCCTTCATTAGCATTTTTATACATTACAATATCTAGAATTTATTAGCTCTGGAAAATTTATTTACTTATTTACTTATTTATTTATTGAAACTTTATTTAAATTTGAATTCAAAATAAAAACTACAAATTTCTCATTTTGTCTTTCTCACATATCACTAAGACAGGGTAATTGTTTGAAAGCTGCGTAACATTTTGACATTGTTGGCAGTTATATTTTATTCTTTGGCAAGACTTTCTTAGGTTGTTTCATAATGTTATAGAATTCCTAATTGGGAGAGATTTAAAAAATTATCATTTTAAGAATGCAGAAACAAAGGCACAGCTAAATTAGTTGCCTTGCTACAAGCCTTAGAGACACCCAGTGACAAATCTGGGAAGAGAATCGAGTGTCTTGCTTCCCCCCTTTTCTCTCCTGGTTGAAGTATCCTTATAGATAGCTGCTTATTCCAAAAGGAATTTCAAAGATTTTAAAATAATTTTGTATTTGCTTTGAAACTTATACATAATTGTCATGTTTGAGAGCAACTTTACATGTTCAAAATGTCTTGCATATTTTCTTCTTTGGGGGATTTTTCTAAATAAAAGTGCCCACAAAAAATTCCCTCAAGTGTTTAATTGTGGAAAGCTAAGAGTATTGTTTCCTAATAGATTTCCAGAGTCATGAAATCTCTAATTTCAATGAAAGAACTCCTAATTGTTCTTGCCCTCTTCACAGCAAAAGTGTTATGATTCAGTATTAGAATGAAACATGAGTTTGCAAATGCAGTGCTCATTGTAAAAAGAAACAAGCTGGATTTTATAAGCCAAATCATGTGGAAGTTCATTTACAAGAGTTTCGAGTTAGAATCCTCAAAAATCACTCATACTCAGAAGCTGTTTAATTGTCATCTGAATGTAACTTTTTCTACAGTTCAACATTGCATCTTTTTGGCTGCAGAATGAATGACTTCATCTATTTTATCATTAAATCAACATATGTTTAAACCACTTTCTAGTTTGTAGTGATGAGGTTACCCAAGAAATGAAAATATCTTCAATATTAAAGATAAAAAGTTAGGGGGGTTAAATTTATTATTTCACAGGCTAAACTAATTTACAACTTCAAACAATAGTAGTTTAATAAATCAGTGGAAGGATTTTTGTCAGGTAAGATGCAACTCATCAGTTTCCTATCTCTTGGGATCACTGTCTTCTGTTGACTGTAATCTAGGATCTTGAAAAGCTTGGCTTCATAGATTTTGTCTGTATCTGTCTTATGGCTTCAAGGGGAGGGTAAATATGGTCCCTATTACTTTTTCTACACTGGAAGCAAAATGTTTGAACTGATTTTAGCAAGAAAGGATTCACGAAAAATCTTTGGAAGAGAGAAAGCACTGCTAAGGGAATCGTAGATGACAACATCCCAGCCATTGTGGAATGGTGTGGAAAATGATGAATGAATATTTCATTGATTTACTGTTTAAGCATGGGGAAAATAATTTAGTCTACTCCAGAAATTATGTGGAAATTGACCATCTTATTTTCAGTCAGCATAGGGTAATTTTTCCTGCAGAAACAAAGATACCCCTCAAAATGTTATGTATTGCTCCATCATAGGACCCAGGCTCGTGGAAGAGCCTGTATCTGGGGTTTCTAATTTGATAGTCAACGTTAACACAGAAAGTGCCAAAACTTCAAAATGTTCTATTGCTTCTGCTCAGATACAGCACACATCACATTCACCCATATTTTACTGACAAAAGCTAGTCACATGCCTATTCTTGTCTGGATATAGGACCCTATAAGGAGGGGCCCTATATGTAAGGCTCCTGAAAGTTTTCAACAGTAGTAAAATCTACCATGCTCAATAAAGATTATAAATTAGTGGATGCTCAATAAAAATGAAAAATTAGTAGTTCTTAACCTCTTTTGAATTCTTAAGAAGTTCTCAAAGAAAAATACAAATATGTAACAAATATGAATATTTCTCATACAGTAATATCCTAGGCCTGTGAACTCCTATAGTTTACCCAAGGACCAGAGGCCATAGACTCTAGGTTAAAAATCTCTGATTATACAGCTTTGATGTTCTACATCTTTGAGGCCGGGAGAAATCTTAGGTTATTTTAAATTTTACAGAGTGGAGAGGTCATATTTTCAGAAAACCAGAATGTACTTCAATTTGATTGACTGATTATAAATTCTAATCTGTTTGTAAACATATCAAAATATCCCATGGAATAAATATAAATGAATATATTCAATATTTGTAATACATGTGAACTAAAAAGTCATCTAATATACCAGGACTTATGCTTTATTTTCAGAAGTATTGGTCGAACCATCTTAACAAAAATATTCTTTAGGCTGAAAAAAGTTTGCTAAACTGCATTTGAACTTTTAATTCACTCATTTGATTGGGCCTGTGAGAATAACAAAACACCTGTTGGTCAAAGAGTGTTACTTCTGTTTCTTTTAAGAAATCTTGCCAGATTTGTCAGCCTGTGAGACTACGCATACTCCATTAGAAGTCAGAGAATACCATAACAACATTGAAATAAGAAATGAAAGAAGTATTGTTTCATTTCTGTTTTGAAGAATGGAAAAGAAACTAAATCAAGAACAAGAAATACCGAAAAGAATAAGAATTGTTTAGTGCACAATTTTATCCGTCTCATTTTGTCTGTGAGATCTGTATGTTTATATTGTTATCATTATAAAGTATATGAAAATAGGTCAGAATAGACTTACTGATCTAAGAAAAGAGTATTATTTTTATTTTTATTATATTTACTTAGACTTGGATTATTTGAAAATTATAATTTTGTATCTAAAAACAATAAACATGACCACAAATTGTCTTAGGGTTTATTTAGAACAAAGTCAGGAAGCAAATTAACAAAACACAATAGGATGACTGAACACTGTAACAATCAGAGTTCCAATACTCAAAATAGAAAAATTCTAGGCACATTTATTTATAAAAGAACTATTTTCAAAAGCATAGGCAGAGTGTCGGATAAACCACAGGAACACTGAAGTACTTAGAGTTAGTAACACTAAAGCCGATTATGCAAAAGCCCAAAAGACAGAGGTGAGAGCAAGTGGTGGAACCAAAAATCAGAGTCTTGCAGAGAAATGTGCCTAAGGAAGAGCAATGACTTTTGGTGGAAGGGCACCATCATTCCACGATGATCACCCAGGAAGGAAGGAATCAATGCTGGGACCTTAGTGACCTTACTTTCCTGCCTCCTTCTGATCTGCTGGGGCTTCCCTTTGGTAAACTCAGCTGGAAAAGCCAGAAATCAAGGAAATGGGTCATGAAGAACAACTGGAAGGACTCTGGCCCAAATATTTAGGTAAACAATTGGAGGATTCTATTCTATTCTAGTCTAGTCTAGTCTAGTCTATTTTATTTTAAATATTTATTTTTGGGAGAGAAAGAGCACAAGTGGGGTAAGAGCAGAGAGAGGGGCGCACAGAGGTTCTGAAGCAGGCTCTGTGCTGACAGTAGTGAGCCCAATGTGGGGCTCGAACTCACAAACCATGAAATTATGACCTGAGCTGAAGTCGGATGCTCAACAGACTGAGCCACTCAGGCGCCCCAAGAATTGAAGGATTTTGAAAATATGAAGTAATATGATCATGAGTGTATTATGCTTCAGATATATCTTTTAATTGCAAAATAGCATTAAATTTTGCCTCCTCATTATTTTCCTCTACTCCTCCCATAGGGAAGAAGGAGGGGTGAAGAGGCGGAACAAGACTCCTTAGAGACTTCTAGTCTCAACATCTATAAATTCCTCGCAGCAGGATGCCACACTTATAAATCGTTTTATCCTAAATGCCTAGCATGTATTTAGCACACAATAAATATTTATTGAAATAATATAATGAATAAGTGAACGAATCATGTTTAAATGGGAAGGAACTGATGTAAATAAATCCCAACAGTAAAAATGGAAATCTATATAACACAGATTGTTAATCCTAAATGTAACTCCAACTGTGGTTTCTCGTAAATCTATGTGAAACCCAGATACTTTAATTCTCTAACACCCTGGCGTAGGTTTCAAAATTATTCCTTTAGGTAATCTCATACAAGTCTCTGTATATCTAAACATACAACAGGCCCTATGTTTTCAATTTATTTTATGGTATGATGGTTCTTGAAATATATCATTACTAATTCCTCCAGTTTTCTTTGGGTGTTATATTTTAACATATTAATCTCTAAATGAAAACAGGATGATTTGTTGGAATGAATCGGTACTCACTCAGGCCACCCCAGAGAAATAAATCTCAACGCTTTCAGGAGAAGCAGGGGAGCCTTGTTCTTTTGGCCTCAACTTGGCTCACCCAGAGAGTGATCATCTTTAAATAGCATAAGTAAAAATCAAAGTCCCTTAGAGACCCAAACCTTGTAGCTAAATCTATTTCCAAGTCAGTTTTCACTTGACTGAAAACACTGCCCCTATGTAATTTACACCCAGAAAGCCTATATCCTCAAGCTAATGATGAAGTCATTCTACTCTGTCCTTGACTTTTCCTTCTCTCTTTTCTTCTTCTATACCCGGTATAAAATATTCTCAAGTGACATAAACAATTATATGGAAAAAGAAGGAGGGCCAAAGTATATGCATAATCTGTCAACTTCTTTATAGACTTTATGATAGAAACCAACAGGTTTTTGTTCAAATTTTATGCATTCTACCTTGAGCATAGATATGACAAAAATGTCTCTTGTGTAATAAATGGTGAAGGAAAAAGTGAAGAAAAGGGAAAAAGGGTAAATGGAGAAGGAAGGCGGGGAAGGAGAAAGAAAGAGACAGAAAGATAATTTTCTTCGGCTTACCTATTTGTAATTCTTGAATCAGATTCTTCAGCTCAATGTAAGTAACAAAGAAAAAAATGGAAATAATGTGTAAGAGAAACAATACATGTCACCTCAAGTCTCCCAGGACCTTAAATAGATCATGGTCACAGTTTGATGGACTCAAAGCTAGAAAGAAAAAGTAGCTTTTATAATGCAGAAAGATCTTACTGACTCAGGTAACTTTAAGACAAAGACAAAGGAATTCAGGAGAGATGTAAATTCCATGTAAAAAAAAGACCATGGGCTTTTGAGTCAGAATAGGTGGGTTGCAGGGTGGCTATGACTTCAAATGTGTCTTTTGACAAAGAAAAAAAGGATTCTGATCAGTAAGTGGCCATAAGAACAATAAGACAATTGTTAAGGAGTTTCTCTTGGAACCAAGAGAACTTCTGTGGTTGCTTGGTAAGAAGACATTTTTTGATGGAGGAAACAAAAACAGTGAACAATAAATAAATAAGATTGGTGTACATGACCTATAAAGATCCTTCCAATGCTTCCACACTGCCCCAAGGACTCTGAGGTCTAATTAAGTTACTTCTTTGAATCAAAACATTCATCTTTGGAAAGCTGTGTTCAGCAATCCACCAGAGTACAGCTAACAGTCCCATAAAGCAATTCAGTGCAGTTCATTATCAAGGGGTACATTTTGACAACTAGTTTATCTTAGTGGTCACAATATGAAATTATATTGTTTAAAGCTAAACATTCTTTGTATGATTGAGGTTTTAATGGTGGGAATTTAATGACATAATTTTTTAAGTTTTTTTTAATGTTGTCAAAGATACACATGTCCTAAGATTTGTCAGATGCTTAGGTGGGTAGAACATAACAGAAAAGGGGAAGAAACACAAGATGAGAATGCCAAAGTAGTTAAGGACTAGATAATATAGGCCACACTGAGGTTTGAGAAGAAATTTTAGTCTCAGAGCAACATGATGCAATTAAAAAGGTTTAAGAGGAATATATGGTCTGACCTATTATTTCTATATAGTTTTGAGTCTATTGACTAATGTGGTGGACTAGAAATTTTATAAGGGAAATAGCAAGAATCTTGTCTAGTTTTTTAACATAATCCCTTATGTTAGGTATACGATACTTGCTGAACTAACTAAAATGTCTTTATGGTTGATTACTAGTGCCTATAGTAGGCATCTCCCTTCAATGGTCCTTCCTAATATAATCCTCTTCTTTTGAGTGTAGACAGAACCTGTGACTTGTAACTAACCAATAAAATGTACCAAATGTGATGGAATATCATGTCCATGACTAAATTAGATAAGATTATAACTTCCATCTTGTTAGCAGACTCTCTGTGTTGCCTTCTTGACTTGCACACTGTGATGAAGCAAGACACCATGTTGGAGACATCCACATGGCAAATTGTAGCCAGCAGCCAGCTAGAATTGAGACTTTCAATCTAAGAGCTCTTTAATAAAATGAATTCTGTCAATTTTTCAATCTGGAAGTAAATCCTCATTCAGTCCCACTTTCAGATGAAACTTCAGCCCTGGCTGACATTTTGACTGCAGACTTATGAGAGAACCTAAAGCAGAGAAACCAGAGAAGCCATGCCCAGACTCTTAAGCCACAGAAGCTGTACAATAATAAATAATGTTGCTTAAGTCACTACATGTGTAGCAATTTATTACATAGCAATAGATAAATAGTATTATGAAGAGGAGGTACTCAATTCATACTAATTCATTCTTTTCTGAGAATGATTTTTACATACAAGTGTAGGTGTTTGGGCTAAGAGACCAGGCATTCTGACTACATATTAACTAATTCATGGGTAGTTTCCTAACCTGAATTAGGCCATTTAGTTAGAATCTGTCTCCCAAGAATTTAACATTTGGAAAAGAGAGATAATGGGTGGAGGAAAGTCAGATTATTAGTGCCACTCTAGAAAAAAGGTTGAAGAACTCCTAACATTGAGGGTACAATTCAAAAAACCATATTTATGCCAATGGCAATGGCAAAATAGCTGGATTTTTAAAAAATCTCCTATAGATTTAAATTAAAAAACTAGAATTTATCTATACAACCTTTTAAGATCATAATATAGGTGTGAGAAAATAAGTTCCGAAATTTATAGTCCTATAGCCCTAGTCTTTCATTTTATATTAGGGGAAGAGTTGAGTTAAATTGTGGACAATAATTATGTGTCAACTGTTTTCATTGTGGACTTTGGGAATGAACTTTGGGAATACCGGATGTATATACATGTACTAACCATGCTTCTTGGTTAAAAAAGTAATCAGTGAGGAGCACATGGCGACATAGTCAGTTAAGTGTTCAACTCGTGATTTCGGCTCAGGTTGTGATTCTCACTGTTCATGAGATTGAGCCCCACTTTGGGCTCTGCCCTGACAGCCTAGAATTTAATTGGAATTCTCTCTCTCTCTCTCTCTCTCTCTCTCTCTCTCTCTCTCAAAATAAATAAATAAACTTTAAAAAAACAATCAGTGATAAGAATTTGAGCTGGAAGTAGAGAATGATTAAAATTATAACTTTGAGAAGATAATATGCAAAATACAGAGGTACCTTTTTTCCTTTCAGAATATGGGAAATACGGGAAGGATAAGATGTGATAAAAAGCCATCTCTCTATTTATAAAATAAGTACAGTAGACATAATGTTCCTAACCGCCTTTGAAGTTATAACTTTTAAGATCCTACAAAGAACTCAGTATTAGAGGTGGGGTGGGGAAGGTGAGAAAATTCCCTTATCTGTACTGCTGCCATTCCAACTTCTTCCAGAAGAGGGCAGCACTAAGGAAGAGATGGAAGATGCAATACCTTAAGCCTTTTCTTAGCTCTTAGAAACTCAGTTACATTAAATATCATAAATAAACCAATTTAAAAGAAAGAGATGCTTTGATGAAAGAAAAACTCAGATAAGAAATTTATAAATCTGGAGGGGGTTGCGTACACACAGGTATAAGCTTGAATTATTATTTACTATGATTGATAATTAATCCCAAATCATCCATCATCATATTTCCTAATATACAAAAATCACCAACAATCTAGTGGAGACTTAAATTAATATCAGTTTCCTTTCTAAAAGAAGTGCTATTCTTGGTTCATATTTAGGCATAAAATGATAACTCAAAATGTCAACGTTAATTCAAGTCACCAAGAGGCAACAGTCATTCTGAATCTAGAAACTGTAATCTAATTAGCATGGCATTCCTCATTGGGTGGTGAATGCATGGAAATTTGAATAGCTACTTTCCCTGTCTTAAATGTGTATGCATGATCACAAGAGATGGAGAAACTGACTTGTAAAGTTTGAATAAGATGCAAGATTGTTTTTCTGTGTGGTCTCTCTTCTTGAAGTCTAATTTAAACTATTTACAGAATCTACCAAAACATAGCAAGGGACAACGGTGGAACTCTGAATTATTCCAAACCCCTTCTTTTTTCGCCCCTCATACTGTACACAGGCATAACCACCAAGATCTAAATTGTGCCCTTAACTGCAGAGAGGATGCCTTACAGAAAGTCTCATGTGTGGATTTATGATAGAATTTGGCCCAATATCCTATGTTAGGCAGATCCAGTTTTGTTTGTCATATTTATCTGGTTCAATAGCCATTATCTTAACTGTCATTTGTTAGTGTGTCTATTAGCATACTCTGAAAAAGACTAATGTTATGCAAAACATTTTGGAAAGAGGAGATAAGAATTTATTCAGTTTGGGGATATTTTTCTATTGTGTATGAGTGTGTATGTATCTTAATCATCAGTATCTCTTGTTATGCAAATACATTTTACCTGTAGGTAACTATTTTAGGATATCCATGCATTTAAGGAATCCATTGCTAAAATGACCCAAGAAGGGGAAAAATAACTGAAGAACAAAGAATGCAACTGTACTATAATTCAAATGTAAAAATTGTGAAGGAGAATATGAACTTTATGACTAATACTTTATGACTACTACTTATCAATGAAATAGCTATGCCTTGGAAAAATGTGCATGGTTAGCTCTATGGGTATAACAAAAGTAGTTTGATTCATATAAAAAGTTCATTTGGGGGCGCCTGGGTGACTCGGTTAAGCATGCAACTGAACATTTAAAAAATGTTCATTTAGTCTGCTCTAAAATAAAATAGCTAAATCATCTGTATAATAGCAAAAATTGCAGAGTGGTAAATATAAAGATACTGGACTAGAATTCAAGAGACAAAGAGTTAGACTATGGCTGGCAAATAATTTCAACTCAGGTACCAATTCCAAATTATATAGCACCTATTTAAAACACTTTGATGAGAATGAATTATGGGCTACAGCTGGGTTCAACAAGAAAAATACTGATTAGCAATTTTTATCATAGGTACATATGGAAGGAAGTGTGTTTGGGGATGGAGGGACTGGTGAAAGTGTGGAATCCCTGTCCTCAGCAAGATTGCTGAAATCAGGACTCTAATTTAAGCCCTGACCTATTTGTAGAATGGGGGTGAGGGAGGGGTGTGCCTCTAGTCCTCTTTGATCTCTTTATTTTTTCTAGTTCTTTTATCTCTAGTTCTTTTATCTCTGAAAAGAGTATGTGGAAATAACCACATTTTTCTATTTAAAAACTGTTTTATTCAAAAATGGTTTTAATATCCAGAGTGATGACCACAAATATTGAAAAAGAAAATCTGTGCTGCCCAAACCATACACAAACTAATTTGTAAAACAGCTGGAATTCTGCTTCAGCAAAACATTGCTTTTATTTAAGCATGGACAGAAACCAGGATTAGTTAGTTGGACAGAATAATTTAGACACACTGTTGCCGGGTAACCTTTCCCTACTTTGGAGAAGATCTTCACAAGTTCTAACAAATACAAAGGAAATAATTTTCTCTTCACTCTCTGTTATGAGAAGACAAGTGAGAACATGTAATTGAAAGGTGAATTCAAAACTAAGCCAAACAAATAACAAAACCAAACAAAACCAAGCCGAACATCAGAGAAAGTGCTCTGCACAGCAGACCCTCAAGTTTACTTGTGGAGAGCTTTGGTCAATAATGGCAGGAGATCCGATGAAGAGATTTAAGAAAGCTCTAATCCTTTTCCTTTAAAAAAATTTTTCTTAATGTTTATTTATTCTTGAGAGAGACAGAGCATGAGCAGGGGAGGGAGGGAGAGAGAGAGAGGGAGACACAGAATCCAAAGCAGGCTCCAGGCTCTGAGCTGTCAGCAAAGAGCCTGACACAAGGCTCGAACTCATGAACTGTGAGATCATGACCTGAGCTGAAGTCTGACACTTAACCAACTGAGCCAGTCAGGCACCCCTCTAATCCTTTTCCTTTTAAGTAGATTGTTACACGAAGTCCTTAAACTCACTAAGAGCAAGACAAGGCATATTCTCTGGAGTTGTTCTGGCTCCAGGTTTTTCCCTCTAACTTAAGATTAAATAGTGATCAATAATATTGGTAGATTTGTGACAGGGAAGAAAGTTGCACTTAGGTATTTGTGTCTTATTAAAATACTTTTTTTTTTTTGCACACAGTTTTCCTAAAGTTGCTTTGGAGAAGACTGCTACTTTTCATCAAAATGCATCCCTCCTTTCTTTCACAGCAAGAAAACTGAAACTGGGCACATCCTCTGGCTGGAAAGTTACTTCCCAGCCAGGCCTATGGTCTGACCACAGACATCAGTTCTTTGTACCATGAAGTTAGCAGAGGAGATGTGAGCCACTTCCTGCTCTTGGTCTCGTTTTTAACCTTGGACATTTGTGATCTTTTCTTCCTTCCTATGAGCTGGCACGCAAACACACACCTGTGACCCAGATTTTACCATGCAGATGAGGATAATGTTCTGGGGGATGATGGAGCAATAATAAAGCAATAAGAGCAATAAGCAATAAGAGAGAAACAATATGAAGCAGACATACCCCCAAAACCTGGATTGTTTCCTAAAGATTCTTATGTGAGAGAGGAGTAAATTAGTATTTTTCCTTAAGCCACAGTATTTGGGAAGCTCTATTGTAGCAGGTAAAGTGAGTATTAAAAGGCTTTTTGCAGACATTTTTACATTTATTATGCAATATCATAATACACATATACATGTATATGTATACACACATATAATAAAACAGTGACCATCTCTGTACCCTTCACTCATGATAATAAAACATTGTCAATATGATTATGGTCCTGTGTGCTCTTTACCCATCAAAACTCTGTCTTTCCCCAACCTCTAAAGTAAATATCAAGTAATCTTGAATTTGATGCTTATTATTCCTCAACATGTTCTTATATTTTACTAAGTATTTATGTTTTCTTAAATAATACCTGAATGTTTTATAACATTATATAAATTTTATCTTTAGCAGCTGGGAATCTTAGTTGCAAATACAAAAGAATCTATTTTAGTTAGTTTAAACAGAAAAGGGTTTTACTATAGAATATTAAATAAGTCATAGAATCGCCAGGATTCTCAAAAGGCAGTCTCAAACTACACAGTTCAACCACATCACAAAAGTTTCTCTAATGAAAACATCAAGGCTTCTAATCAGCAACTGTGAAGCTGTGGGATGTAAAGAAAATAGTTTTGTGTTTCTGAACTGTCTGGGCTTTCTGAATGAATTTTTCTGAAAACTTGGGATCCTGGGATAAGTAGTTAGAGAATTCCAGAGAGATTTACCTAATTCTAGAGGTATGTGTGTACATTTCAAAAGAAAATGAGGTCCGGGGCCTTGGAGACATCTGTAGGTCATAAAAAGCCAGAGATACATGAGGCTTCTATGACTCCTAGAGACATATATGTATATTCCGAAAGGCTCAAGTGAGAACCCAGAATCCTTTTCATCCTATCTCCACAGAGCAAGGTTTTTCTTCTTTGTTTCAGGAGAGAAAAGAGAAGGCAGCTCTTCTCTCTAAAAGGAGGGAATCCATTTTCCCCTGTCCCTCACCAATGGAATGTCCAGCTACATATGTAGGGAGTTTTTCTATCTGGCTTTCATCACATCACCTCAGGGGTAACAATTCAGATGAGAAGGAATCACACGCTTATTAATTATAAAGTAATAAATATGAAATCTGTTGATCAGATCACCTCATGTACACATTCCGAATAAAATTAATAATGATTAATATTAAATCCCAAAAAATTCCTGGGACTAGGTACCAGAAATTCCAACACACCACTTCCCCCCAAAACACTGTACCTCACCACTGTATTAACCAGATGCCTTGGTCCAGGTATTGAGGAAAAAGCCTCTGAGACAGTGATTTCAGTGGAGTATATTTATTGGGGATTCTCTCAGGAACAGAGCTTATGTCTGTCTCTGGGGAAGAGCTGCCCTCCAAGAACAATTCCTGGAGAAAGATTCAGCTGGAGAAAGATTCAGCTGACATCAGTAACAACATTCTGGCAACTTCAAGATGGCTCCTTTAATCTTCAAGGGAAGATCTGAGCTGTGTGCTTCTGCACGCAGCACCAGATCACTTCTTCCAAATGTAGCCATCTCTTCATCTTGCTCACTTCTGACCCAAGGCCTTCATGGATGTATCTGATGGGAGGAAACTTTCAGACCTATAGTGGTCAGGAAAGACATATCTACATCCAAGCGTGTGTTCCATTAAGGACAAAGTGCTTCCCTGTTCATGACAGAAAATGTCCATCCCACTCAACCCAACATCAGTTGGCTGCTAGTCCCTTTTGGTATGCAATTGCATTTTCATAGGGCAGAGGTGGGGAGCAAGGAAGGGTGGGGTCGGGAAGGAAGTTATGTAAAGGTCAGACCCTGAGGCTAGAAACCTAATCATTTAGCAATAGCAATAGCCTGGTCATCCTTCATGAAGGGACATGCATGTTGAGCTATGAAACCACTATGTTAGCAAAGAGTCATTTCAGACAGAAGCAGACACAAACATGGCATAGGTATGTAAAATAAAATTTAGTTTTCTAAGTAAAGTTTACTTCTCAGTATAGAAAGAAGACAGTGCAATCAGAATACTACAAATTAGAATGTAGCAATCAGAATATTCCAATGATCAGCAACATTATCCATTCATAAATTTTCATATGAGTTACCATGTTCTCCAAAAAAGGGAAAAACTGCAAGTGAAAAATCTTATTGAGAGTTATGTCAATTCTCTGAAAGTTCAAATGCTCCCCTTCTCCCCCAATGTCATATACTTAAATCTGGAAAAGTTCTTCAAACAGGTTCGTCTGGTTATATGCCAGAGGTAACATCATATAAGGCAGGGAGATGTCATCAATGTAGGTACTATAAAATATAATAGTAGAGTATAGTTCAATCAGATGGTCCATTATTAAGGATTCATTTATCACCCCTGGCCTCCCTGGTTTAAGTGCTCTCCTGAAATGAGAGCTAAGAAACTGGAACAATGGTTATATCTGGGACTCATGCTAACAGATCCTATCCTTGTTGGCCCTGAAGGTGTACTGTCATCTCTGCGTGGTAAAAGCCAACTCTTTAAGATACAATTATTGAGGTGAGGGGGCAGGGGATGTATTTTCCAGATCAATGTCACCATATCAAGTACCAGTAAATTTGCTCTAGTAAAAAACTGCATCATCAGTGGAGTCATCACTTTATTAAGCTGACATTCATAACCCTTATTCTCCAAAGCCCAAGTACAGCATGTGAGGTAAATGAGCCTCTAATAAAGATAGCCACACCTGCATCTTTCAAGTTTTTGATAGACTTAATCTTTATGATTTCTTAGGGATACAGTACTTCTTTGACTTATATTTTGGTGGGGAACTAGTATTCCACTGTCTATCATTTGACACTTATTCCATGACAGTCTTCATGCCATTTTGGAAATTGCTGAGTATGTTTAGTTCAATGATATACTTAGGAAATAGGCCAAATAATGGGAAAGGTGTGTTTTCACATCTCATAGGCCCACTGTGACATGGTCTTGAACCAAAATTCCATATGTCACCTACCTCAAATCTCCTCAAGCCCACCATGACTAGTGAACTACAAAAATGTTCTGGGTGGCAGTATCAGTTTTCTCTTGGTGATGTGACAAAATACCACATATTTAGAGGTTTAACAATGCCATTTATTAACTTACAATTGGTAGGTTAGAACTCTAAGGGTCTCACCAAGCTAAAATCAAGATGTTGCTTCAAGAATCAGTCTAATTGCTGGCAGAATTTAGTTCCATGTACTTGTTGGACTGAGGTCCCCATTTCTTTACTGGCTTTTATCCAACAGTCATTTTTAGCTTGTAGAGGCTACCTAAATACTCTGGCTCATGACCTCCTTCACCTTCAAAGCTATCAATGACTGATGAATTCCTTATGCTTTGAATCACTCTGACCACCACCCCCACCCCTTGCTGATACATCTCTATCTGTCTCCCTTTTATGGTGGCATTGCAGTGTACTTTCTCAAGGGTTCCTGATCTTTTTTTCATTTAAGATGCTTTGGGTTTGTAAACAGTAGGTTAGGAAATGGTAAGATGCCTTCAGTGGCCAGAAAGGAGTTAGACTATTGGGAAGTGGCTTCACATAAACTTGGCTAAAGTTTAGAGCTAAAATAAACCTCTAATCCTAATGAAGTTTTCAAACACCAGTTTACTTTTATAAAGTAACATCTCAAATAATGTTTATAATTTGTAGTAATTTAATTGCACACTTCAGTTGTCTTAAATAGGTGTTGTATGCTACTAAATGGAGATAAGACTATATATAGGCTATTCTTTTTGATGCATATGTGTGATAACTCTATGATATGTGTGTGTGAGAAAATATAGAAATAACGAAGTATAGATATGATAGTGGACACAGAAAATATGTTTAATGTCACATGCAAACTAAATAAAATAATGACTTATATTTAAGATACGCGCATGTATTATTGCACTTCATGTAAAAATAGTATAATACTAATTTTCTTTTAGTATAATTAGTACACTAGTATAAATAATTTTAGTATAAATAATTACTATTATTTGTATATTGACAAAACAAATACTTTGGTAGTTAATTTTATGTTATTAGATAGAATCTATTCTCAACTGAGCTACAAATTTATTTCTCTTTCATCAAACAGTCTAGCCATGAATGGTCCAGACCTATAAAGAATTTGTCCCACCAAGTCATCTTATCTGACATCCCCAGCATATTATCTTTCTCTACATGGTCTGAGGACTTGCTACCATGTCCACTTTCCAAGAGGCAAGATAGAGGAAGGGGATCAGAGGAGACAATTTTCCTTCTTTTACAACACAACCCATAAATAGCCCACCTCACTTCTGACCACATCCCTTGGGGAAGAACTTAGTCACATGGCCACACAGAGCTGCAAGACAGATGGAAAATATAATCAACACTGAGATAGATGGCATTTATTAAGCACCTACTTCGTTACTAAACTAAGCCCTCAATGTAGAAGTTTATTTTCATTTAATCTTCAAAACTAACAGCAGGCCTAATTACAATTGACTTGTCTAAAGTTACAAATTTGGCAAATTAGGACCAGAACTCAAGTTTTACAATCCCTAGTTCTTTTCCCTTTTCATTCTATCATGCATTAGTGACAGCCTGATGACTTTGCAGCCTAGGGCAGAAGGGGTTTATACTTGTAATATGCTGTTGTCTTAAGTACTCGGAAAGCCAAAAAGAAATTATGTCTTTTCCATCAAGTGCTTTAGGCAGAACACCATGTTAGATGTTTTTAGACTCTTCCTTGAAGAAGAAGGATAAAAATGGAAGGCCTCTCGATGAGAGTCCATCTATAAATGATGCTCAGTCAAAGAATTTTTGCAACTAAATTCCACCAAGAAGAATGAACATCTCTAAATTTCATGACCTGATGTGGACATGGTGTCAACTGCAACTGTGCCTTTTCAGTCTCCAGCACTTCCAGTCCAGCACAAATCCCTGTGGTTCAACAGGTACCATTTACCCTGACAATTTCCCTCCTCAGTGCAAAACAAGCATCCATTTAAATCAGTTCCATGCCAATGGCTGGTTAATGAAACGTTTCACAATAACAACAACAACAACAACAACAACATGCAAGTATATCATAATACAGAAAGATACATAATTTATGGGAAGACTAGTGTAGCTCAGGAGTTGAAACAGAGATTATAGTTTATAAAAATGATCACAGATTTTAAATATCTAAACAAAACCAAAAAACAAACAGAAAACCCACCTTGAGCAACAGCACTTTGTCAAGTTTGTCGCTTTTACAATAAGAGCAGAAAATTTACCTAAACATCAAAAACTCACTGGGGAAAAATTGGCAAAATTAAAATGGAAAACTCATGGCTCTGTGTAGGAAAGCTGATGTTAGAAATACATTAGAAAGCAAGTCCTCCTGGTAACAGAGCTCTATCATCTTAGATGCCTTGAGCTATAGAAATGATTCCAAGTTTCCTAGTGGCTCCATCTCCACTTGAAAAAAAGAGAAGACAGAAAGGAATAGGAAACAGCTATGGAAGCTGGGACAAATTATATCCAAATTAAGTCCCACTTTGGTGGCCCTTAACTCTCATGGCAGACGGGAACTTAACTCAAAGCAAAGACCAACTCTCTCCATCTGTAGCTATTCATAATTCCATTTCATAGGAGCAATTCCTTCTTTTACAACACCCTACCCTCAGGTAGTAATTATCAAAAGTGGTGAATGGGGTTAAAAATTCATCCCAGGACAGAAAGGGCTTGATCTGAGCATGAGAGCCTTCTAGAATGAAATGGAAGATGGAATATTTCATGTCCCTGGCTTCTCAGAGTTTATTGGCTTTTGTGTAAGAGGAAGAAATAGACTGAAGGGATTTTGGTCTCTAACACAAGGTCCAAAAGTGTTTTTAAGAGAGAAAGAAAAAAATGGATAATTTTGTCATGAGCAGAGCATGTTAGAAATCTTTAAATATGCAAAAGGCTACTCAAAAAGCCTTGCAAATTATAGTTTCACATTTTGAATTAAAATGTAAATTCAAAGTTCATCTTCAGAGGACTGACATAATCTTCAACCCATACATACTTCCATGCCAAATGTTCTTAAATGGAGAGCGATCTTTGGGCAAATGAAGAAGTGGTAGAAACCAGGAGGCTGTGACATTATCATTATCTTATCTCTGTGCCTCTTGTCTTCTGAGGAAATGGGAGACCCTTTTGTCTTCATGAACCATTTCCCCTCAAGGACAAACACAGAAGAAGATAGGGGTGGGGGAAAGGGGAGGTGGGGGAATGTCCCAGAGCAAACACACCAGTTTAGTCTCTGCAATTTTTCCCAGGTTGGGGTAGAGTTGCCAGTGGGCAGCTAGGGTCAGCCAGCCCCTCCTCTTGCCTTGAGGAGTCTCCTGGCAACTTTATAAAGCTTAAGTTCTTGGTTATTTTTGGAGGCAATGCTTATGAAGGCTGTAATGATGCCAATACTCACTCAAAATGAACCAGGTTGAGAGACCTCTGTGGTGGTTTGCATACCTCTATCTTCCACTACTGGAGATCCTCTTGGACCTGCCAGCCACACATGCACAGCTGCACCTGTTTCTGTTTCAGTTCACACAAGCCAATCTCCTGCATCATCTCCTTGCACCCCATGAGCTGGTGATCTCCATATTCAATGTAAAGTGTAATGAGCAGGGCTAGCCTCTGGAAATCCATCCATGCATCCATCAATGCATCCATCCATTCTTCCACCCTTCCTAACTTCTATCCTTCCTTCCTCCCCACCTTCCTTTCATTACTGTCTTGGCTGCCCACTACATGAGGTTGGAGCATCTCCAATTAATCTGTGCTTTCAGGAGCACCTGGCTGTCTTGGTCAGTAGAGCATGTGACTCTTGATCTCAGGGTCATGAGTTTGAGCCCCACATTGGGTATAGAGATGACTTTAAAATAAAATGCTTTTTAAAAAGTTAACTTTAAAAATAATACTAATAATTTTTGCTTTCAGATTCTTTCTGGCCAACCTGAAATACATATATCTGCATTTAAACTCAAAGCTGTGGTTGCTGAAGCAGCTCCCAATGGCCCCTTGTTGGCCATGGTTGTTGCCAGAGAGAGAGGCTGGGGTCACCCATAGGGCAAATCCTGCTGGTCATGTACCTGTCCCAGATGCCAAGTATGAATAAATTTCCACCCGTCCCATGTGGAAGTTGCTTCCATATGGGCATCTATCAAGGCTGCTGATATTGGGGGTGGAAGAGGGGCTATAGGGACACTCTGGAGACTGTAGCACCTCACAGTTTCTCTGTGCAGGTCACAGCCTAGACCCCTGGCTGGACCAATCAGGCTGACTTGGATTTCTGGTACAGGTTGGCAGGGCCTGGGGGACTGTCGGGGAAACAGAAGCCATGGAGACCTCAGATCCTGCACAGTTATGCTCTCTTGCTGAGACCGAGAATGAGAAATTTCTTGAGGTTTTAAGACTCTATGGACATGTAAAGTAGAATATGGCACTTTCTGTTCAGTACTGGCTCATGCAGCTTCTCACAATTCTGTTCATCAAAACGCAGGGAACTGGGGGCTCCTGGGTGGCTTAGTCGGTTGGGCGTCTGACGGGCTCAGGTCATGATCTCGCGGTCTGTGAGTCTGAGCCCCACATCAGGCTCTGTGCTGACAGCTGGGAGCCTGGAGCTGGCTTCGGATTCTGTCTCCCTCTCTCTCTGCCCCTCCTTTGCTCGTGCTCTCTCTCTCTCTCTTTCCCTCAAAAGCTAATAAACATTAAAAATCTTTTTTTTTTTAATGCAGGGAATTGTTAATCAGTGTATATATAACTCCCAAGCAATACATATTTACCAGGGGTACATCCTACTTTTGTCTCTGGAAGAGTTCTGGGGAAGCATAGGAGGACTGCCATGCAAGATGTTCAGCTTGTTGCCAAAGGTGAATTTTTTGCTGAACACAAAGTCTGCAATCTTGATATTCATGGCAGCATCCAAGAAAAGGTTTTTGGCTGTTAAGTCTCTATGAACAATAAACTTTTGGTGACAGAACTGTACAGTAGTTGCTAGCTCGTGGCATTTGACTCAGATCTCTTTCTTTACTACTACCTGAGGTACCAGGTACTCAAATACCTCTCCTCCACTAGTATCCTCCATGGGAAGATAGAGTATTTCTCAGTCTCTATCCCTTCAAATAATTTCACTACATTGGGATGATTCAATGCTTTCATGAATCTACTTCATGGAATCATTTCTGGAGGCTGAGTTCCATTGAGTTTTGTCAATGACCTTCATAGCTAGCTCTTTCCCAGGCAAAATGTGCTGCATCAATTTCACCTTGGCGAAGTCACGCTTGGTGAGGTTACCATTGGCAATGTTCTTGAGAGACCAGCAGCTGCCAACATGGGCGTCCTGACGGGACTGGCTGAGAGGCACTGCAGTGTGTTGGATTCACTGTTGGGGTTGTCAAGGTGTCCCAAAGGCAGCTTAAAATTGGAAAAGCTGGTTTGAGAAGCTTGGTCCAAATCACCTTAGAAGAAAATCATTTCCAAGCATACCTGATGAGCTGATCTTTATAACAGAATCAAAACCAAATTGCCAGACCAAAACAACAACAAAATAAACAAAAAACCTAGCAAGCTAAATTTTAAAAATAAGAAAATATTCTTATTGTCCATTTCCTTTCTGTAAAGTATCTGCTCAAGTTCTTTGTCCATTTTTTCTGTTGGATTGTCTGCCTTTTTTTTATTGGCTTAAAGGTATTCTAAAAGATAAAGGAAAATTGAGAAAAAGAAGAAAAAAATGAGACAAAAATTCAAGAGTAAAGAAAAAAAATCATAACAACAACAGAAAAAAATAGACAAGGGACCCACAATGCCAAAGAGCAAACTACCTTTAATCAAAATCCCTTAGGTTACTGAAAAACAACTTCCTGAACTGGAAGGACACAAACCTAGGCCTCACCAAGGATTTAAAAGCAGGCTTGGCATTCCATAACAATGAACTAACAATGAGCAAAGAATGGGGATTATCCACAGTGGTTTTCTCATGTTTGTCTGAAGGACCCTTTACTCTTTTAAAAATTGTTGAGGATCCCATGGAGCACCTGACTGGCTCAGTAGATAGAGCATGTGACTCTTGATCTCAGAGTTGTGAGTTCAAGCCCCATGTTGGGCCTAGAGTTTACTTTAAAAATCAAGAAATCATTGAGGACCTCTAAGACCTTTTTGTTTATGTGGGTTACAACTAACAATATTTACTTGAGAATGAAAATTTTTAAAATGTTTCTGTGGCATTTTTATGTCTAGTTTGAAAAGCTGTAATAATTTTTGACTTTCAAAGAGCTCATAACATCTACATATTCAATTTTTTTTTTGTAGACTCTGAGTGATTGGTCTTAAAATGATGGCAATAGTTAACTGGCATCGTGATGCTATACAAAATGTTCTGTTGTGTAACACAGAGTAAGATACATTATTATCATTCATAAAGTTGACAAGATACCTCTCATCATATTTTCATTTCTTATTTACAGTTTTTCCCAGTTGCTTTGAAACAGATTGTCTCCTTTCCAAGAGCCAAAGAACTCACTATGTATGCTTTAGTATCTTTGACTATAGAGGTTACAACTCCAGGTTGAAAAAGCAAGTCTTCCACTCTCTTTTTTTTCATTAACCAACAATCCATTATGTCTCATGTCCTTTTTATTCAGCATAGATAGTGGTGTCCACATGCTGGATATGACAAGATGCTCCTACATCATTGAACTATTTATTGATATATTATCTAGATACAGAACTGTACACAAATCATCAGTGTATAGCTTGGTGACTGTACACAAACTGAACTCCCTATTAAACTAACATACAGACCAAGAAACAAAACATCACCAGCTCCCCGCCATTCTCCATCCTCCTTTCAAAGCACTTCCTCCTGAAGAATAGCCACTGCTCTAACAATAAAGATTACTGTTGCTTGTTTGTGAACGAATTACAAACTATTAAGTACTGTGTGTCTGCATCTTGTGTTTAATACTTTTGTGAGGTTTATCTATACTGTTTACTTTGTTATTCTAAAAGTGATATAGTATACATTTCGTGACTATAAGGCAGTTTATCCACTTAACTGTTGATGGGCATATGGGTAGTTCTGTTTTGGGATGTTAAAAATAGTGCTGCTCTAAACATTCAGCTCTTTCAGTGAACACATGTATGGTTTTTTGTTGGAGATATACCTAGAAATAGAATTGCTAGCTTATAAGATATGCATAATTTTAATTTTTAATAGATAGCAGTTTGTACCAATTCAAACATTCAACACCAGCATATGAGAGCTCTGCTTCCTCCCTACCTTTTACATTTTAACCTTCTGTGGGTATGCAATGCTGTAGTGCTGTGATTTTAATTTGTATTTCCCTGATACCTAATGAAGTAGAGATTCTTTTCATATTCTTATTGTCCATTTCCTTTCTGTAAAGTGTCTGTTCAAGTCTTTTGCCCATTTTTTCTGTTGGGTTGTCTGCCTTTTTTTTCTTATTGGCTTAAAAAGGTATTCTTCATATATTTTCCATATGAAGTCTTTGTTGGATATGGTACTGTATGCATTTATGCATTTTCTCTCCTCCCACCCACCTTGTTAACTCTCTGACAACACCTCCTACTATTTTATCTAGTACTCATTCATTCTGAGCCACTGGATTCTTGTTCCCTGGATATGACAGGTGCATTTCCATCTCAGAGTTCTGCACTAGCTTCTACTTCTGCCTAGAACATTCTTTCCCAGAGATCCACATAGCTTTCCTATTCAAATCTTAGCTCCAATGTCTCCTTCTCAGTAAAGCTTCCCCTGATCTTCCTATTTCTCTTGAATCACATCTTACATATCCAATATATCACGTTCATTCATTGCTTTCTATTTTTTTAAAAAGCTTTGTATTATGGAAATTTTAAACATACACAAAATTAGAATAGTCTTACGACTCTCCCTCACCTCACACATCTATTATCTACCATGAATAATCATTAGTGTTCTTATAATTAATTTAATTTTATCTATAAGTATTTCAGCCTGCATCTTTAAATAAGCACTTTTTTTAAAAACACACATGCCATACCATCATCAAAATTAACAAATTAACAGTATTATATAATACCAATCCATATTCATATTTCCCTGTTGCCTCAAAGATATTTTGTTTCAGTTGATATGCCTGACCAAAGGTCCAACGAAGGTTTGAAAAAGTAATAGATTATTATTGTTTTACCTTTTGTTCTAGCCTTCAAGCTCTATTCATAGTATCTTTTAATTTTATTTAAACATCCTATGAATTATAAGAATTTCAGAGGAACTAGAAATGCATGTGCTATGAAAGCAAAAGCTGGAGTATAATTAGTTCCAAATATGATCTTCTTTCAATATCATGATTATTCAGACTATTTATTGGAATGCAGAACTACAGATAATGTGCCAACATTCTCATATCTTAGAATTCCAAGTAAAAATATTTGTAATCCCCAGAGTGGAGAGCTTCACAGTTCATAGAAATGTGCTTCATTATCAAAAATATATCAATAAAAATAATCAAATATGCTCTAATCCTATTAAAAAAGAATATAATGAAATTCACAATTGAGAAACATGATTATTTTAAGAAACCAACTTGCATACCAACCCATAAAAATAAATGATTAAATTATTATTGTTCAAATGCAGTGTCTACAATATACACTACAACCATTCAAGAGCTATTAAAACTAACCTATTTATTGATACCACTTTGGATTTCAATGTCCACATGGATTTAATAGAAGCAGGATTTGTTGGTGTTTTGCATGGGCACAAAGTGAGGCAGCAGAGTTGAAAATAAAATATATTGCCCTGGGAATTAAGAGATAAAAGTTCTGCTATATTTTCTATTTTTAACTAGTACTTCATATTAGGGAAGTCACTAATTATTTGCCTCAGTATCTTTCTCTAAAATGAGATAAAAATACTTTCTCTACTTAGTTCAGAGTGTTGTGAGCTTTCTTTGTAAAGTGAGACTTCTCTAAAGATACCAATAATATTTCCCTCCCAAATAAACCATCCTTTTGACAAGCTGTTTTAAACAAATGCAATTGTTTTACAACTTACTCCTCTCTTTTCTTTTGCAAAAATTATAGGCATACATATTTCATTTTGAATTTAAATAAAATGACTGTTTTCTGAAGCTCATATGGTCAAGTTTTCAATACATCATGAGTTTGGTGGCTATAAACATTGAGGGAACCATGGCCTTCTACAATGGACTAAGGTCATTCTTTCCAGTCACAACCACATCCAAGTGAATTTCACCACTCTCTCCACACACTGATTGAAATACAGTGGTGCAGTGCTTGCTGCTAATTTAGAGACACCCACTGTCCTCATTCCAAAGTTCAGCCAACTTCTCTGCTTCTTACTGAAGTCCACAAATAGGATGGTACTTAACTTGACTTTTGAAAGTACTTCCACATAAATACTATTCTCTTCCCTTTTTCTTTCACAATCAACTTTCTCTTCTCTTCTCTTCCTCTCCCTTCCCCCTCCATTTTTCTCAAAATAGCCATAAAAAACCAAACAGCTGGCTCTTCTACAACTCTCTTAGAAGATGTCCTGAAGGATGTTGTAGGATGAGAAGATTGTATCTAACAATTCCAGTGTCCCTTTACAAACCAATCTTTCTTTGAAATTTTGTTTTAATAATCATCCGGGATAATAATTTTTATAAATTTATAACCTGCTAAGTAACGTGGTATTGAATTTGCCTTGATTCAGCTCAAAACCACCTCTTTTCAACATGATAAGTTGAGATTTGCTGGAAGTAAACACAGAGGCTATCAGAATGTAGCCAGGTTTTAATTTGGGGAAGCTGAACCAGATGCTAGGCTAGAAGAGGATGCAGATTCAAGGGAAGGAAGGCAATTAAAAATTCAGCTTCCACAGCTGGCTAATTTGGTGTGGGACTATAACCTGCTCATACAACAAATGCAGGGATCCTTTCAAAAAAAATCTGAGAGCTTTCACATTGTTCAAAAAGTCAGACTCAGTTGAGTCTCTCTGCTAGCTCCTTTTTATTCCTGACTTCGATTTTACAATCATGATCGCAAAAGAGTCTTACTGGGTTTGGTTTCATATTTCTCATTTTGATAAGTATAGGTAAAGTTTTCATGATCCTTATGAAATCTCTTATCTAAGAGCATCTTCTTCCTCTTTCTTTAACTTAGGATTGCAACAGCCTTATGCTTTGTGGGCTTCTCTAGTTCATATTAATAAAATCTGTTAGTCATTTCAACATTTGGTCATAGGTTTTTCTTTGTTGCTTTGCTATGTATAAGATTTTATTTGAGACAAACTATGTTTTCTAAATATTCAATAACATATTTTCAAATGGTCTATTAGCTTGCTGAAGGTTGGTGTGTTTTTTTTTCTTGTATCTACTTTTTAAGTTTTCTAAAATCAAATAACTATAAAATGAATTTGGCCTTTTTTCTTTATTTTTTAACATTTTTATTTCTTTTTGAGAAAAAGAGAGGGGGAGGGGTAAGAGAGAAAAAGACACAGAATCTGAAGCAGGCTTCAGGCTCCCAGCTGTCAGCAAAGAGCCTGACACGAGCCTTGAACTCACAAACTGTGAGATCATGACCTGAGCCAAAGTCAGATGCTTAACTGACTGAGGCACTTAGGTGCCCCTTTTCTTACCTTACATAAGCCAAGAATATAAATTTTTTAAAAGAGGTATTGCATATACAGAACAAATACATTCCTTATGAAGTAAAGATTATATAGAACCTAGGCTTTTCTTTGGCTTAACAAAAGAGAACTATATATAGATAATCCAATGTTGTAAACCCTAGAGGTATTACTACAATAATAAAGTATTTAGTAAGTATAGCCAGTAACTCAATAATAAAGATACTATAAAACACCAAAATATACTAAATCCATTAGAAGGTGAGAATAAAGAAAAATATAATAAAGAATAGATGGAACAGACTGAAAACAAATAGAAAAATGGTAGCTACACACCCAACCAGATTAATAATTACTTTAAATTTAAATGGTCAAAATCAGGGTTTAACAAACTAGGGCTCATGTGCCAAATCCAGCCTGCCATCTATTTTTATAAATAAAGTTTTATTGGAGCACAACCAGCCTCATGTGTGTATTATGCATTGTCTATATATTCTTTTGCACTGCAATGATAAAGTTGACTAGATGAAAAGAGAGACCTCCAAAGCTTAAAATATTTACTATCTGGTTCTTTATAACAAAAGTTTGCTGACCTCTGATCTAAGCCTCTAACTGAAAATAGTCAGACTAGATACAACACAAGATCCAACTGTATACTGCCTACAAGAAATCTTTACACTTTTGACGTAAAGATGTAGATGAGATAAAAGTCAAAAGATGGAAAAGGTATTATTATGCAAATTATTTTCCAAAGTATGCTGAGTATCTATATTAACATCAAAGCATATTTCATAATGCAGACTATTACCATGGATAAAAAGGAGAATATATAACCAAAAAAGAATCAATTCATTAAGAAAACATAACATCCCTAAATGTGTGTGCACTATATAAGAGAGCTATAAAATACATAAAGCAAAACTGACAGAATTACAAGGAAAGGAAACTCCAAAATTGTTGTTGGAAGTTTCCTACTCCTCTTTTAGCACTGAGAGGACAAGTAGACAGAAAGTCATTAAGAACAAAGAAAACTTGAAAAATACTCTTAACCAATATGGTTTAATTTATGAAATATTCCATCTGAGAAGAGCAGAATACATATTCATTTTAGTATAGATGGTATATTTCCAGAATAGACCATATGCAGCTCTATAAATAAAGAAGTTTCATTACATTTAAAAGAATTGATAGGTTTTTTTTCTGCCAATGAAATTAAATTAGAAATCAGTAACAGAAAGAAATCTGAAAAATACCTAAATATGTGGAAAGTAAATAACACAATTTTAAATAATCCATCTGTCAAAAAAGGAATCACAAGAGAAATTAGAAAATATTCTGAACTTATTGAAAACGAAAAACAGCATATCAAAATTTTAGGATACAGCTAAAGCAATGCTTAGAGGGAAACTGATAGCTTTAAATGCTTATATCAGAAAATAAGAAAGGTCTAAAATCAATTAAACAGTATCTACCTTAAGAAATTAGGAAACATACAGCAAAATGAGTCCAAAATAAGTCAGAGAAAGACACAATAAAGAGCAGAAACTAATGAAGCATAATGGAAAAAACATAGAAAATTTATGTAACCTGCCTCTTTTTTTGAAAAAATTTTTGAAATATAGTTTATATAAATTATATTAGCAAGGAACAAAGAAAATTGAAGTTTAAGACAATGCATTTACAATAGCATCCCAAAACATGAATTACTCAAGGATAAATTTTTCAAAATAATCTGTACAAGTCCTATATAATGAAAACTACAAAATATTTCTGAGAGAAATAAAACAGAGAGATAAATAAATGGAAATGAGATGCTCAGGGATGGGAAGAGGAAATAATTTTTTAAATGTCACATTTCCCTCAGATAGTCCATAGATTCATTGCAATCCCAATAAAAAATCCAGCAGTTTGTTTTTGTAGAAATTGACAAATTGTTACTAAAATATTATGGAAATGCAAAGGACTTAGCAAAATAGCCAAAACAACTTTGGAAACAAAGAATAAAGTTGGAAAACTCACACTACCTGATCTCAGTCTCAGAAGTAATCAAGGTAGTGTGGTATTGGCATAAAGAGAAAAATATACATCAGTGGAACAGAAACATACCCTATCTTTATAATCAATTGATTTTCGACAGAAGTGTCGAAGTAATTCAACGGGAAAATGACAGTCTTTTCAATAACCAGTGCTTCTAGCCCTTTTGGGGAAAAATGTATCTTGAACCTTACTTCTCACTTTATACAAAATTTAACTCAAAAGAGATTGTAGACCTGTCTCAACACAAAAGCTAAAACCATAAAAACTTCTAGACCTGTGTTGCCCAGTATAGTAGCCACTAGATATATGTGGCTATTTAAATTTAAATAAATTCAAATTAAATAAAAAATTCAGTTCCTCAGCTGCTCTAGGCACATTTCAAATGCTTAGTAACCTTGTGTGGCTAGTGGTGCAGTACAGATATAAGAGTTTTCCACATTGTAGAAATTTTTATCAGACAGAACTATTTTAGCAGAAAACAAAGGAAAAAATCTTCATGATCTCAGGATACACAAAGATTTCTTAGATGAAGCACAAAAATATAAACTATCAAAGGAAAAAATTATAGGTCATACAAATTTTAAAGTTCTACTCTTAAAAAGATTGTATTAAGAAAATAAAAATGCAAGCCATAGACTTAGAGAAAATACTTGCATTATCAAACAAAGGACTTGTATCCTGAAAATACAGTTGCTTACAAAGTTAAGAATATACCTACAACACAATTCAGTAACACTATTCCTAATACCCAAGAAAAATGAAAATGTATCTACATATAAACTTGTAAATGGGTGTCCATTGAAGCGTTACTCACAACTGTCCCACACCAGAAATAACCTGACGTTCCATAAAGTAATCAAAATGAAATATAGTCAAATGAAGGAATACTATGCAGCAACACAAAAAGACTAAATTATTGACAGACATAAAAGCATAGATGAATCTCCAAAATATTATGCTGAATTAAAGAAGCCTAAAACCAAGGATTACATCATGTATGATTCCATTTATTCAGAACTCTAGAAAAGAAAATTCTAATCTTATAGTGACAGAAAGCAGATCAGGAGCTGCCTTGAACTAGGCAAAATTATCTGGAGAAAGACACAAGAAAACTTTCCAGTGATGATAGAAATGTTCTATATCTTAACTGTAGTGATAGTTTCATGGGCACATACATTTGTTGAAACCCATCAAAATATACACTTAAAAATGGATGTATAATATTTGTACATACAAAATATTGTATGTAATTCACATTTCAATAAAGTGTTTTTTTAAGCTAGCCTACTATATTTATTAAATGTAGAAACTACAGATCAAAGTTGAGATTAAGCAAAATTATTTAGAAATAAGCAAAAAGGAAGAAAAGGAGAGAAAAGAGAAAGGCAGAACATAGGAAAAATAGAATACAGATAAATTTCAGGCAATTTCAAAATTTTGAAATAAGAAGGGGGAAAGGTTATTTGACTTATTTATTTTTATTTGAACGACCTTTTGTGTAATCAGCAATATAAAACCATTGCAATTATTTTTGACCTCAGAATATTCTTTCCCCTGAGTAACATTATGTACAAATTTCATTTCATAGGCATTTATACAGATTTTCATGTAAATAACATTATTGGGAAAGAATGCTTTCTTGCCAGTTTCCAATGCAGAAATTAGATAATTCTAGGCATAAAAAGTTATGTGGTTGAATCCTTTTCTTTAATTTCCATGCCAAAAGACCAGAATCTCTAATACTCAACAAGCTCTTCTAATTTCAACGGCAGTTAGCCTTATGGAATGTAGAATTTGGCACCAGAAAACCACATTATTCCACTGACAATTGGACAATGTGGTCATGTCCTTAGAAAGCACCAATATTAAATTGGTGTAAAATCAGAAAAAAAAAAATGAAACTATGAGTTATGATTTTCCTTAGCAACATATATATTTTTTCCTTTTGTCTGCTCCCCCATTTCCCCCCAAACCGAACTAATTTTCTATCTTGTGTTCAATATTTTCAAGGCATTAGATTAGACTGAATGTTTAAAATTCTTCACAGCCTCATTTTCCTATTGCTACAAAACAATATGGGATTTGGGGATGTTAAAAAAGACAACATAGTCCTTGTTTTCCACATATTTTAAAATGGAAAAAATGTGTCTGAGTACATTATTTGTTATTTAGATACAGTAAATTCCATTCAAATAATACAAAACAGTTTTTCCAGAATCACAGAAGAAAGTAAATACTTTCATTTACTTTTAAGGAGTTAGTTAATGATTGAATTTAATGAATGAATAGATGAAATAGGAGAAAAAAATTTATAAAATACATTGAAAAAAGTCCTGAAAATTCACAATTAGTTGCAATTTTCAGCAACAATGAGGCCTGATTCCACAGTATCTTAGTCAAGTCAGATGGATTTATTCAGGAAAAATGTCATCACGTATTTCCGGAAGCAGAGGAACTTTGTGACATGGCCTACTGGCCCTGTCAATAGCCACCAGAGGGGCCACAATCTGGACTGCAGACTGCCTCTTTGGTTACTGTAAATAGAGAGCAGTTCTCTAGCTGGACTAGGGAACTGATGTTACTACCAGTGGTGATGAAGGCATTAAAACATCAAGGGTGAAAAAAGGAGTTCTGTTTTACATATTCACAGTTAAGTGATGGTAGGATATCCCACTGAAGAGGCTTCACTAATTCTGTTATGTAGAAGATCAGAGAAAAAGTTAGGATCAAAGTTCGAGGTAAGATCTGGTAATTGTCTGCATGGGCTAAATTTGGCCTAATACTTGAGTGATTAGCCACACATGAAAAGGTGGTAGCCAGCCTGAGAAAACCAGCCCCACTGGTAATCATAGAAACAGCTCACCTCAAAGGGGTGCCTACTACATGTCAGACACTTGTTCTGTTTTTTTAAATTAATTCTCACATTTAAAAATAAAACTCTGATGGGACACCTGGGTAGCTCAGTTGAGTGTCTGACTCTTGATTTCAGCTCAGGTCATGATCCAAGGGTCATGGGATCAAGCCCCCAAGTTGGGCTCCACTCTGAGCATGGAGCCTGCTTAAGATTCATTCTCTCTCTCTCTTTCTTTCTCTCTCCCCCTCTGCCCCTCACCCCATTCCTGTGTGTTTGCATGCTCTCTCTCTCTCTCTCTCTCTCTCAAAAACAAAACAAAACAAAAATCCTGGAAAATGTCAATTTTGTCCAAAACGTGTGTTGCTAAAGAACTCCCTGGTTCCCTTACATTTTTCTTGTCATCATTGCAGAAGTTGAAAAGAATAATCCTCAGAAAGTTGTAATAATGATAGCTAGTAGTTATAGAGCACTGTGTCCCAGATACTCTTCTAAGAATATTACTCAACTCACCAACATCCTAGTCTTCTGGCACCACCATTACCCTCCCTTATATGATCTTCATACTAACAAATATTGTTCAAAAAGAATTTCAAATCAAGCCTTGGCAAGAGGTGTACTTAAAAACATATTTTGAAACAGTGCAGAAAGCTTGTCTTTAACGAGCTCACATACTCATGGGGGAAGGTAACAAAGAAAAGCAGCAAAACAGGATTAAAAACAAAAATGCCAGCCCGGGGAAATGCACAGAATGTTAGTGGAACACTTGAGAGAGGTCCCAAAATTGACCTAGGAGAGTCACTCTGAAAGAAACCTGCAAATGACATTCCAAAGGACAGAACAAAAAAAGTGCAGCATCCTCCAACTGAATGAGATAAATTCTAAGGCAGTGAAAAACTGTGCCAGACACAGTTGTAGAATGATTGGATGGCCTCCAGTTGCCAACTAAATATTGTATTGCAACATGCGCTATATAGAGAACACATTTTAGTGATACTCAGGCTGAAAACATGAGCTTTGGAGCCTAGCAGATCTGGATCAAATCTTGGATTCATCACTGTCTAGTCGTATGAGGCTCAGTGTTTTCATTTTTAAAATAAAAATCATATTACCGAGTCTTAAGGAGGCTATAAATACTAAAGAAGGGATGTTTGAAGTCAATGAATCAATAATAGCTGTTGTTATTAATGTCTCTCTTCTGGCTTTCTAATGTAACTGTCCTTGACAGAACACAAGGACTCAGCAGATCCCTGCTTCTTCCCCTTTTGGCTTTCAGGACTCTAAAACCTGCTTTGGGGCCATTAACATTTCATGGAGACAGACAACAGCATTCATCTCCTACTCTCTGGGTATTATTGGAGACAATGATCATTTTTTATGTGAGCTAATGCCTCTAAAATTTTAACTAGTTTGCCTTAAAATGAACAATGGAATCATGGTATGATGTGGCATAAAACTAATCAGAGCCAACTGTCTCACCCTCCCCCCCCCCGCCCACCTTTTTTCTATGTGGGTGCCTTATTCCTGTGAAGGCTTAAAAAGATCTTCCCCACACTTCCTATTTCTCCGTAAGGTGTGAAGGAGTGGTTGTCAGTTAAAAGAAAGCCAGGAAACCTGCTGACACTTAAATTTAGGGAAGCTAAAAAGGAAAAGTTTTCTTAAGTAGAGTTAAATATTATTATGAAAGAGATCCCTAGACAGATGGATTAAAGAATCTTCGGGGTTTCTGAAATTTTAAAGAAAATAAGTTCAGAAAAAGTCTGGTTGGTGCTTAATATTCTTTTCTTTTAGCCTCACAAACACCATCCTTAACCAGGGTTTCTTTTCCTTCAGCATTAGTCATTTGCATAAACAAAATGCTAATTAACATTAACATCTTATATCTAAAAATGATAAGTTAACTCACACAATCTATGATCAAAGCAATCCTTCAACATTATAGTCTGCTTCTTACCCTTCTCTATTCTCCCAATCTTTTTTTAACAAGAACTTTTGTTTCCCTGGATCCATACAGAAGCACAACATGGGAGATTTTAGCTATATTTCAATCTTTTCACTTAATGTGGAGTAAGGGGTTCATCCTTAGAATACATGTGCGTCCACTGCTGTGATGAAAGACTATTCTCCATGGCAAGACCATCCCAGCCCCAATCACTAACATTCTGTGTCCTCATTTTTCCTTTCTGAATAATATTTGAAGTGTACATTTCCCAACTATGGTTGATCTTTGCCCAAGTAACCCTTGAGATTATGCTCTTTCTACTGAGCCATGTTCCACTCTTTCCATATTGCCTTTCAGTTGTAAAAGAAACAATCCTATTTTTCCAAAGCACTAAGCAATTCTCAAAGGCTCAACTGACCAGTAAATTCTTTCTAGTACAAAAGTTTAATGAGACTTGAGAAAAGGAAATACATTTCTGACAGTATTTTTGAATTACATCTAACATTCCTGAACTTCTTAGTCTCTCTCACTTCTTCATTTGTCATTGAGAATGAGTTATTAAATACATTTCTTAATTTCTGGATCTGGAAATATTTGCTTGATTAAATCACCAGAGAAAGAAATTTCCAATTAAGAGCCTTACAGGGTAACTACTGTTAAATTAATTAAACAAAGAGACAATTAGATTGAGATGGTTCTAATGCCTTTATAGCCTGCATAAGCAAACCAAAACCAAAGACTGAAATGCCTCAAGTTTAAGAAAGTGAAACCTAGATACAACCCATCACAAATAGCCAAATAGCCTTTCCCAAATAAGGCACCTGCATAAGCTATACCCAATCAAATATTTTTCTTGCTTTGCTTCGACCTCTTGTCTATAAGTCTCTCCCCAGCTCCTGTCCAGTGGAATACCACTAACTATTTCCAGTTTGGTGCTGCCTAATTGCAATCTATTTTTGCTCAAGTCTTAACATTTTTACTATGGCTCAGTTTACCTTTCACACACCAGTAACCGACATGTGAATTAGACACTGTTGCCTGAGCTCCTCCTCTTTTTAATAATTCTTAAGGAAATTCAGAGCTTATTTTTATTTTAAAGATTTCTGTTGGGGCACCTGGGTGGCTCAGTTGGTTAAGCATCCCACTCTTGATTTTCGCTCAAGTCATTTCAGTTTATGAGATGGAGCCCTGGGTCCAGCTCTCTGCTGATAGCTCTGAACCTGCTTGGGATTCGATTCTCTCTCTCCCTCTCCCTCTGCCCTAACCATACTTACGTGCTTATATGCTCTCTCTCTCTCACAATAAATAAATAAATAAATAATTTGTAAAAAGATTTCTGTTATTAGTAAGTTCATCATGAGGGGAAATCAGTTAAAATAAACAGGGAGTAAAACACTTAAAACAACTTATTTAGCTTTTAATTCTCATAGAAGTGGACAATAGGATGGAGCATGGCCTTGTCTTTGAAGACAGAAGGATTTAAGATTCAATCCTTCCTATTCCCCGAAATCCTCTATAGTCGTGAAAAATCTGCACCTGAGTTTAATATGTAAAATGTATAAAATTCATAGTTCATACAGTTAATTCTAAAATTATTAATAGGTATTATTATTCAAGTTTACAGAATTTAAGTTTTTTTCTGGAAAATCTCTAGGAGAGGTCAGAAATGGAACACACACACACGCACACACACACAGTTTCAAATTGATTTCCCTGTAAATCCAACCCACATGCTTAGATACTCCTGTCTACTCCCCAATTCCCTTGACCTCGCCACTTCAGCTGAAGGCAAGGAAAATCACATCTAAATTAGATTTTGCTTTCCTCCAGGCAATCATTACCAATTGTTGGGATTTGGCTCTAAAAACTTCCATTTCCCATTTCTGGTTTAAGGGTTTTTTCCTCTGGAAGGTGTTTCCTCCTAGAATTCAGGCTGACTGCAGATGACCTAGGGAGATGGGAGTACTCCTTTTATCGAATCAGCCAATTTGATTTATTGAACATTTCCAACCAAGATGATACCCATAGACTTTCAGTTCCCCATCTAACAGTCTGTGTTACCTTAGTGTCCACATGTTTCTCTCTGGTGTGACAAATTCATGTTCAGAGACTGAGTTTGTCTTTGCCAGCAATTTATTTAATGCAGGTTCCCTGCAGGAATCTCATAACCCGTAGCATATAGGACAATGTCACTTCAAAAGCTAATGAAGAAATAACCTACATCATTGTGATTAACCAATGATAGGTTAGTCACACTATTTTTGCAGACAAGGGGAGGGGAAAAGAATAAAGTCCACAGTTAGTTGAGGTGAAGATTTTTACGAGTTAGTGCTTGAGTGAGATAGCTTAGCCAACTCCTGAATACTTATCAACAGATGACATGAGACATCCTGACAGCTTAATTCACTCTCACGTCAAAACTTTACTCCTAAAAATAACTTCATTTTGGGGGGCTTTGTCCTAAACAAGTGGATTTGGAATCATATCAAACCAATACACACCATGTCATAAAAATAAAAAAGCTTACCCATCACTCTTTACACTCGTGCAAATGACCAATACCACAGCATTTATAGCATCAGATGTTTCTAACAGGTCCCAGCAGGAATAAAATCATATTCTCTTGCATCCTGAGGCATCAGAGACAAAAGAAAAACAGATACAATTTACTGTTGTCATCAGTGAAAGGCTGCGTGAATAAGACCTCAGTGTGGAGACTTCTTGGCACAATCAGAGCCAACATCAGAAACCAGCTGGCATATTTTGCCTCAGTGGAAGCCTGAAATGAATAGCTTTCCATTCACATTGCAAACCATGGTTCTCATGCTGACCCTGCCAACATTTTCAGGAGAGGCCCCTAGAAGATGCCGCCCTGAGTCCTTCAAACAAGCTCTTCCCAGGTCGACATCCAGGTGGAAGCCTAAAATGTTTGGTTCATACCCTATCTTGTGCTACACCAGCAAGCCCTACCTTCCTGGTGTCACTGGGGTACATTATGGAAGTTATCCATGATTTTAGTAGAATAAATTGATGGCCTTTTATTTTCCAGTCCCTTCTGCCTCTTTTATCTACACCTTTATCTCTTTTATCTACACCTCTATCTTCAATGCCACTGTAATGAAATTTTTTTAACTTTTTTTACCCTTGAGAGAGAGAGTGAGCGTGAGAGAGAGAGAGAGAGAGTGAGCGTGTGCAGGGAAGGTGCAGAAAGAGAGGGAGACAGAGAAAATCCTAAGCAGGCTCTGCTCTGACAGCCGGGATGCGAAACTCAAACTCACGAACCCGTGAGATCATGACCTGAGCCCAAATCAAGTATCAGATGCTTAACAGACTGAGCCGCCTAGGCACCCCTGTAATGAAATTCAATTAACTTCTCCACCTCCAGATGGATCTGGAGTGGAGTCAGAGTGATCTATCTGCCAGGCAGATGTCCTCAAAATCCTAAAAAATTCTTTAATATCTTCTTCTTTCTCATCCCTTTTCCTACTCCCAGTATCTCCACCCTTATCTTTTGCCACCTTCTACGACCAGCTTTCTAAAACCTAAAAATAGAGAACTACTTCCATTTCCATTGAGCTGTGTTCTCTGGCCCATGGCCTTTGTAATAGCTATTGCCTCTACATGGAAAGCAAATCCATTACACCAGAATCTCGGTAGAGCTCAAGCGAGGGAATTCTTTTTAAAGCCCTAGGCTATTGTAACAGAACAGCCCAGGCTGAAAAAATCACAGTAACATAAACCCTTTGTTTCAGAGATAAGAAAACAAATTCAGAGAAGTTATCCAATTCATCCAGTATCACATGTCACAGGACTCTACTTTTTGTTGTCAAAATGACTTTTTATTTTTTTAATGTTTATATTTGAGAGAGAGAGACGGAGCACGAGTTGGGGAGGGGCAGAGAGAGAGGGAGACACAGAAACTGAAGCAGGCTCTAGGCTCTGAGCTGTTAGCACAGAGCCCGATCAGAGCCTGATGTGGGGCTCAAACTTATGAACCGTGAAATCATGACCTGAGCAGAAGTTAGATGCTTAACCGACTGAGCCACCCAGGTGCCTCAGAATGATTTATTTTAAAATTTCATTTTGAATGTCATTCTATAAGAGCTATACACTTCTCAAATTTGATTTTTTTAGAGACGGTGCACACAAGTGTGCTGCACACAAGTGGGGGAGGGGCAGAGGGGGAGGAAGGGAGAGAATCTTAAACAGGCTCTACTCTCAACAAAGAGCTGGACTTGGGGCTCTAACTCACAACCATGAGATCACGACCTGAGCTGAAATCAAGAGTTGAATGCTTAACCAACTGAGCCACCCAGGCATGCCTTAAATTTGATTTGTTAATACCATTTTGAAATGGCAACTGAATTGGGGACATGATGGAAAAACATAGTCACTGTGTCTCAGTTCTCCCTTATGCAGAATGATACTCCAGTCACCAATTTCAAAGGGTCATTTTCACCTAGGATATCAATATGGGACTTTATATATTCAAAGTTTTTCCAGAAAAATCTACATTTGGGAAGGCAGAACCCAGAAATAATTTAGTAAGTAGAAGGAGCAATGTTCCTTATTTCAAATGTGTTATTTGGAGCAAGATAAAATTTTTCTATGTACCTTTTAAGATAATGTTTTGTTAAGACATTCCGGAGAAACCTTTACAGCTCAATTTAACTGATTTATGGGCTTATTTCTGGTCTTTTCCCTTAAAATTGCAGAGACTTTTAATCTGAGTTTCCCTCTGTGTTCCTCATCATGCCACTCCTCAGAGATTAGGCTGTCAATGCTTTAGTCACAGAGCTGCTAATAATCTTTTGTGCTGACATTTTATACAATCTATTACACCAGGGTTATAGGTGTCTAGTTTACTCACTTGTAAACTCTAGATAATGATAAGGGAAGCTCTCTGCCTGCCCCGGGCATAACAAAGCTAAAATACCACTCAACTGGCCAGATCTGTAACTGAGGAATAGCAGGAGTGAGTTTCAAACCTCTCCTTTGACAATAGAGTTATCAGTCTGAAGATATAATCAAAGCTCCTAGCCATAGCACTTTAATTAGATGAACTGAATCCTACAAAGCAGTCAGGCAAGACATCAAAATATAAACAACCTCATTAACAGTGGTTTAGGTGTTCAACTTACAAAAACCTTATGAGTTTTATTTTTCTTTGGGATAAAGTTTTGAGGATACAACTCTAATCATGCTTGAAAAACTGAGAAAATGTTCACATTAAGTATATGTACAGTGATAGTTGATACAATTAATAAATACAATGAGAAAAAGATTATCACAGGTTGGTTCTGGATATGAGTGGATAGATGTATTCTGCTGCCCCCTACTGGAGATCAAAGAATGATTTTCAGTTCCATCTCCATTAAAAAATCTCTTCACAATGGAAATTAAATCATTACTGGTGAAGTTTTAAGAACCAAACATAAAATACAGTTGTTAAGAAAAATAGTTAATGAAATACAGATAAAATACACCAGACTATAAACCCCAAGGGTTTTGTGGGTTTTTTCCCCTAAACTGTTCCCACTTTACATTTTAGACCAAGATTATAAAAAATCTGACAGAGCTTTTATTGAGAATTATTTTTCTTTTTTTGAGAGAGAGAGAGAGAGCATGAGCAGGGTAGGGGTAGAGGAGAGGGAGACACAGAATCTGAATCACTCTCCAGGCTCCAAGCTGTCAGCACAGAGTCTGATGTGGGATTTGAACCTACAAATCATGAGATCGTGACCTGAGCTGAAGTTGGATGCTTAACTAGCTGAGCCACCCAGCGCCCCAGAATTATTTTTATCCTTAAGACTGAGAATTTTATTCTGAATTGAAATAAATCATATTAAACAGTTTTATCAGTATTAATTACACAGATATAAAATGTTTTTAATAGTTAAAATTTCATCTAAAGATCTGCTAATCTCACACTGTACGGTTCTGGTAAATTATGTGACTTTATTCCACAAAATAATTTTTTTGTTTCATCTAATCATCATAATACTCACTCTTGCTTTTAGGTAAGTACTATTAATATTTCCCATTTAACAATACGAAGAAATCTAAGCACAAAGAAGTAAATACATTTTTGCAAGACTAATACTAGAAAAACCAAGTGGGGATTTGAACTCAGGCAAATTCACTACAGAAGCCATGCTGTTGTGACTATGTTAAAGGGTTTACAAATAAAATGGTGATGATGGACGTTACAAAGCAAAATTTCCTTGCAGGACAAAATCACTCACCTATTATTCATTTGTGAAAGTCAGTGTGCCATGGTTAATCTCAAATTTGTCCAAGACAAAAATATGTTAGGACATAACATGTACCATGATAAATTACAGAAACATTTCATCTTGAGATATCAATTTTAAAAGTAGGAATACTAAAAGTAAATATGGTTTATATTCCACAGGTTTTGTTCTCAGAATTCTCCCAGCTTTTTTAACCCCCCAGCTTTTGCTCATTTCCATTATCTTGACATGACTTGGTCAGGTTAATGCCTCCTAGCCTTTCAAATGTGCTTATAATCTTTGCTGTAGGGGATTTTCACTGCCTTCACATCTGTTTTATGAGCTTGGAGAGAAAATAACAAAATATTATTTTATATGGCAGTATAAGACTGGCCGGCTTAAACAATAGAAATTAATTTTCTCACAGCTCTACAGGCTGGAAATTCAGGATCAAGATGGGCTACCTTCCTGGCTGTTGACAGTGGCCTTATCAGTGCATGCTCACAAGACCTTTCCTGCATTCCTGGAGAGGGAGAGAAAGAGATTGCCTTCTTCCTCTTCTCATAAGGTCACCAGTTCCAGAGGATTAGTATCTTACCCTTATGACCTTATTTACCCTTCATTACCACCCATAAGTCCTGTCTCCAAATACTGTCACATGTGGTGTTGGAGCTTACACATATGAACTTGGGAGGGACCCAGCATCATCCTACGCATTTCTATAGCACTTCTTTTTCAGAATGAATGTATTTGAATCACCTGTTTATGTTACCTATGTCTTATTACACACAAGTTACCACAGGCTAGACAATGCAACTATTCTGCCACTATATCCTTGGCACAGTACCTACCACTTAATGGCCACACGGTCAGTGGTTGCTGAATGAATAGGTGACACTAACTACTATTCTGATCCTTTAGCATGTCTTAACAGAAAATGCCATAATCACCTAGGAGTTAAGCCTAAACAGATACCTAGGGCTTTGTTGGAGATTAAATATCCAAACAAACCTTATGCCATGGCTAGAATAAAAAAGACAAATAAAATGTGTTGGCAAAAATGTGGAGAGAAAGGTACCCTTGTACACTGATGATAGCAGTGTACACTGTGCACCACTGTACAAAATGGCATGGAGATTCCTCAAAAAATTAAACACAGAAACACCATATGACCTGGTAATTCCACTATTGGGCATTCACCCAAAAACAACAACACTAATTCAAAAAGATATACACACCCCTATGCTTACTGCACCATTATTAACAATAGCCAAATTATGGAAGCAGCCCAAGCATCCACTGATAGATGAATGGATAAAGAAAATGTGGTAAATGTGGTATACATATATACAATGGAATATTACCAAGGCATAAAAAGGAATGAAATCTTGCCATTTGCAACATGGATGGACCTAGAGGATGTTACACTGAGTGTAATAAGTCTGAGAAAGACAAATAATACCATATGATTTCACTTATATGAGGAATCTAAAAAACAAAATTAACAAACAGAAAGCAGAAACACCCCCATAAATATAGAGAACAAGCTGATAGTTGCCAGAGGGGAGATGAATGGGAAGACGGGAAAAGTAAGTGAAGGGGAGTGGGAGATACAGGCTTCCAGTTATGGAATGACTAAGTCACAGGGATCAATGGCACAGTGTAAGGAATACAGTCAATGGTACTGTAATAGCACCGTATGGTGACAGATGGTAGCTACACTTGTGCAGAGCACAGCATAATGTATACACTTGTTGAATCACTATGTTGTACACCTGAAACTAATGTCATCAAAAATGACAAAAAAACAAGCCTTGTGCACTAACTCTGCTACTGAATGTTAGGACTTCAGTCTCCCCCAACGTTCTCATGAAAGTGGCAGAAATGATAGGTCAGTTAAACTAAACATTGATCAATAGCTACTCCAGGGATCAGGTGCTGCATCTATGTGAGTAGTACACCAAATGAATTTCTCAGTTCTTACTTCAGATGAACAAGTTTTTCAAGAATAGAGTAAATAATTCAATAAAGTAAACCTACTGAAAAAATGACCATGTGATGTGGATACTATACTCAACAATCAGGTAAGATTATGTATTAAAAAAAAACACTGCAATCAGGCCTGTACAAAACTTTATTGTACTTTGAATAACAAGCATGTAACAAACTTTAGAGCATGATTAGGATGAATATCTCAAATATGTTCCTTACAAAGGCAGTTAAGTACAGTACACAAAGACGGTTCATTATATTTTAAAGTCTGCTAAAAATATCAAGACATACTAGAATCTGTGGAGTTACCTTTCCTCTCAACTAGTGCATTTATTCCCATTAGCTTTGCTACAATGAAAGTTAACATATAGGAACATACACATATAATAAATGAAATGGAAAATGAAGGCATCCAACAAACATTCCAATTGGTAACAAAGTATGAAGAATAATGTTTTTTATTTCTGAACCAGCATTTTCTATGAACATACCAGGTACAATGAAACTTTTTTCTAAAACGTTTTTAATGTTACATAATTTGGACTGTTCCCAATCGACCAATACTCTTTCTTCGCATACTCATTAATCAAATTTGAGAATTTGCAAATGTACTTAAGAAACACGTTACTCTCGTACAGAGGTGACATTCAAAACACTGAACAACCAACAGCCCATTGTCCCTACCCACCAAGCAAAGACACTGGAGTAAATGACTGGTATGGCAATACGGTCTGTCCTAGCTGAATATCAGCCCTGATGTTATTTGCAATGACCAGACACATGTTTTGGCTAATTTACAAGCACGTGCTATGAGATATGAAACATGAAATGCACACAGACAGGAAATTGAACTCAAATACTCTGCTGCATGGAGGCTGAATGTGAAATATTTCACAGTGACTGAAATTGACTGGCTAACAGGCAATGGTGTTTTTTTTTAATAATTCAACTTTGATTAAAATAAATGGACTTATAAGACACCCTTGAGTTTTAGTTAATGCTACTAATCTAAAGGCTCTGAAGTACTGAGGAGCCTTTAAAATCAGTACATGTGACCCTTTATATATTTTTCCTTAAAAAAAAAATAATAAAAACACCGAGGTACTTTAGTTTCTTTTCAAGGGATTACTGTTATTATCTTCCTGAGATGCAAAAGACCATACAAGAAAAGCACCATGCCTAGGTTGCTGAATGAGGCATCAGACATTAATAGTTTGGTCCTTTTCTAAATGGATCTCTTCCAACAATTACACTAAAACAAAGTGATGGATCGCAGATTCCGGGGGGGCCTGGTTGCCCTTGGATTCCAGGTTTTCCGTGATCTCCATCTTTGCCTGGGAGACCTGGGTCTCCTGGAGGACCTTCTTTGCTTATTCCAGGAGGGCCCTCTGGACCTAAGAAGGGACATGATCAGTATATGAACAGAGGAGTTTGGTTTTTGATGATGAGATAGCTGATTCTGTAAGAAATGTAAATGAAACAAAAATCCTAAAAGTTTTACATATTTGCACTACTGTGAAGAGATACTCTTGCTAGTTCTATATACCTTGCATTCAGAACTATCAAGAAATAATCAGTAATTTTTATAAAACCAGGGTAAGCTATATCAATATAGCAATCACTCTGCTGACCAAGACACTGAGCTAACATTTTAATATTTTAATTGGTGGGTTGTCCAAACTTATTTCTTCCTTCCAGCATATCTTCTGCCAATATTATTATAAATTAGTGAGAGATCAGTAAGCTAAAATTCTGCAACTCTACTGAAGTCACTTTTGTGCAATTTTTGCAGTAAAATGACTTTTCATTATACACATTTTTAGGTTTCCATATTTAAATACAGTGCTATTACCATAGTGTAATTGTGATAATTATACCCACAAAGGTGTTACAGCATTAATTTGAGAACCACAGCCTAATTAGTTCAATTAGCATGCTCAAAGGGAGAGTTAACTTAGGATATTGGCCTACATTAACTTTGGATATTGTGTTAAAGGTGATGACTCAAAGTAACAAAAAATATTCAGGTTGTGAAATGGAGCAGTGTCGGTTGAGGTACTTTCTACTAATAATAATTCCTGTTACTACCACTAGAGACATTTATTCAGCATTTAACTACACCTGTAGATATTGTTCCAAGCATTTTACATGAAGACTGTTGAATCCTTTGATCCATGCAAAAGCCTCACGAGGTTGTAACATCTAAAATAGTAATAGCACCCATTTGCTGAAAACATGATTGTTGCTCACTGTTCCAAAATCACATATATTAACTCATATCATTTTCCAATAATGTCATGATGCAGGCAACATCTCATCACCATTTCACCAATGAGGAAATGGAGGCAAAACGAAGGTAAAATAACACATCTAGCTGAGGCTGACTTAAGAGTCCACCACTGCAAGCATTCTGGGTCCCTGAGATAAGCTTGGGTGACTAAAACCATTCAAGGACTATTCCAAGGAGTAGCCTTCTAAGACACTCAAATGATAAACAAGAGAAAATCTGGAATGACTGATGCATACACTGGAGGAAGAAAATTCTAGTAGTTTGAACTCAATGTGTTTAATATGAATCATTCAAAAAAAAGGAAACAAATTTCTTAATTTCAAAGTTTTTGACGTAGATTTATGCTGATTTTCTTAAAGCCAAACGTGCAGCAACACTTAGGAGTATGTAGCAATTCTTACCTGGAGGACCAGGAGGACCTTGTTCTCCAGGGTACCCAAACCCTTGATTGCCCTTAGCCCCGTTTCTTCCTGGTAGGCCTGCAGAGTGTCAAAGATAGAAGTAAGCTTACTTTTCCTACCAAATCACTTCCTCCTAGATTGTTTCATTCAAAGCCATTAATATACACATTGAAAGAAAAGTAAATCTTCGGGCGCCTGAGGGGCTCGGTTTGTTGAGTGTCCAACTCTTGATTTCAGCTCAGGTCATGATCTTGAGGTCTGTGAGACTGAGCCTCACACCAGGCTCTGCACTGACACATAAAGCCTGCTTGGGATTCTCTCTCAAAATAAATACAAACTCTAAAAAAAAATTTTAATAAAAAAAGAAAAATCTTTTAAAAATAGCTTGCCACTTCTTTATTATTACTAATAGGAAACAGAATTTTAGAAGCAAAAATTTCTAAAATTATCAGTGATCTGGAAGGATTTAATGAGGGTTAAATATGAAAAAAGGAAAATGGTCTGGAATTATTAACCCTTTTTGTTAATCATCATTGTTTATTACTTTGATTAAACATCTAAATTATTCACACAATACTAAATAAAAAGGGAAGAATTATCAACTGACATTTCACATAAACATTCAAAGACAAAGATAAGTAAGTTGTGGGCTATTAGGAAGTCTGGTGGCAAAATATAATTTTTCCTATAATAGAAAAAAACCTTTTCAACAAGGTAACAGAAGTTACTGAAGTCAAAATAAAGTGTCTGTGATTTTCTATTTAAAGACCTTATTATTAAAGACTCAGGCAAAATCTCCAAGTGCACTATCAACATTTTTTAATTTGTAATTTCACAAGCTTCAAACTTTAACTTTTCTCTCCTTTAGAATGCTGCTTTAAGAAAAAGAATTGCCTTTTAACTAGTTGAAAAATTTTTTTTAATTTTTTTATTTTTTATTTTTATTTTTTTAACTTTATAGTTTATTGTTAGGTTGGTTTCCATATAACACCCAGTGCTCTTCCACACAAGTGTCCTCCGCCATGACCATCACCCTCCTTCCCCTCTCCCCCTCCCGCCCTCAGTTTGTTTTCAGTGTTCAAGAGTCTCTCGTGCTTTGTCTCCCTCCCTCTTCTTAACTCTTTTTCCTCCTTCCCCTCCCCATGGTCCTCTGTTAGGTTTCTCCTGTTAGACCTATGAGTGAAAACATATGGTATCTGTCCTTCTCCGCCTGACTTATTTCGCTTAGCATGACACCCTCGAGGTCCATCCACGTTGCTACAAATGGCCAGATTTCATTCTTTCTCATTGCCATGTAGTATTCCATTGTATATATAAACCACATCTTCTGATCCATTCATCAGTTGATGGACAGTTAGGCTCTTTCCATGATTTGGCTATTGTTGAAAGTGCTTCTATGAACATTGGGGTACATGTGCCCCTATGCATCAGCATTTCTGTATCCCTTGGGTAAATCCCCAGAAGTGCTATTGGGTCATAAGGGAGTTCTATTGATAGAAATAGAAGGAAAACTTCCGAACTCAATCTACGAAGCCAGCATCACTTTGATTCCCAAACCAGACAGAGATCCAAGAAAAAAAGAGAACTACAGGCTTTTTATTTTTTAGAGAGAACACAAGCAGGGGAGAGGGGAAGAGGGAGGAGGGAGTGGGGGGGAGAGAGAGAGAGAGAGAGAGAGAGAGAGAGAGAGAAAGAAAAAAAGAGGTGGGGGAGAGAGAATCTTAAGCAAGCTCCACGCTCAGCATGGAGCCTGATGTGGGGCTGAATCCCACAACCCTGGGATCATGACCTGAGCCAAAATCAAGAGTGAGACGCCCAACAGACTGAGCCACCCAGGCGCCCTGACAAATTATTTAAAGACTTAGGGACACAAAAAGCTTTTTGGCATCACAAAACCAAAGATGAACCCTTGCCTACTAACTCAATTTAGAGTGTGAATACAAAAATTACCCTTTTTCATTATTAATCTGCTTATGCACACAAGTTCAGTACCTTTTAATCCTCTGGCCCCGGGACGTCCAGGAGCACCCACTAATCCAGGAACACCGTCTCTTCCTGGCAAACCAGGAAATCCTCGAGGGCCTTCTGGGCCTATGGGACCAGGTGGCCCAGGAATACCAGGGGAACCATGCTGGGACTGGCAATGATCACAATTTTGAATTCTTCCACTCTGAAGTAAGACTGGTAGCTGAGCTTAAAAACAAAGAAATCCCACCCGTTAAGTTTAAATAGGCATTAGTAACATCACTAATCATTTTGTTTCACAATTTGCAGATGTCTATCTCTTGATCAATAATCCCACTTCTAGGAATTTAACTGTGGAAACACTTCTTTGTTCTATACTATTGTTGTAATTGCTTAAAATGGGGGAGGGAGTGAAAGCAACCCCCAAAAAGAAATTTTGTAAATTACAGACATCCATATTTATGAATTATATTATCAGAATTATGTCAGAAAATTTAATTCATGGTGAAATAATGATAAATTGCTTTATTAAAAAGATTACAAAAGTACATATTATGTTCATTTTTAAAAAATTAGTCATCTAGGGAAAAAAAGGGAGTTTATAAATGTCCTTTATTTTCTTATTATCTTACTTATATCTTTTATAATTTCTACCAGGAATCAGTATTATTTTAGTAATTTGAAAAAAGTTATTAAAATTTCTGAGGCTTACCTCTTAATACATCAGTGCAAACTTGTCGAATAAACTGTTCTGAAAATTCTCTCCCCTGCATCAAATTATTAGGAGGTTATAACATGCAAGTACCAAGTAAAGAGCAATGAAAACATGAGAACTTGGAAAGAAGCAGAATACATACAGGCTTTCCATCCAATCCTGGAGGTCCCTGAGGACCTGTTTCCCCTGGCTGCCCCTGGGGACCCATAGGCCCCATCAGGCCGTCCACCCCAGACTCTCCTTTTGGTCCGGTGGCACCTCTGACGCCAGGTTCTCCCTGTTCACCTCTCTGAAATCAGAAGAAACCTTCAAAAGTTCTGTTTCAATATTTCAGAAGGTATAACTGCATCATAAAAGTCCTTAAGGATATAAATATGAATATATACATATGTAAATATAACGTACATTATGTAGAGAACAGCTGTGAAATGCTGTTATTGATTAGAGAGGAAACTTCATATCATATTAAGCTGTCATTTATACATCCATCCACCCATCCATCCAACCCCACAAATCTCTATTTTTTCAACATACTGTGTAGGCTATACTTATAGCATTAGAGAAACAACAAATGTGCCACAATCTTGTTCCCAAAGAGTTTAAATTCTAGAGAGACAAATACAGAAACACAATATTCTTTGTTAAATTTTTACACACAAAAACTTAGCTCCTAATCTAGATGAAGAGTCAATATTCATAAATATGTAACATTTCATACCTAATTCAACAAATCTACATATTCTGAAAATCACTATTTAATAACTGCTGAAGAATGTGAAAGGCATTTTTCTATCAATAGCTAGATTTATACAGCATTGAAAACTCAAGCAATAAGGACTGAAAAGAGAGAGCATAATACATGAAGAAACATACCTCGCCTTTTGCACCATGATGGCCTTGAATTCCCTTTGAAAATTAATAGGAGAAAAAACCATAATAAATGTGTAAGGTACAGTACTATTAATATGGCATGCACATGTTACCACATATTTAATCAAACTTTAATTTTCAATTTGAAAAGTTGATAGAAATAGTGAAAAAATTACACAAGATACTCTCTCTGCCTTTTTAAAGGAGACTAATGACTAGGCCATATGCTAACTGGATAATATAAAAATGTTTATGTAACTGTTTCCTTCTTAGAAATGAATATTTTTATATGCTGCAGGTCAAATACGTAGCTGAGAATGGGATTCTACCTGAATTCTATTTCAATTCTATTCTGAATACTAAATATGTTGCTATTTTAATGTAAAGTAAACTCAAGCAATATAAGGTATGTTTATTCATTTGGTGATTAAGTATTCTATTTTCCCAATTTTATGTTCTTAAAATTAAATTTCAATTGAGTACTATTTATAAAATATGGATTAAAGCAAAGGTGCCATTAAAGGTGATTAATAGGGAAGAAAATACCTATTTGTCCTGTGCCTGAACCACTCACTGCTGGTAATTCAGAGATTAGAAAAGCAGTGTGATGTATAATATGGTATTCTTCCCAAGTGATATTATACACACTGGGGAGCTCACGCATGAAACTCATTCACCGTTACAATCACTGAATACATCTGGATGGTTCTATTAAATTATTTCCCACTCGTCTCTCACATATTCATTACAATGGCAAATTATAGATGATAAGAGCTTTCAGGAAAGGCATTACAGTTCCCATTTTTGAAATTCATTATACCCTTGGGCTCTAAAATCACCCAATATCAGTTTCAGGAAAAGGGTAGAGCTTGCACGTACACAGGTAGATTTTCATTATTTAACTTTCAAATTAAAGGTGGAGTTCTGCAATTCAATATAAAATTTAGTGTATAACATTTCACACAATGAAACTTGAATTTGAATATTCATTTTATTTCTAGGTCCCTTAAACATGGATACCCAGATTGGACAAAAGGGAAGACAAATCAGGTAAAATCAGAGTATGGCACAGAGAAAGCAGATTCCCAAATGAAAACAAGAGCATAAAAATACTGTTTTCATATAAAACTGTATTAGTGAGTAAAACACTTCAAGATTGTTCTTTAAAAATTGAAGTTTCTGCAGAAATGCTGGGGTGTTCCTCCTGACATAACTCTACAACTGGAGCTCATTTAAGAGGAAAGACAGAATAGGAAGTTCTCAGGACTGGAACTGAGTTAGAGCTGCAACTGAAAACACCGGTCATCTGAGAATCCACTGGGATGATTTCATGAAAGGAACCCAACATGAAGGCAGAGAAATCACACACTTGCAGCTCTTTGTGGGATGACAGGTAACTAATACTGTTTATTTAAAGAACTTGGGACAACTATTCAGCTACTGAGAAGCAACAGTAACTCTGATCCCCAAATACTCCAATTAGGGCTCAGTTACCGGTGGTGAGAAACCCAGCATCCAACAAATCTTGGGCAGAAGCTTTCTGGGGAGCCCAAACCCTGCCCTAGGGGAGCAGAGCACTATTTCCTGTGAGAAGTGAGAAAAAAACAAAAACAAAAACAAACACCACACATTAGGGGAAGTGAGAAGAGAGTGTTATCTGGAAGCCAGTGAGCTAGCTAAGTTGTGAGCTAGCTAAGTTGTGAGCTTAGATTCCACAGGAAATAGTCTTCTTCTCAGAGAGTTCCTGCAAGAATTTTTGGTGAAGGGACTGGGTTGCGGAGGCTGAATGGATGAGGAAGTAAAGGTTGTCCTATGAGAAGAGCGGTTTATAGATACTGTGTGATTGACTTAGGGAAACCTAGGGGGTCAGTCTGTGTTGACAGGAGGAGAATGGGGTCAATGCTGGTCATGTCATCAAGTAGATCTAAGTGGAGGAGCACTAAAATTAAGACACATTTTACTGAACATAGATGTATGTAGGCGAACTTAGTCTCTTCCTCCTCTTTTGCTCTTGTTGTTGGCTTCTAAATTCTCAACTCTTTTTAATATCGAGCACTCACCTTCCATCCTATATTACAGACAACCTTGTGACTATACGCTTTTAGCTCTCTCTCCCATGGTCTCTCAGATATCTCCAGGTGAGGGACATGGAGACCCCTGTCCTTGAAGACATCACTCACAGTTTTATTCCCCTATCTCCAGAACCAGTGTAATTACTGAATCTGTCTTGAATGTGTCACATTTAAAAAAGGTCTATCCCATGAGGGGATCATATGTACAGTTTGCCCTTTCAGTGCGGACCAAGTTGGATCTAAGCTTAACTATCGGCAGTGCAGCAGCAAACAAACTACCTTTACATACAAATTACTTTTATGCCACTTTTAGTCAAATTTGGCTCTGACTGAAATTATGTGTCACATGGCAATCGCACTGAAACACTACCTAATCAGGTAAGTCTAGTCAGGGAAGAAGCAAAACAATTTTACTATGTATCTCTTCCAAAACACAGTCCCTCAAGATGGCATTTTAAAAAGTCTCTAGGGTAGTAAATTATATCTCTGAACACACAAGAGGGAAACAAGTATATTCCTCCACTACTTATAGGCTTCAACTACTCACATTTCAAGAAAAAAAATAAAGCGTGAATAGTAAATATGGACATACAGCAACTGTATGGCTGCCTTGGGCCAATAACTATTACAGAAATAAGTGGAATTGTCTACCCTTAGCCATTTACTTGACCAGAAAAAAGCATGGAGAAGCAAGATTCATAGTCAACGATTAGTATAGGAAAATGAAAACATAAAACATATGATTAAAGCAAACCATATCACCGCCACCATCTGGCATTTTCTTCCTCATATGCTTAGAATGAGCACTACGTCTACCCTTCTCCCCACTCGTTTCCATTTGCAAGTAATCCTCTCCCAACACCATCCAGTTATTTGGTTCATTATTTCATATTCCATAAAAGAAAACAAAAATACCTGTGGCCCTGGAATCCCTTGTCTTCCATTTTCTCCCTTTTGACCCTTTAGAATGTAATTAAACATCACTGATTAGCTTGCACAAATATAATGCAATCACATATAAGACACAAACTATGTATAATCTTGCAGTCAAGAAGAAATGTCACAAAAGCAGTGGTGCAAATATGTAAAATGATGTAAGAGATAAAGAAGTTAGTCTCTTGGAGGAAGAAAAAAAATAAGAGAGTCAACCCTAATATTAACAACATGAAAGTAATTTAAAAATCCAATGGCTGTGGATATTTTATTAATTTCAATGACATAATTATGTTTGGTGTCTATTATACACATGCAAGGGCAAGAATTCATCTTTAAAGAAATTTTTAAAAATTAAAAATACATTACAAAAGTGGAATACTACTCATACATTAAAAAATAAAAGGAATCTTGCCATTTGTAAGATTTGGATGGAACTCAAGGACGTAAGTGAAATAACTCGGACAGAGAAAGACAAATATTGTATGATTTCACTTCTATGTGGAGTCTAACAAAACAAAACAACTGAACTAAACCAAAACAAAAAAATCAAGCTCACAGATACTTAGAACAGAATAATATTTGCCAGGAGGGAGGGGTGGGTGAAATAGGTGAAAGGGGTCAAAAGATACAAACTTCCTGCTATAAAATAAAGAACTCATGGGATGAGTGTACAGCAGGGCTACTATAGTTAATAATACCATAATGTGTATGTGAAAGTTGCTAAAAGAGTAATTCTTAAAAATTCTCATCAAAAGAAGAAAAAAAGTTATCACTATGTATGGTGATAGATGGTAACTAGGTGTACCATGGTGATCATTTCACAGTGCATACAAATTTTCAATCATTATGTTGAACACCTGCAATACAGCTGACCCTTGAACAATGGTGGGGTTACGGGCACCACCTCCCTCCAAGTCAAAAATCTGTGGATGACTTTTGACTCCCCTCAAATTTAACTACCTATAGTCCACTGTTGACCAGAAGCCTTACTAATATAAATTAACATATGTTTTGTATATTATATGTCTTAGATTCTATATTCTTACAATTAAGTTAGAGAAAAGTGAATATTAAGAAAATCATAAGGAAGAGAAATACATTTACAATACTGTATTTATAGAAAAAAATCTGCATGTAACTGGAACAAGGAGCTCAAACCTGCACTGTTCAAGGGTCAACTATATAGTGTTATATGTAATTTATACTTCAATTTAAAAAATACGGTAAAAAATCATCTTGAATGAAGACCTTTAAATCAGGACAAAGAAGAAGAGAGGAAAATTAACAAGCATATAAACACATTTGTCCATTTAAAAAATACTTGTGGATGTACATCATTTTTAATGCATAGTACTAGCCCCTAAAGTATTACTCCATCCCTATATTGGACAAGATAATTAGCAGTTTCTAGGAAAACATATACCTAGATAATAAAACAGTGAATGATCTAGTGACCAAAATTTTAAATTAACTCTTTCACTGTGATTTATTCCTTTATTTACTTAAGTGAATTCCTAGTATTTATTGAATGACACCTATTTACTGGTTCGGAGACACACTGAAACAAAAATAGTGTTATCATCAAGTTCCTTACTGTGTGATGGGAAAGATGAGCCATTAAATCAAGAATAACGAAAATGCATAATGAAGCATCTGGGCTGGATGCTACGGGGACACAGGAGGGGGTATCTGACAGAGGTGCATCCTACATGGTGGGGAAAATGACTCAATCTTTTTTTTTTTAATGTTTATTCATTTTTGAGAGATAGAGACAGAGCATGAGTGGGGGAGGGGGAGAGAGAGAGAGAGAGAGAGAGAGAAAGAGAGAGAGAGAGAGAGAGAGAGGGAGGGAGGGAGGGAGACAGAGAATCTGAAGCAGGCTCCAGTCTCCGAGCTGCCAACACAGAGCCCGACATGAGGCTTGAACTCATAGACTGTGAGATCATGACCTGAGCCGAAGTCGGATGCTTAACCGACTGAGCAAACCAGGCGCCCCGAAAATGACTCAATCTTAAGTGTGGGCTTTAGGGATAAGTAAAAGAGAGCCAAAAAAAGTCAGTCAAGTAAGGAAGCACTTAATGGAACAGACTTTATCTTGAAAGGTGTGGGGCACCACAGAAGGATTCCTAAGCAGATGTGTAGTTTAGTTATTGCATGTTGTGGTAGAAGCATGAGAGGAAGTGGGGAGGACACTGGTAATCTGAGACCCATGACAAGAAATGACTAGGACAGTGGGGACAGGAAGAAGGGGCCAAGTTCAAGAGAGATTTAGGTGTGAAACTATATGTGAAAAGAGACTGAGTTTTAGGATGACTTTCAAGCCTTTTTCCCTCAGATCATTTCATAGGTCTAACCAATTACCATGACAAAGAACAGAGTAGGACATGGTTTATGGAGAAAGGTGACAAGCTCTGTTTTGGACATGTTGATGTGGGCATGCGAGACATTCAAACTCAGTACCAAGAGGGAAATTGGAATATGTGGGTCTAGAGCTCATAGTCACTTCCTTAAAATCTACCTCACTCTTAATTTCAAAATTAAAGAAATCATAGTAATATTTGAGTATCTTCAGTAACAGATAGTGAATCAACAGCTGAAAAACAATTATTGAGACTGACCTCAGCAGACTTTCACTCTACTATTACTTCAATTTGTAATCTCCTTTATGCCTTTAGAAATTCTAGAATGCTTTGCCTTTGTGGTAAGACAGCCAAATGAAATATCATTCTAATTCACCCTAGGTTTCCTCAACCTATTTTTTTGGTATGATTCTACTTCCACTTATTAGTTTGAACATGTTTTATATTTCGTGTTAAAGTATTCTTATAACATTTGTATCATAAGCCGTTCAAATCATTTCTGGAAACATACATACTATAAATATGTAATATTTATAGTAAATATATTAGAAACATGCAATAATATCTCTATCTGTTTGGTTGAACCATTTGGTTTCCAAGATTTCTACAACGGTGAAGTAGAGAAGAATCTTAAAACGAGATTTGATGTTGTCTGAAAAGTTTAGAAGGAAAGAAGAAAGCTGAGACTTAACAATTACATACTGATGATGAACCAGGAAGGAGCTGGAAAACCCATGTAACAACTAAAAAGAACAAAGCCCTGATTTTATTTCTAAGCAAAAATAAAAAAGCCAGCAACATACCTGAATACCTTTTTCACCTTGACTTCCTTTGTCCCCCTGCAAAAAGGCAGTTTAATGTCTATCATAATCTAGGATATTCTATATCCTTTCAAATAAATTTTATTTGAAATAAAACCCTTTCAAATATTTTTCTGCAGGAAAGAAAAATACATGGTCTCTTACATATTCCACAAGTGCCTTATATGCAGAAGCAGATTCCAACAGAAGAGAGGAAAGTCATATTATGTCAAAATGATGTTCTAAATGAATACTTTCTTGTGCTCTTACATTTGAAAGGAAAAATTACCACAATTTCTATTTTACCAGAAATAAGAAAACTTGTCTACATTGATCACAATCTGAGGTTTAGCAAACAAACTTGAGAAAACTCATTTTGACAAATGTTTTATGAAATCAAACTGAAAAATCTTCTATTGAGCTAGTGGTAGCCACAAATTTATAAACAGTGAAATAAAACATAATGTTGAAATGGTATTTTTGAAAACAGATGCTTCGAAAATGACTTTTGGGGGTGAATTCCATATTCCATAATAAAAACGTTCCTGGGATTTTTCAGCTAGAGTAAACATTTGAGACCAACTAGTTCAATGTCCTTGTTCTGACAGATAATCTATCTGTCAATCAGGAAAGATAAGCACTTGCCCTCAGATGAACTTGGACACTGTTTGCAAATTTCTTTTCTACCTCACCATGCTCTCTAAACATACAGAGAGTTTTGTGTTTACAGAAAACAAAACACAGGTGTTCTTTTAAAGGGCGAGTTTTGAACAAGAAATTTCTCAAAATCTTAACATATTCCCAGTATGTTTACTTAATATTCACTAAGGTTCTAGCACTTAATTGCTGCCCTGAGGGTCATTTCTGTGTCATCAACTGTTGCCTACTGCTCACTGGAACAAAAAGGTCAAGGATCATGCTGGTTACAATAACCTAGGGGCCACGTACATGATCCATGACAAATAGAAAAATGGTAGAAAAACTAAAACAGCAAGGGATATAAAGAAGAAGACATAAGAGTTTGTATCCTTTCCAAAATAAAAGTCAATATATTTACTTTTAGCTTGAAATGTATATATTTGCAGTGCATGAAACTTCTTTGGCAAACGGGCTGTCGGTTGTTGCTTAAAACCACCAAACAAATACTATTTGTATAGATACAGCTTTGGGGTTCCTTTCTTGAGGAGAGAATATGAATCTAAAATGTTGCTCTCTTATCTCACCAAAACATGTTTTATCAGAATACATGACTTGTATTTTCAACTCCTTAATTTAAAATGAAATTCTATGTAATACAGTCTTTCATAAATAGGAACTTCATGGTCAAGTGTTCCGGGTGTAATTCTTACTATTTTAGACTTCTGCCCCAGTTTTGATAAGAGTAATGTTCACATTTCAGTAAGAGTGCAAGACACTGAGTACTTTTCCTAAAATATTCCTCACTCACCTGGACCGACTGCAAAACAATCTGAATTTACAGGCTATTACTTAATAGAATGTTTATATTTTCTGAGCTGCAAGCCTCACTAAGGCCTTCATCTAGGACACAATACCCATGCAAGAACATGAAAGATGCCACAGCTATGGGCATGCGGTTGATCATATTATACAATATACCAAATAAAAAGGTCATTAAAAGTATAGTCAGTCCAAATATGCTACTTTCACAAAAGGAAGACTCACAATAGGAAGAATAAAAGTTATTTTTATCTTGGGGCACCTGGGTGGCTCAGTCAGTTAAGCGACCCACTCTTGGTTTCCCCTCAGGTCATGATCTTGAGGTTTCACCAGTTTGAGCCCCTCATTGGGCTCTATGCTGGCAGCACAGAGCCTGCTTGGGATTCCCTCTCTCCCTCTCTCTGCCCCTCCTCCACTCATGGTCTCTGTCTCTCTCAAAATAAATAAATAAACTTAAAAAAAGTTAATTATGTCTCCTAAACAACGCATACCTTTTTTCCTTGAATTCCCGGTAAACCCAGGTATCCCGGTTCTCCTGGGGGACCTACTGCTCCTCGTTCTCCCTAAGTAACATAGAAATTACATAAATATTGCAGACCTACTGCTTATGAAAGATATCACTGTTTTTATCTCTACACAAATCTCAAATTTATAAATTGATGGTTACACAGTTTATTGACATTTAGAGTTATGATTGCAGAAACAGTAAAGAATGAAAAGTTTATAGGCATCCCAATAAAACACCTTGTATTTTTTTTCTCTTTGTAAGTTAAAATAATTCTGATAGCATAGATTTTAAAATTTTATAAATATTTGTCTTCTATATTTTATAGCTTAATAAATAATAAAGCAGTGATGATAATAAACATAGGTGTCTTGTGTTGTTTACTAACACTTTCTCTTCCTCCTTGAGACTGCTTATCCTCATCTTGCTACTTTAAAGAACCTATTGTTAAAAAAACTGGTGAGGAAAAAGAACTAAAATTGCTGAAAACCTCATTATTGTTTTTATTTGTTATATATTTTCTACCTCTCACTAATACACTATACACAGTTTAGTTACTAAGATTTGCTCACTACATAGGCTTAATTTATGTCTTTCACCACAACATATATGAATAATGTGATGTTCTTTATATGCCATTATGTTTTTAAAACATAATTTTAAATTACAGAATAGTACTTAACTGTAGTGAGTTACCATCTTTAATAAAATGGCTATTGTTAAAATTAGTTTTCACAATTTTCATTTTTATTAAAAATATGGGGGTAAACATCTTTGTAGTTAAATCATATGCACACTTATGTTTGTTCTTCATACATAGGGATACTATTTTCTTAGAAGTAGATTCGTGAGCTGTTTTTGGTACAGGTAATATTCCATGACTTAACACAAGTTTTCTACTCTCCATCATCCCACATGGATTATTTCCTTCATGGAATAAAGATTCCTTAAAAGTCTTAAGTAAGGACATTATCTGAAAGTATACAGTGAAAAACTATCAATGACATTCAGGTTCTGTCTGTAAGATAGGGGACGCGATCCTGAATTTGCTTCATGGTTTTTGTTTGATTTACCATTAGTCCCAAATTCTATCACATTAACTAAAGCCTACTCTCTTTTGTGGAAACAGTTTTGCCCTCTTTACTTACTATGCCCACTCCTGAGCTACTCAGTGTTACTCTAAATTGTTAACAGCTTGAAGAGAATTGAAAATCCTATTGAAATAAACATGAACCATTTGGTTTGGAGGAAACTGGTACAAGCAGGTACAAGTCCCCATGCTGAAGTCCCATCAAGCAGTAAACAAAGGAATAGCATCCCTTGTGAGAGTCATATACACTTTCTTTCAGTTACAGAAAACAGGGATATTCTCTGGACCAAAGAGTAGGTTCATGTCAGCATATGGCATTTACCATTTCTAGGAAAATCAAGCCAAAATATATTTTAGGTCTTTTTTACCTCAACTATGATAAAGTGTCCCCAAAACAAATGAAACCCGCCACTGGCCATTGTCTTTCCTGTATGATAACTCTGTGATAGAGGTAATCCTAATTTCATGTAACTTTTCTTAAGGGAGATATATGGTAATTTCATCAAATAATGAAGGGGAACTATAATAATTTGAATGTATTTCCAAATGTATCAAATGGTAATTACCTTCAGCCCAGAAGCCCCAGGCATCCCTTGAAGTCCAGGTTCACCTTTATTTCCCTGTCAATGCATCAAATCATTTGAATTAAAAAAAGAAGTCACAATATATCTCATATAGACACTTAAGGGAATATATTTTAAATAATTTTTACATTTCCAACTTTCCAATTGTGTAAAACATAGACTCTGTATGTTAAGCCTATTTATTAAGAAAAACTCTTGTAAGCAAGGAATGGGTCTGCACATTTATAAAGCTTTCCAAAATTAAGTTTTAAAGCTAGAAGCTCCAAGTAAAGGAAGAAATCCAAATCCTCAGGGACCAGTGTTAACTAGCTGGGTCTCCATACTGCACAGGCCAGAACCATGGATTTTGACAACAACCTATACATTGAGAATCTTCATCTCTCCTGTTTCACTTTCTCAGGATGGCTCACCTTCAGTGTGCAACGAAAGGAAAGAAAATTAGATTCAAATGTACAGTGGCTTTTGAAATATATATATATGAAAAGAAAATTTTACTTTGTGTTTTTTTTCAGGATTCAAGTTCAGTCCTTTCCAACAAAAGCTTGAAGGACAAGACCAACTTGACAGAGCAAAGAATATAAAACTATAAAAAGGATGGGATATATATAGAGGATATGTCTGCTGGCTAAAAGGAAAGACTGTTGAAGGTAGTGCTGGTTTTCAAATATACTTTGATAACTAAAATCCCAGCCTGGTCTGGCAAAAGCCAGAACCAAACTGGGTACACTAATAATTAAGGTAACCAACTGAATTTTCAGCTTTTGAAAAGTTTTTTGGGTTGTCAAATTGAGAAATATATGAACACAATATTTGGATTTCATTAAAGCATTTAGAACGTAACAACATTATTAAGGCATAGAACAATGGTTCCTTAAAATTTCTAATTTTACAAGTGATTCAGCAGAAATTCAGAGGTGACAAGACTTGCTCCAAGTTACATGGCTTGATTATGTTAACAAATCCTAATGTCATTTAGATAATAATTTTAAAAACTGGAATATAGTATGGTTAAGTAGCTATTTTTTTAAAAATGGTATTATAAACCAAATTAGAAGTTTTCTAAACATCTACCACAAAGTTTCAGCCTCGTCTTTGCCCTGTTTAATACAGCCTTTTTTGGTCCCACTCTAGAATTCATAGCAACTGATAAGGCATAGTTCACAAACATAGTTGACAAAACAGGCAGGGATAACCTAACGTAGAGGTAAGTAAACTATGGCCGATGGACTAACTCCAGCCTAATGCGTGCTTTTGTAAAGAAAATTTTGCCAGAAACAGGCACATCCCACACAGTTTGTCCATGGCTACTTTTGCATTACAATAGTAGAGTTGCGTAGTTGCAACAGAAACTATATGGCCCTCAAACATTCAAATATTTACTACCTGGCCATTTGCAGAACACCTGAGCTAACATCTTACATGAGAAGAAGTTGAAGTGTTTCACTGAAAAGATTACACTTAAGAGGTATAATTTTAACACTTGGAATCTATTTTTAACAAAATAATTGAAAGTACAAGATGAGAAGAGACAAACTTCTTAGTAATTCATGTCAAAAATAAACAAACCGATGCTGGAAACAGCCCCTTGCCTTCCCAGCCATATCGGCAGAATCTACTCAAGTGGCAGATGCCATAAAGTATTGTTCTAAGACCTTTTACGGAAATTCTAGCAGATTTAATTGACCTCTGGCTCAGTGAGCTAACAATGTGAAGTGGCTGATGAAATCTTAGGCTGAATTCTTAAGAATTAGAGCATCCAGAACACCATGGGGGAATCCATCACCCCTGTTACTTAAGAAATATACAACTACTCAGCATCTTCTTAGAAAATGACTTTGAGAAATTATGGAGAATCTCCACTTGGCAGGCCAGTCTCTCAAAGGTCTTATGTCAATTCTGTGCACACTTACTACTGCTAGCACTCCACACAATACTCCAAGGATTCACAAGGGTCCACCATTGGTGAAAGGGCAGATACTTTCCCCCAAACACTAGGCTCTCATGATGTTTCATCCTATTTCTTTCTCTAAGTAACTTAGAAATTAAAAGTAGAATAATTAGGTTGTCTACTCATCTACTCATTTAGAATGTCACGCTCTATTCCTGTGGGACAGTGTCTAGTTAAAGGTTCAATGCTTCCAAAACAGCAATTCCATCATTTCCTTTTGGAAGGTTGTCCTACATTCTCTAATCATTAAATAGTGGAGAATAGTTTAAGTCTAGCCAGAATGTACTTGATTTGACCTTCTAATAAAACAAGAAGAAAAAAAAACAGTTCTTTTAGCACAACAGGATGCTATACACCTAAAAATGGTCAAACCAGAGCATCCGGAGTTTCTATTCAATCTTCAGAATAACCTAACCTGACATCCTAAATATGTATTTTTTAAAGATGAAAGCAAAGATAATACATTATCTTACCCACAGTCCTGAAGGAGAGAATGCCTAATAAAACCTACTACAAGGCACTTACAATAAAAACTCCATATACATTCTACTAAATAAAAATATCAAGAAGAGGACTTAGAAATTGGCAAAAGTCATCCTTAATCACAACTACTAATCCTCTATATTGGTGGGGTTTGACACTAAATTCCATAGAACTCTACATAGTCCTCAGTGCCCCTGAGATGACAATAAAGGAGAAAAAGGTCAAGTAGTGAGAGATTCTGGACTTTTTCCAGCTTAAACAAGACCTGCTTTACATTAGCCTATTTTATATGCTTAGTTTTGTCTAAGATTTCATTCTTACAAATGACTGTTCATAGAATTAAAACCACACTTAAAACAAAATCAATATAATTAAAAGTTTTACTGAAGCACATAAATGGTAATTTTGCACAAAGTGTTCTCTCTTACTAATTTCATTTTATTTACCTTAGATCCTGGTGTTCCAGGCTGACCCGGTGAGCCATCACGTCCCATCATACCCTATATTTTCAAGTGGAAGTTTCAAGAGTTTTATGTCCTTCAATAAAGGATAATAAAAAAATCTAACTAGGCAAGATAGCCTGAAGGCCAGCAAAGCCCTCCTAATGTTGTTAATCAAATAACCTACAAATAGCAAAACTTCCTGGAGGGCTAGTAAAAGACAAATGTATAGAAAAGTTCATTTTTTTCCTACATTCTCACCTTCTTCCTTATGTCATGATGACTAAGAATTAGGTTTCTTGGGGGGACCTAGGTGGCTCATTTGGCTAAGTATTCAACTTCGACTCAGGTCAGGTCATGATCTCATGGTTCCTGGGTTGGAGTCCCACATTGGGCTCTGAGCAGTCAGCACAGAGCCTGGAGCCTGCGTCCCTCTCTCTCTGCCCCTACCCTGACTCATGCTGTCTAGCTCTCAAAAATAAATAAGCATAAAAGTAATTAAGAATTAGGTTTCTTTATAGGTGTTATCCTGGTCAACTTTACTTACAATTTCTATTTTCTTAAATGATATTTAGAAAGAGTGACAATCTAATAAATTATCTGAATATAACAACCTCTCTTCAAGTTACAAAATGGTCATATTTTTAACTAACCATATAATTCAAAATAAGACAACAATAACTTGCAACAGGGAACTGATTTAATTTGGAGTCTACTTTATCTTTTAAACATTTAGTTATTTAGACAGAGAAAGAATATAAGTAGCAGAGGGGCAGAGAGAGAGAGAGAAAGAGAGAGAGAGAATCCCAAGCAGACTCCATGCTTAGTACAGAGCCCGTCACCGGGTCAATCTTATAACCACTGTGAGATCATGACCTGAGTCAAAATCAAGAGTTGGATGCTTAACCAGCTGAGTCACCCTGGTACCTCTGGATTCTACCTTAAATACCATTACATATATTAAAAACACTTGCTTTCTCTTAAACATGGCCAAGGAAATGTGATGAGCAAAAAATATTCAATTAAGATCATCAGAAAATATAGTATCAATATGGTCATATTGAAAATATCATGTCATCACTATTATGCTTTGCTATCAATTTAGGATATTATTTCAACCATAAAATTTAAAATATACTAGTTCATAGCATAGTGTACAAAATATTATGATGCATAATAACTGTATTTCAAACATCCTGATAATAATGATATTAACATACGGGAACCCCTGGAGCTCCTTTTTTTCCTAGTGGTCCTGGAGGCCCAATTTCTCCCTAAAAATCAAATATAGATCAAATTTAAAGTTGTAAATTATCAGTCCATTTCCATGAATTTCCTACCAAAGCATTATAGAATGAAAATTCAATACCCAATTGGTCGCTTCCCCTTTCTCTACTATAAAACAGAAGCAACATAGTGTACAAAAAAATTAGGTATGTGGTATCTTAAAAGATTTGGGTCAAGGGTCTATAGAATCACTAAGTCAAATATTTTTATTAGAAAAGCAGGAGTGATACTGTCCTTGTTCTAAAGGAATACCTGGAAGTTCAGCCAGAGTTGGTGAGGGGAGACAGCAGGGGAGAAAATCATGTGAAAAAACTTCTTATATGACAGTAAACATAAATTAATTTAAAAAAAATAGGATAGAGAATAGTAGCATTCTTCAATTTCTTGGATTGTGGCTAACTAGGTACTCCAAGGGAGTCTGAATCCTGAAGATAACAACAATAACAACAACAACAACAAACTTTGGAAAGAACATCTTCTGTGAGAGAGTTCTGGTCTTATAAGAAATAGATGAGGTCTTCAAAGATCCCTTATTTTAATTAATGTACTCTGGGTTGGGGCTATGATTATGTGGATTTGGAAGAACGCAAAAATCTTGCCAGAGGTCGAGATGCAGGAGCCAAGAAGGCTGGAGGCATCTAGAGGGTATGCTCAGCTCTTGGGAAACTGAATGGTGGGCTAACCATGGGAAGAGGGCAGGAATCTTTAATACCTGTGATGACCCAGGACTTGTAAAGGGGGCTGACATGGTACCCATGGCTACCAACAGGAGGCAGCTCTTCATGCCCCAATTAGGCTGAGAGAACCCCTACCAATTAACATGAAACAATAAGCTCATATTCAACAAGAAAGAAAACGGAAGAAGCAACCCACAAGACTGAGAGCTGGCAGAGATAACAAAGTACAGATACTGGAACAGTTAGAAACAGACTTAAGAACAATATATGAGATCTTTACTAATTAAAGAATGGAATCATGAAAGACTATTAGGACTGTAAATGAAACAAGAGGCTATCAAGAGTAAAAAGATGTTATTAAAAATTTTAACTTCTAGAAAAGTATGATTTTTTAAATGAATTGGTGGCTTAAATAGCAGATTAGACACAGTAAAGGAAGAATAAGTAATTGGGAAATATATCAAAAAAATTCAACCAGAATGTAAGAGTCAAGGATATGAAAATAAGAAACTCTTTAGCAACATGGAGGACAAAATTAAAAGGAATAAAATTTATCTAACTGTAATTCCAGAAGGAAGGAATAAAGATAGGAAGAGTTGTAATTTGGAGATAATGGTGATGCCTTCCAGAGTTAACAGAAATAATAGCACAGAGGCAGAATCAAACTGAATCCTCCCAAGGATGAATAAAGAGGAATGTGTACCTAGATACATTGTAATGAGTTTTAGAACACACACACACACACACACACACACACACACACACAAAATAAAATACCATTAAAGAATCCAAAGGAAAGGGACAGATCACTTACAAAAGAACAACAATTAGAATGAGAGCAGATATTTCATAGTTGTTAATGGAAGTCAGGAGACAATAGAAGAAAATCAACGTTAAGCAAAAATAATCATCAACTCTGAGTTGTATACCCTACAAAAGTATCTCTCAAAAGCAAGAGTAAAATGAAGATATTTAGAATTAAATAAATCTGAAAGTTTGTTACCAAGATATCTGTACTCAAAGAAATGCTAAAGAAATAGTTCAGAAAATAGGAAAATTATCCCAAAAGGATGATCTAAGAGGACAAGATAGAAAAGTAACCAAGTAAAACAGAAAACATATGTATAAATTCAAATTAATGTTATCCATATAAAACAATAAAACAAAAACTAAGTATAAGGACAAATAATACTTTATGAAATTATATCATATTTGAATAACTATTGCCATGAGTGTGGTAAAAATGTATTCTATATGAAGATATCACCACTTTGTACTTTTAATAAACAGATCCAGGCACAGATCTTCCACCTTTCATTAATACTCACTTTTTGTCCCATTAATCCTTGGTTTCCAGGAAATCCTGGTATTCCCTAAAAAGTAATAAAGTAGAATCTTAAATAAAAAAATTATATATATAATATATAGACTGAATCATTAAAGAAGAAGAAGTCCTAACTGGATTTTTAACTTGTAAATAATGCATAATTTCAAACTTGTATCATCCATTTAGAGTATAACACTGCTACTGATAATAATCCAATTTTGGAAAAGAGAAAATTTATGAAATTCAATATTATACGAATATCCACTGGTATTTCAAGTTTTAAATAAAGGCTTTCAAAAACAAAAGTGGTTCTTCTTTCAGATCAACATAAATGATAAAATAAGAAGGATATTTCATTGGAACATATTCCTGTATTATTTAAAATGAATAATGGAAGAAAAACTGTCACATCATAGGGGTTCAGACTCAGTACAACAGTTCCAAAGGCACCCACTGCCTTACAACCATAATTAAAAACTAATAAGACTAACCAATATCCTCTAAACTGAGCCTTGAAACACCCAGGAACCTAATTCCCCGTATGAAATTCGTCAAACTTTCTCCTAATGATTCCCTTACTGATACAATCATGAAGAATATGCAGATCATGGTTGAGAAAGAAATATAGAGAGCTCTTTCACATGGCTCAATCCGCATGTACAAGTTGTCCAGTAAATCTCAGAGAATATTAATGTTCATTGTATAAATTTGAGAGTAACATTAGCACATTTGTTAACGGGAAAACAGTTTTACAGTCATTCAATGCATTTACCAAAATAATCTTTTTCACCCAAAGCAAACAGCAATGGTAGTAATCAATTTCCAATTTTATTCATTTTTCTTAGCTCCTTTATCAATGACATTTCAGTTGAAATAAGTAACATTTGTATGTATGTATCTATATAGACAGACTCTGGCAGGAAAAGGAATTTGAAAGACAAGGAAATTGGGCCCCATTGGTATTTCTTTGAAAGTCCACTGCATCATCAGGGCTTTCGAAGAACAGCAGTACTCCTCAGAAAATCAAGGCAGGTGGTAGAGAGGTCACTGTCAATGAGATCAAGTTATCTTCTATTCCAGGGAGAGTCAGCCATTAATTAATTTTCACATCTTGATTTTATTAGCACAATAATGGTCAATGTGTTAGCCACAATTATAATTCAAGACACATTCATAAAGTTCTAGTTTTAAAATCTGAACTTGAATAATAAATTGGAATTCAATTTGGTTCTATTTAGTTCCATTCATTTGGCCACAGCACTATACCCTTTGCAGAGAACAAAAGATGTATGTGAGCAATGACCATCAACAAAGGGCTTGCAGTCTAGTTGAAAACACAAACCTTTATAGACATACTAACTAGAAAGTAACATAAAACCATATAAATTTTAAAGTGACATTATAAAGTATGAGCATGGTATACTCTAAAACATAAAGCAAAATTAAAATGATTGAGTTATATGTATAAAGAACATAAAATGATATGAATTATATCCTTCCAAGGTGGGAAATACATATTCTTAATGCAATCAGTTAAGATGAATATAGTTCCAAATAAAGGCCTCCATTTCAAAAGACCGTAATTTGGCATGAAACCATCTGTAATCAGCTCCCATTCAAATACACATATATACAAACTCACTATAGGTGTAGACTAAGTTCTGAATTTAAATAAAATCTATCTATAAACTCTTATCAAAAACGTGATGGACATACATTGTTCTATGATGAAACAGGTGCAGCTATGGCCATGCAGTGTCCTTTAGCCTCAAGAATCCCTAAAGGGGTCATGCAATTGCACATACCATTAGACCTGAGAAGCTGAATTTCTTGCTGCACGGTATCATTTATTGTTTTATTTCCTTACTATCCAAGTCTCTATGCCCTCACTCAATCGATACCAGTACGAATCAGTTACATATATACTACCCCTACTTCTGAAGCCAATTCCAGTGTCAGAAAGGCTACATCCTCGCTGTGGGGGGAAATCGGAGTTACGCCCAGGCACCCCAGCTTCCACCTCCCAGAAACCCTTGAGAGCACCCACAGTTCATTCCCTGGATCTGATCTGACATCCTATTATCTAAATAATTATAATACTGAACTTGGTCTATATTTGGACAGAGCTTCAAATGTTATTTCAGCCTATCAGATACTGAGGGTATTCCGGGGGGATTCCAGATCTGAATAAAAAAATTCTTTTTCCTATTGTCTGCTTAACAGATTAGTAAAACATTAAAATATATTTTAGAGATATGAAGTCATATATTTTACTCCCAACTATGCCAAGAACTATTACTTATATTAAAAAAGAAAATATAAAACTGATTTATAAAAGCAATTTTTGGCAAAACTAACATAATACCATGAGCATTCCTGGAATATAAGACTGTTGAAAGAGAGATTAACCAGAACTGAAACCAATCCAGGGCTATATTAATAAAATTCTCCTATATTTTATTTTCCTGGGCTCCCACTTATTGAAATTCACTAAATTTTGCAAATTTTACACTAGCAGAAATATTATTCAAAATCATTTGAAATTTAGCAATTTGGTGATCCAAAGTATTTAGTAACAATTACTTCATACAACAAATGCTTTCGAAGCAAACTATTTTATATTTCACTTTCAGCCTGTGTGATTTTGGATTCAGGCAACTGAAAATGTATAAATAAAGACAGAAACAAGCATTTTATTTGGTAAGAGTAAAGGGGCATATTTATCCCACTTCTGTGATTTCAGTTTAGGTTTGAGAAAGAGCAGAAAGTCAACTGGAAAATCCTGCATAATGTTGTGGTGAAAAAATGTTGACATAAAAAAATGTTCTAGAAGCTTCTCTGTAACCATTAAACCATTGATGTGTAACAAAAGTCATTAAGAATTGAAATACATAATTCCCCATAAAAGGTTTAGCTCCTAAAGACTACTTTATGAATAAGAAATGTGTCCATGATACATTACTTAGAAAAGATAAAATATCACTTGATACTTTCTCACATCCCATAAATGCATTTACCTTACCCCTGAAATCGGAGCATCTTGGATCCAATCTCCTGGTAAGTAACGCAATATTTTCAGTGTAGTAAAAACAAATCTAATCTGTTAATGGTATTTTTTATAAGTTTTTATTTAGAGAGTGCATGTACATGCACACATGAGCAGCGGAGGGGCAGAGAGAGGGAGAGAGAGAATCCCAAGCAGGCTCCGTGCTGTCAGCACAGAGCCCAGTGCAGGGCTGAAACTCACAAACTGAGATCATGACCTGAGCTGAAATCAAAAGTCAGACTCCTAACCAACTGAGCCATCCAGGCGCCCCCATTTATGGTATTTTTCAACATTTCTACAGAGTGGTTGAGATATTTAACATACGGTCATCAAAATATTAGAAGCATGTTATGTTTTCTATGATATCTAGAAGTGATGTGTTTGTTCCTAAAGATTCATGAAGAAAAAATATCTATGTTGAAAGTATTGTTCTTATTAGCTACAAAAATCACAATGATTATTACGATTATTAGTAAAAAGCACAGTGGAAGCAGTTACAAGTTTTGACAATGAAGTCAGCCAGCCCATTATCTAGTGGCTGATGGACTCCAGGCCTGTTATTTAAACTGTGGAATCTCAGTATCCCCATTTTTTGTGTGGTGAAAATAATGGGATCTGCTTCATTGAGTTGGTACGTTATATTCATTAACTCTCACAAGCGCTCAGCTCAGTGCTGGCACATTAATGAACACATCTTCATGCCTGTCTTTTCACAGCTCCTCCCTGACCTTTGAAAGTTGTGAAATAGATGAAGTCAATTCTCTCCCATGTCTCAAATTTTGTCCTCCTTCTCCATTGCAGGGGTTTTTTTTGTTTGTTTTTTTTTGTTTTGTTTTGGCCTTTCCACCTTTCTCTCTACCCTTGTTTCCAAATTCTCCCACCAAACCCAAGATTGACTCCAGCAATCTAAGGCTTCTCACTAGGGGGTGCCAAGATGGTATTGCCCCTCATTCATTACCTTTGCCTTTTCCTATTTGGCTAACTTTGACTACAAGGATTTTTGTTTTTTAAACATTTATATGTATTTCATCACAATTCTTTCTGAAAAAAATATAACCAAAAATTTCAAATATATTTTCAGTTGATCCCCATGGTTTTCATTCCTTTTATAAAATTCCACACTGACAGACCACTATGAATGATGTACAAAAGATTACTCTGTGGTAAGAGAACTCTAAAGAGAAGTTGCCAAACCTAAAAGAAACCAATATATAAGTACTTGCAATAAATGCATAATAAGGAAATCACCAGCTTTACTACGCCCTTTAATACTTTAACACAGTTTTATGACTCCCTTTAATCATCAAGGGGAAAAAAAGTAATCTGAGTAACACCGGATAAATTTATTCTTCCCTAGCCTACAGATCAGGACCCACATGGAACTGGACCCAAAGTACCCAAAGATAAATAATTTCAAACAGAAAATGCTTTGAGAAATATTTCTGGGATACTCATGTTCATATACAACAGAAAATGTCACCAGTTTGACATAAAAAGTTACAGAGAGAGACAAGGGATATTGTCAGAAGGAAAAGGCGATCTGGAAGCCGTTACAACGCTGTTTAATGTTACCAGCATTTCTCTTTGACATTTAAAAGCATTTCTACATTTTTAAAAAGATTATTTATTTTGAGAGAGAGAGAGAGAGAGAGAGAGAGAGAGAGAGAGAGAGAATGCACAAGCAAGCAGAGGCTGGGAAGAGGAAGAGAGAGAGAATCCTAAGCAGGCTCCACACTCACCACAGAGCCCATCTCGGGGCTCAATTCCAAGACCGGAGATCATGACCTGAGCCGACAGACTCTCAACTGACTGAGCCATCTGGGTACCCCTCTACATTTTTTAAAGGTCAAAAAGATATTCTAAACAACTTTACTATTGTAAAAGTATCATTCTGGGGAATAAAACAAAAAAAAGCAAATGTTTAACAAATTAAAAAAACATACCTAAAAACACAGAAGAGGAGGGGGAATGGATGAAGAGACTCAGGGACAGTCTCTGTACTACCACATCATGGAAAGTTATGTAACCATCCTGAACCCAGGAATCCAGAAAATTAACCAGTCCCTTTACATTATTAGCAAGTGATATCATGCACGTGAAATATATTAGTGAGTTAAAATGGATATACACATACAGACACATGTAAAACTGAAAAACAATTCTAGGAAAGAAATTCCAAAATTGTACCAGAGCTGCTTTAGAATTTCTGATTCTCTGAAAACCTAAAAAATATAGGCCATATTTTTTAGTACATGAAACCTCACTGTGTAATTCAAAACAAAGTGTGGTGAATTTCTCAGGAGCAAAATGAAAATGAATTTTTAAAAGACCTTTATAGTCAATTCAGTTGCTGAGTAGAATATATACACTTTTTAGAGAAATCTGATATTACTTCTTAAAAAACTTTTATATGATAGAAGTCACCAAAAATTTTTTTTAACCTCAAAGGTGAAACTAGTCTGAAGAAAATGAATGAATTTTTAACCTTAGTTCAAATTTACATATAACCAATTATTTGAAAATTACATCTAATCAGTTGTCCATGTATCTTTTATTTGTAACATATATTTTAAACATGTATATACTGTTATACCTAAAGCACGTTTATTGTGCAACCAAGCCCGTTGTGAATTTTGCTCTGCTTATATAATGTATATTTCCATTTTTCCTATTGAAAAAGGAGAGAATACACTAATAAGCATTTACTAAAAGAAAAAAACTTAAAGGAAATTATGTTTTCTATTGACCCATGACAACACACATTTTGTGTCTTAAAAGAACATCAGTATATTCTCTTAGGGTTCTGTAGGTCAGAAGTAATACATGGGTTTCACTGGGCTAAATTCAAGGACTTGGCAAGGCTGCACATCTTTCTGGAATCTGTAGTAAAGAACTCACTTCCTATTCATTCAGGTTACTGGCAGGATTCAATTCCCTGCAGGAGGAAAAAAACAAAAACAAAACAAAAACAAAACAAACAAAATCAAGGTGTTCTGTTTTCTTGCTAACTATAAGCTGAGGCCCACTCCCAGCTTCTAGAAGCTATCACAATCCTTGGATCGTGGTCCCCTTCCTCCACCTTCAACAGCAGCAATTGTCTGGTCAGGTTCTTCTGGAGTTAAATCTTTTTGACTCGTTTCTCAACCATCTTCTTCCAATTCTAATTATTTGGGATTAGACTGAGCCCACTCAGATAATACAGGATAATCTTTGCATCTCAAGGTCAACGAACTTAATCATATCTGCAAAGTCCCTTTACAATGTGAGGTATATGTGTTGGGAACTAGGATGCAGATCTCTCTTGCGGGAGGCGGGGGAGTCATTATTGTGCCTACCACAGAAATATTACCTAAAATCCAAGGACCAGATAGTTTCTAATTTATTTAAACATCTCCAGGGCACTTAAGATGGAGATCATTGAAGTTCAAATCATGAGCCCACCATACCCTAATAACAAATCCAGTCAAGAATAATATCTAAAAAAGAAACCTCCAAGCTCATCTAATTTGTTAATACAAATGCAAATGGATTTATTATAATATTAGTAAATCAAATATAGTAGTCATTAGAAAAGTAGAGCATGATTATTAAGAGAGCTTGTTTCAGGATGCAATGAGTGTTCAACATTAAGAAATATATCCATATCATATGTTCACTTAACTTATTAATAGTTTAGAGGAGAAACAATACAAAAGCATCTAAAAAGTATTAAAAATGCATTTTGTACAATTTATCAGGCATTACTAAAAATTCTTAAGAATATAAGACTAGAACTTTGTAAACTGGAATCTGAATCCATTGGAATACCAATTGTAAACATCATACTTGGTGAAACGGTAGACATTTCTGTTTAAAAACAGGAATAAAGGCATCAGCTATATTTAGAAGTAGTTATTCCACTTACAGGAATACATCCTTCCCCAAAATATTGCATAATATATGGGAATATATATAACATCAATAGAAGTTAGGTGATATACATCATCCATGCTATAAAATGAGATAGATTTTATATTCTCTCTTATAACCAGATATGGTAAAACATTTATAATACTGTGAACTGAAATAAAATTTCAACAGGCATGACTTTTTGTTTTAAAAATGTCTATGTATTCTGTTTATGTACTTGTATACACAAGAATAAGTTTGGAAAGAATCTTAGTAAATGAATAACCATCATTATCTCTGGGATGGGAATGGGATTTGGGTAAATGAAGGCAGATTTTGAAATTTACAACACAACTTCTACATTTTTTGCCTATTTCAGAGAAGTTAAATAAAGCATATAATAAATGAATACATAAATATAAATAAAATATAATTAAAATGTACAATAAATAGAGGCTCCTGGGTGGCTCAGTCAATTAAGTGTCCAACTCTTGATGTCAGCTCAGGTCATGATCTCATGGTTCTTGAGATTGAGCCCCACACTGGCCTCTGGGCTGGTAGCTCAGAGCCTGCTTGAGAATCTCCCTCTCCTCTCCACTCTGCCCCTCCTCCCACTCAGGAGCTCACTCTCTGTCTCTCTCTCACACACACACACACTAAACATTTTTTAATGTACAGTAAGTAAATAAAGTTTGCCCACAGAATTCCATATTTCAAAACTTTCTCAGAAAGAAATCTAAGATTTCCCCCACACATTTAAGTCATTCACGAAACAACTGTTAAATATTTATTTTTCAAAATAAAAAAGTAAATATATTAATGGTTGTAGATATTCTTAGGCTAAAAAAAACAAAAACAAAACAAACAAACAAACAAAAAACAACCACAGGGGCCCCTTGATGTGAACTCAGTCAGTTGGGGATCTAACTCTTGATTTCAGCTCAGGATCCTGCCCCACATCAGGCTCCGTGCTGACAGCATGGACCCTGCTTGGGATTCTTTCTCCTCTCTATCTCTGCCCCAACCCCATGCTTTCTCTCTCTAATATAAATAAATTAAAAAAAAAAAAAAAACCTAAAACAGTGCAACCTCAAAGATTAACTCATTGGTGTGACCTCAGAGGGTAACACATTAGCTTAGTTTTCACGCCTTAGTAGGTTATTCTCACGGACAATTTTTCACACATTGCTAAGGAAGATACTGTTAGACAAAGGCATCAGTCTTCCCATCTAGGGAAGAACAATACTGTGTTTAAGAAGCAATTTCCTTGATAGAAAACCTAGGAATTTAGCATTTGACAAGATTAGCCTCACCATTTCCCCCATTTCTCCCTAACAGAAGTAACAGAAATAACTTTTCTAAATAAAAATGGTAACATCAGATCTAAACATTGTTTTTTTAAATACTATATACATCTTCAAAGTAAATTTCTAGGATAATAACCTAAAAATTTCATTCAAGATATAACAAAATAAATTTAAGTGACCAAATTCCTATCTTTGTGAGGATTTATCTATCTTCATATAAATAACTTTAGTCTTATTCAATTGCATGTAGATGCATCTCTGTTTTCCAAGACAGATTTGCTTCTGAAGTTTTGTCAAAAAGTAATAAACAACTTTAAATACACCAAGAACACTGGATCCATTTGGAAATATAATTTCATATTATCATCCATGGCAATATTGAAATTTATTTAGCCTAAGATATTAAAAGCACATAGAACCTTAAAAAATAATGAAGTAGATAAGATAATAATTCCATTTTCATTTACTAATGTCTCTAAAATTAATAGTTCTCCTGGAGTAGGTAACTTTGTCTTTCTACTACCTTCATATTTCTCTATTTTGATTAACCTGTATCTTAGCCTTTATATCACTAGTTTTCAAATTTTTTATCAGACACAAATAAGGCAGCCATTAAAAATGCAGTTTCCTGGGCTTCAGTTCCTAATTCTGATACATTAGGACTGGGATGGGCCCAGAAGCTGAATTTTAACCATCTCTGGGGATTCTGGTTAAGGTATTCTGGATCAGAGTTGGAGAAACACTGCCCTATGTATATGGAATTAGAAAAAAAAAAGCCTCTTGAACATTATTTGCATTGGGGTGTTAAGCTAGAATAGTCATCAAGGAGTTTTTTATTTATGATTACCTACCAATTAAATTTTCTCATAATCCACTTTATGTCTCTCTGGTCGAAAACAACTATAGATCATTTTCCCACTAATTTTTAACCCGTCATCAAAAGTCTTACTACTAAGTCTTTCATGATCATCTTCATTTGCCTTTAATGGTATTTAAGAGTCTTAACCTACCATAGGCTTTTTATATAAACCTTTGTACAATATGTTTATTGAGTAAATTTTCTAACTGGAGAATAATTGTTCCATTTAAAGCCACCAGATAAAGTATTGTACATTCTATGATTGCTAGCAAATATTAGCACCTGACTCTACATCTCAGTAAGAATCTGCAACAATTCTAAAGTTCTCTAATGCTGGTTTCCCATCTTGTGTGATTAGTCATTCCATTCTTAAAATCCATTGTTCAGAAATTCTCCGTATTCCACCTAAAACTATCAATTAAGTGCACTCTTTTTATGTAGACAGGAGAAAGGAAGAAAATTGTATCGCAAAAAGAAATTATTCATCATTTTTAAAACTAATATATCATCATAAAACTTTTTCGCCCCGATTTTAGTATTAGTTTATCAAATCATGCTTTATACTCCACCTGCAAGAGATCTTCATTGAAAAATCCTAGTTTCTATGTTCTAATAAAATTATTAAAAGAAATTTATATTCCAATCTTATTTGATAATTTCCATTGGATTAAATTCATTGTAAACCATTAGGGTAGTACATGACTTCTAGAATATATTCATAAATACTAGTCTACTCATGATTAATACACTCTTTTGTTAAAACATACCTTGGGTTTTTCCCCCTAAAATCCCTGAATTATCTATCTATGCCAAAAGCATTTCAAAGCCACAATCTTTTTAAGAACCAAAATTAAAATAGCAAAGCAGCTACAATGTAACTAAACATACATTTCCAACAATAGAACACTTCAGTATTCAAAATTACAGAAATCATTTTTATAAACCATCTAAGTACCTAGAACTATTGGCAATCAATGACATAATTATTAGGAGCTTACCTCATTATCAAAATAAAAATGCATATTGGTATAAACAGGTATTTTTAAGTGCTCTTTCTCTGATATTCCCCATCTGTATTTTAACACACCCTAACATACTGAGAATACAAATGATTTTCTCATGTTCTCAGGGGCATCAAATATTTGTCTAGTGCTCCATGTGGTAAACACACTTGAGCATTTTGAAAATATTTCTTAAAATATAAAAACCAGAGCTGTTTAGAATAAAATAATCTAGTTACCAAAGTGTGCACTCCAGATCACATCAAAAATGTATTAGTTTCCACACTTGTGAAAATAGAATGAATGGAAAACATTCTCATTTCGTCTGCTAAATAGCCACTTATATGGATCATGAATCCAGGATTAAAATAAATATGCCTTGTCTTAAAAAGGCATTCTGTATTTTCATGCTTTGAAAACAATGTATTTGGACTAATTCAAAAGTATCATATGATACCTTAAAACAAAGATTCAAAGTATACAAAACAACCCCAGTTCCCCCTTTATGACTAAAGAACAAAATTTTAAAGAAGTCTTGAAAGCTTTGAAATCTAGACTAAATATCTTGTACATATGGTCATGTAAGCTTCCTTTCACCCATTCTCTTCAAAACAGAGGTGGATGTAATCAATCCCCATGTCAGTGAAAATACTGAACCTATGTAAGCAAGAAGATGCTAGTTACCCACCAGATATGTTACCCATTCCAAGAACTAATCATGCATCATTTCATGTTCAATTACATTCATTGCTCTTGTTGTTTCCGAATTCGATAAAGCCTTTTCGAATTATAAGGAAATGAATAAACAAGAGAAAGACTGAAACAAATACATTTTAATGTGGATAAATAATTTTACAATGAACATATTTAAAAGATTTCCTCAGAACAACCAGAAAAATGATCAGTACCATAAATACAGAGCCCCCAAATTTAAAATACACAAAGTCACTTTATTAAAGTTGTTTGATGGTGGTCTGATTTACTATGCTAATGAAATCATTTATCATGGAAAGAATTAAGTGAATTCTTTGTTAAATCTGGTGAGATATTACTAACTAATTTATACAGATAATGCTTTTTATGTTTAAAGAAAAAGATACAATATTTTCATAGTCACTACAAAGCCAAAAGCCTTATTTTGGGAAACCAAAAAGTAGCAGATATTGCTTACAAAGTTAATCACTCCTGCAGATAAATCAGATTTTTGTCCATTATTTAATTTAGATAAGACCAACTTCAAATTTCATTCTGAGAGTTACTCTCAATCAGGTTTTAAAACATAACCAATCCTAGAATCATCAGGGGATTATTACAATAATAAATACAATTCGATTTTTCAAATATTCTAAGTTGTTAAATGTGAGCTGCCTTCATACTAAGAAATGTCATGTGAAACTCTCAGGAAACATCGGGTTAAGCTTGTTTCATTCAACACATACCAAGGATGTGCCATTCCTGATGCCTGAAAGAAGAGTGGGGAAAAAATGTTACAAATCTGTACAGAAGACTTTTAAAAACTTGTCACTCAAATGCAAATCAAATTGGAACAAAAACAGAACTTGGGTTTTTCCCTTCTTACTTGCTTCTCAATATAAATAAAAAATACAGTCAAGTAGGTAAATATAGATACCTCCACATTAGTAATACAATAAAGTGAATTATTCCACATGGGAAACCACCATAGCCTTACAACATTCACTTTTCCCCAAGAATTTTATGGATATCTTTGGCTTATAACCAGAAAGATGACAAGTCAAATCACCGTACCAGAGAAAAGGCAATTAAACACAACACCTACTTATCTCTTAAGTACATGATGACTTGGACCAGTGTATGTCTAACACTATACCATACACACAAGCACAACAGGGATTTAGCAAATATTCGAAAGACATGAGGAAAGGAAACAAAACTCTCTGTGAGCCAATGTCCTCAAATATAGTATAGTGAATGCCACATCTTCATACCTAGAAAAATGATACAGTGAACATTTCCAGAATAAAAAAAGGCTTAACACATCCTTATTTTAGAAACATGTGCTCACCTCCATAGCTCCAGAAAATGTGTCATCCTTTTTCTCATGCTCATGGAGCTCCAGGGATCTTGGATCAAAGAGTAGAATGCAGGCCCTGCCTACGTATCTTCACCATGAGCCGCAAGGGGCTGGCTGATCAGGAGAGAACTAGCAAGCAAACAGCTCAGACCGTCTGAGGAAAAATGTTACCCTAAATACAACACGTCACCAGGACTGAGCACCAGGACAAGAAAAGCGATGATGAAGAACCAGTGCAAATGTTGATACCACAGATCATTTGGCCAGCAGCAACTGGCCATGGCAAAGCAGCTGGTCAACATGATAATTTGGCCTAAAAGTTCATTTGGTCAAACATGAATGCTTCCAGTTTTTGTTTTTCAACGAAGTGAATTTGGTATGCTGGTCCCCTGTCATCCCATGCACATAACTTAACTGCCCAAGATAAAATCAGAGTGATCTGTGAGAACACATGAAGATTCCTTGAAGCAATCTGATTATTCTCTATTCCTTGGCACAAAAATGAAAATGTCATCTGACAACATTAACATATTTTTAAAAAAAGAAAAGAAACACTATTAAACACTCAAAATCCAGGCCTTAATTTTTTCTTATAATGTATTACGAAAACAATGGATGCTCAGGGGAGAAAATGAAATATAAACAAAAATGACATCAAAAACCAACCTGGGGAAAAAGTAAGCAAAGCAACCAAAATAGGATTAAGCCATGTGTTTACCATGTAGATTATTTCTTATGCATACACATTCATATAGTATCACATTTTTTAAACTATGTTTAAATGCATATACATTTTATATAGTTTATATACATAATAGATTAAGTATCAGACATTTAAACTGTTCCAACTGTGCAAGACCTATGGGCTAAAAGTTACCAAATCGAATGACGCAAAAATGTGAAAAATGAGAAGTGGATGAACTAAGGTTTTAAAAACACTTGAAAATTCAGCAAAATTTCTGATTCAGAAGATATCACTAGCTGAGGAGTCTTGCTTTTAACCAAACTGTCACTGAAACTTGTTTACCTACTTGCTTTAATCCCAAATGGTTTTGATCAATATATGTACTACCAAGTATATGATAGGTATCAGTATGTGCTCATGTGCCTTTTGACATGGGTCCATTCCACAATCAATAGATGACAAGCCCCGTGTGCTACTTTCCTGGGGCTGCTGTAAAAAAATCACCACAAACTTGCTTGTTTGAAACAACAGAATTTTATTCTCTCACATTTCTGGAGGCCAGCATCTGAAGTCCAGGGCCTGACAGGGTTGCGCTCCCCCCAGAGGCTCTAGGGAAGAATCCATTCCTTGTCTCTTCCAATTTCTGGTAGCTGCTAGCATTCATGGACTGTGGCTGCATCACTCCAACCTCAGCCACCACGTTCTCACTGCTGCCTCTGAGAAACTTCAGTTCTGCTCTCAGGGCATTTCAACTTGGATCAGCCACCCCTCAGACAGTCCAGGATAATTTCCCCATTACCATATCCCAGTTTAATCACATCTACAAAGACCCTTTATTAAAGTAAGATAACATTTACAGGTTTCAGGCATTAGAGGGTCTGATTATCTTGGGGGGGCATTTTTCAACCTACTACACCCTAGTATTCACAAAATTCGCCTACAATTTCCTTGAATCTGACCCACTATTTCTTATTGGAATTGTATTAGTCTCCATTTGTACATCTCTATTCTTTTCTCATTACCCAAAATATAGGCCATCTATTTAAATTTCTTCTTGCTCTTTCCTGTTTATTGCTTGGTCTCCATGTGCTATCATCCATACAGTAGGACTTTGAGAGTCATCCTTTTGCATCATTAAATGACACATTCAATTGATCCTCGAACCCTGCTGGTCCCCCTTTCACTTCATGTCAAACCAGTCCCACCCCACTGCTCCCAACTCTGAATGTTCCTGCCCTAGTTGTAACTGGGACAGAGACCAGTTAGACTGCTGCCAGGCTCTGTCCTCTACCTCAGCTCACCTTTATCCATTCTCTTTTCTGTTGTCAGAGTCATGTCTCTAAAACTTCTCAATTTAGGGGTGCCGGGTGGCTCAGTCGGTTAAGCATCGGACCTCGGTTCAGGTCGTGACCTCACGGTTTGCCAGTTCAAGCCCGGCTTTGGGTTCAGTGCTGACAGCTCAGAGCCTAGAGCCTGCTTGGGATTCTGTGCCTCCCTCTCTCTCTACCTGTCTCCCACTCAGGATCTGTCTCTCTCTCTCTCTCTCAAAAATAAACATTAAAAAAAATTTAAACTTTCTAACTCTGATCAACTCACTCACCTATTCGAAACCTTTGAAAAGGTCCCATTGCTGTTAGATTTAAGTGCGAACAGCACAGACATGTGGGGCCCTTTTGGGCTACTCACCCCCACAACCTCATCTTCTATTTCTATCCCATCCTTTCTATGCATCCTAAGCAGACTGAACTAGTGTCAACATTTCCTAAAGTATCATAATTTATTTTACTTTGACATTTTGGAATACGCTACAGGTTCCTGCCTTGCCAGGCCAAACAATTAACCAACTCCTATTTATCTTCCAGAATTAGGCCAAGAGACTACCTTGTTTAGCAATGTATCCCTATATGCTGTAAGCAAGTGAATTGTATAGTATGTGAATTATATCTCAATAATGCTATTGTTAAAAAGAAAAGAACAATGAGTTGGGCTAAGTGATGACCCCAAACTCATGTAGTGTTTATACACATCTTCTTCAACTTTGCAAGACCCCATGTACCTACCTCCCTAACATTTCTACTAAACTATCTACTGGCTCATGTGACTGCTTGAGGGCAGGGCCATGACAAATTAATTTACACATCTTCTGGAGTAGTATAACATCTGGCACAACGAATGACAAGATTATAATCCTTAAACACAGTATTACGTGGTTGAAACCAATTATAATGAGTCCGACAAGTGTTAGAACTGAGTTTACAGTCACCTGGATTGTAGTTAAGGATGTACCATTTGCCACTTAGAAAGTAAATCAACTTTGGGACTAAATTACCAATAGAATCGGCCAATACTGGCCTTTAAAATTCAGAGTATGGACATTTGAATGTACTTAGACACTATAATACTTTAGACAATATAATCCTTTCCCAATGAAATACAGCCTTTGTCCTTTGTCCTCAATTTGAAATCCAGGAGTTAGGGTTCATATTTATCAATCTGCTTACAGGGATGAATCATCCTCTGGCTGCTATAAGCTGTGTTTAATTAGCTTTAAAGCATTTTTCTAAGAGCTTCTGTCCTTCTAACTTAAGCTCCATTAATTTTTTTGGCTGCACATTATAAAACAAATAAAGTGAACATATCCTTTTTAGTGGGGCCAAATCGTTCATTATAAATACTTACAACCAGCATCCACATGCAATGGAAGACTATTCATTTCTTTGCATTACCAAATATAAAAACTTCCATTTTCTCTTGTTTTCAAAGATTTTCCACAAATGGTAAAGATCAATCTTCCCAGGATGTTATTTCTAACAACCAAGTTTTCATTAATCGCCAAAGGAAGGGAATAATTTGTAATTACGTTCTTTATTGTAAAATAATACAGATCAGGAGAATTCTATCTGGATAACATGGGCCAATTTTAGATGCTCACTCTATTAATTGCTTTCCTCAGAAAATATGTCTTTTGGCATGGGAAACCTGGCTTCCTCTCCAGTGGCTGGCAGGAAAGAGAAACAGAGGGAGAGAAGGGGTGAGGGACTGCCGTTCTTGCATTCCCTGATCTGGTGACATAGAATTGGAAAGAGTCTGAAGAGTTTCTCCTGGTAACTCCCAGTCTTCTACGTGGATGGTTTAGAAGAGATTACATTCCAAATACTTCCACTGTCCCACTACCACGATTACCTGTCCCAGCACCTTGCTTGCCTTTCTTAGAACTTTGTAATGGCTTTTGTTTCTTTATCCCTTTACTGTCTATCACTCGTGTGAGTCTGTATGACCCCGTGGGCAGTCCCCGTGTTTCTCTCACTAAAACCAATGCCTTACACATTCTGGGAATGCGGTGAATGTAGGAAGGGAGCAAAGAAAGAAAAGGTTTAAGTCAGAAGGGCCACGCTGCCTAGGATGGAATTTTATCCTACTGCAAAAGTTCTAGATGAAGGTAAATCTTAAAGTGGGAGCAGGCAGGGCAGAAGAAAACACAAATGGGTGTCTGCTTCTGGCTGCTATAAGGAAAAGGCATCCTTGGGAGAGGAAAACAGCCCCTGAGGGCTCTTAATTTCCTACTTATTCTATCTGGTTTAATTAACAAGATCCCAATAGTATTATTTTTAAAGCAAATATATGCTGCTCACATTGCATTATGGTTCACGTTTAGAATTGGTCAGTCTGCCCTTTCTAATATTGTTTCTGGGGGAAAAGAGTCACAAATTCCAAATAACTGACTCAAAGACTTAGAACACAATCAACTCTAATTATAACCTGGTTTTCATTTCAGTTGTCTCTTATTTCCCTCTTCTCTTTTGAACTTTCTCTTTCTCTCACCTCTCTGTCTTCCCTTCCCCTGTCCCTATGTTCATGTACATGCATGTATACACTTTATATTCTTTCTGAAATAAGAATAAACATACCCAGTCTCATATCCAGTTACGAAGTCTTAGAATTCGTCCTGAATAATAAAAATTATGAGTCAGATATCCTGTGCTCACACTCCATTCCAATTCATACCCTACCTGAGGCCTTATTTTGCCCATGCAGTCTGTCAAAATAGTTAGCAAATTGGTGTCTTGATTCCAGTCTCTTCTCCTTCAATACATCCTGAATCTATCAGGATCTCACAGCTGCCTCTAAAGCATGATTTTATATCACATTACTCTTGTTTTCTCACATAACTTCTGTGGCAAGTGAAAAAAAAACTTTCCAAACTGGAGTTGAGGATCTCCATATTATGATTCTATCTAACTTCCCAACTTCACTTCCTACCACCCAGCAAGGACTTATCAGTGCAGCCTCAGCGCCTCATTAAGATCAATTCATCATGGGGCACATGGGTGGCTCAATCAGTTAAGCATCCACTCTTGGTTTCTGTTCAGGTCACTATCTCACAGTTCCTGAGACTGAGCCTTGCGTCAGGCTCCACACTGACACCATGGAGCCTGATTGGGATATTCTCTCTCTCTTTCTCTCTCTCTCAATAAACAAACATTTATTTTTTAAAAAAAGAGATCATTTCATCATTTCTTAGGTACACACTTAACCATTCTGCCTGTGTGTCTTCACTCATATTCTTTCTCCCTCTTGTCTTCCTTTCTTTTCCAGTCACCCTTTTAAGATCAAATCTAGCCCCAAAGCCTCAGTAAATATTTCTTGATAACCTCATGATACAAGATTCCCTTACTGCTTCTGCATTTGGGATAACCACACATTTGTGCCATGTTTTCACAATTTTTTTCATATGTTTCCTATGTAAGCCTCCCAACAACACAGTGAAGTAGGTATTGTTAAGTATGTACATTTTACAGATAAGGAGAAAAGTTTTAGAGAGGCAAATTGATTTATCCAAGATTGCACAGCTGGAGCGTGGCAGAAACTATCTTTAAACCCTTGCCTTCAGAGTCCATGTTAAATCCCTAGGTCGCATTTACTAAACACTGCTGCAGGTTAGCAATGGTTTGCATCATTTTTTTGTTTACTAGATTATAAGCTCTTTGAAGATAGTAGCTGCATAGAGAACTTGCCCTAATGCATTATAATACACAAGATGAGAACTTAATCAATATTTGACTGAGGGATCCTAAGAGGAGTTCAATCCATCCACCCCATTTAAGAAGCTTTGGTGATTCGTCTCTCCCTCCTCCATCCAGTATTCGGATTCTGAGAGCTCACTTGAACACACTGTGACAAACTGCAATATATCATGGCGATTTTTTAAATTTCTTAACCTAGTTATCCCCAAAACAAACTGCAAATTCCCTAACAATAAGTAACCTTGACAAATAAAATGAGACCTGCTGATATTTAAATGTTGGCCAGTGGGCACCTGTGTGGCTCAGTCGGTGAAGCATCTGACCTTGGCTCAGGTCATGATTCCACTTTTTGTGGGTTCGAGCCCCACAAAAGGCACTGTGCTTACAGCTCAAAGCCTGGAGTCTCCTTCGGATTCTGTGTCTCCCTCTCGCTCTGCCCTTCCCCAACTTACGCATGCATGCGCGCACGCTCGCTCTCTCTCAAAAATAAACAAACCTTAAAATGTTCTTTTTGTTAAAAAAAAATTTTTTTAATGTTGGCCAATGTTGGCCGGGAGTTGTGGGAATAAAAGGTGGGGGAAACTGTAAGTGAAGTGGAGTCCTCTGGCACACTTGCTAACAACACATATATCCAAGATTCATATGCAGTACTTTCTCCATCATGTTTTCTTACCCCAATTCTTATTGAACACATGATCCCAGAGAGCAGGCTACAAAACAATGAACCAGTAACAAAGTGACATTGACTAAAGGCTTAGCAACAGACCCTGTTGTTCATATTAACCATTTGTTTGTGTAGGTGTGAGTGCTTGAGATCATAATTCATACAGCACATGAACTGTCTGCTGGCAGCATTCTTCCTGTTTTGTAAAAAAGGATTAAGTAGTTCAATATTTTACAATGTTCCATAAAGAGCTGTCACAACATCTCAGGCTGGGAGTCACTGAACAAGAACAGGGCATCTGACAGGAGGACTTAGTCAAAGGATTCATGACAGGAAAAGAACCTCATCCTTTGGAACAGAGTCAAGAAGGTACTCACAGGCTCTCCCCGCGATCCATCCTGACCTGGAGCACCTGGAGGTCCTACTTCTCCCTGTTAAAGATAAAAAAAAAAAAAAAAAAATAGAGAATTCCATTTTCAGGCATGCTTATAAAACAATAGTATGTAGCAGTGAATATTAAAGCATGTTAGAAAGAGACAAAAAATTACTTCTAGATTATTAATAATGCTGTATGGTGACAGACAGCAACTAAACTTATGGTGAGTATAGCCTAATATACAGAATTGTTGAATCACTATGTTGTACACCTGAAACTGTCTATAACACTGTATGTAAGTGATACTTCAATTAAAAACTAAGTTAAATAAATAGTAATAAAATAGCAAACAAAACTTTGACTAAGAAAAATTCTAACAAGAATACAGGATGTTTTTTATGTATAATTACAGATTTCTATTAATGAATTAGGTAAAAAGCCTAAATAAAAGGAGATATATATCCTCTTTGTGTACAAAAACTCATTCATAGTCTTGAAGCTATAAAGTCTTCATAGCATAAAGATGTTAGATGTCTCCAAATTAATCAAAATTTAATGCAATTTCAATAGAAATCCCAAGGAGATTTTTGTTGTAATTTGGCAAAAAAATTATAGGATTTAAATAAAAGAACAAATTACCAAAATATAGACACTCTAGAAAAATACCAAGAGGGTGAAATGAATCTGTTCCTGAATGCTTATCTGGCTATGTGAGTTAAGAGTATGCAGCCCTGACCCAGGAAGAGAGAAAAGATCAGTAGAAAAAGCAGCCCAAAACTGCCTTCAATAAGTTCAGTATCTGGAACTGAACTGTAATTGCAGCAAATGATATATGGAATATTAAGTATCATTTAAAAAAATAAAATTGAATAATCACACATGCATGCACACACATAGGAAATTAAGATGAAGGTATAAATACAAAACAGAACTTTAAATATTTGAAAAGGAATTTTTAAAAGGAAACTAAGAAACTACATTTAAAATTTCAGGGCAGGGAAGAATTTTTAAAGTAAAATATAATACAACAAATCATAATAAATTTTGATTATTGGATTACATTAAAATATAATTGCTTGTCAAAAGATATTTTAAAAGTCAAAAGACAGACTACAGATTAGAATATATTTGAATATAATAACAAACGGTTAGCAAATTATTATCCAGAATTTAAAAACTCTAAATTCTAATACTCAATAAGAGAAATAAAAAAGAAAAAGGGATTATATAAAATATAAATGCAATTTAAAAATCACTTCTAGATCATGGATTTTAACTCTTCCTGACATCAAATAACTTATTCTGAAATTCAGAATAAAATGACTATATAAATACCAAATCTATATATGACAGCAGATAATTGAGTTAATTTATAAAATACCTCTGGTACTATATACTCTTTTTTAGAAGAGTGGGACATTATTCTTATCACCAAAGTAAATGTGACCAAGGATTATATCAATCCTTTCATACTTATTTTTATTTCCCTTTTTACTTTAAAATTGATCATTCTGTTGAACTGGACTCAATGGACTGGAACATTCTTTTGGATCTATAAGAATTGATCATTCTAATTTGACCTTGCAAGCAACAGTTGCATTTTAAAACAAAAATAGAGCTTTCATGAAATGGAATTATTTATAGGTTATTACTTGAAATTATCTGACACTTTCATTTATTATCTACCTATTTTTTAAAAATTTTAATGTTTATTTATTTTTGTGAGACACAGAGAGTGAGCTGGGGAGGGGCAGAGAGAGAGGCAGAGACAAAATCTGAAGCAGGCTCCAGGTGCTGAGCTGTCAGCACAGAGCCCAATGCGGGACTCAAACCCATGAACTATGAGATCATGACCTGGGCTGAAGTCAGACACTTAACCAACTGAGCCACCCAGGTGCCCAAGAGTATCTACCTATTTAAAATAAACATTTTAAAAAATAAAAACTTACCCAAGCATCTCAAAAAAAATAAAAAATAAAAAAAATAAAAAAATAAAATAAAATAAAATAAACATTTTAGATGTTTAAAATGCTTATTTTTAGATAGTTATAAAAACTATCCTAGTTTTCAATTATATGCCTTTAAATTACTATGTTCAAATTATTTAAGGATCTTATTTTACATCTACCTTTTAGCATCCTCAAAGTTTTTCCCAAAATGCCAGTGTATACAAAAGTATATGACACTCTGCTTATAAATATTAGCTGAATTTATTCCTAAAATATACAATATTTACAGATGAATACAGCTATTAAACTGCCGAGAGACACATAAGGGGTCATGGGGGAGAAGCCTCCTAAAATACACACACAGACACAGATGGACACACCCTCAAACATTTAGGCTTTCTGAAACCTTACAGTCATTAAGAACCATGATTTTGTTTTCTGTTCAGCCAAGTGTTGCATCATAACAAAGTTCTCTGCAATTATGCCATATTTTGCTTCATACCAGAGAAAACATTTCATTCTACATGAGAGCAAGAAAGTAAAACAAAAGCATTTTTCTTGTAAATGCCTCAAATGCCTGAGTGGAAACAGGTCTAAGGGTGAAAGTCTCAGAATACATGTACTGATGCATATGCCAACATTGTTTTCCAGAGTTTCATATTCTAATGAATTTCCCAAAACTGTAGGAAATGAATCAGAAAAGGAAGAACCAATAAAACCTGGCTAACATAATCAGCACTTAGAAAAAAAATTCAACCATCTCACATTATGGAAACAGTGTTCTTCCACTTTTATGAATTCTTGCATTTCATAAGCACAGTGAAATACCAGTGAAAGCCAAATATTTCATCTGTTCCAATTTTATTTACAAACACCAGCTGACAGCTGACAACAGAGGGAGCAAAGAATGATGTTTCCTGTAAATTAACCACATTGGGAGGGGAGGTGCTGCTGGCCCAATGGTTCTACAGAAAAGCTTATGAAAATATCAGAGAAACAAAGATATATACAGGATCCACTAAGTTTAAAAGTTCTAAGTTACAAGGTCTGAAAAATTAAAGAAAAAGGATATGTCAGGACCTAATAAAACAGGAAAATACTGCAATGACTATATCTAAACTCAACACTGGGATTAACAGGATGATTCATCCCCCGCATCAGCCAGCTCAGCCTCACTTCATGTGGGAACTTCAAAGTACAGAATTTCAGACCCAATGAATCAGAAGCTCTGGATGGTGGAGCCCAGCATTTGGTTTTAACACGTCCAGCTGACTTTGACGATGTGAGGGCCATGGCATATCTTTAAGTCAATTAGGCCAATTACCTTCCCATACCTCCAGGTACTGTCATATGAGACTTGCTAAGCAAATGTGTAGTTTAGATCTTATGCATATAAAGGGAGGAAGGCAGTTGTCAAAAGTAGAAACAAGTAATCTGGAATTACATGACTACTTCGGCTGACAAAAATCTGTCTCCTTTTAATTCTCTGAAGACACAATCTTATTATTTTATTCTAATTAGCAGAAGGTTTTTTTAAAAGCTAACTAATCATCAAGTATTATCAATAATTAAGTCCCCAAATTACTTGAGGATTTATTTTATTTTTATTCCTGCTTCTTAAACATAATGATATATCATTATATGAACAAAATATCCCTATTCTTTATCATCTACAGCAGTGATTTTCATAAGAGCTGCATCAGAATCTCTTGGAGAATTTGTTAGACTGCAAATTGTGGACTCCACCCCAGAGTTTCTCATTCAATAGGTGTGGGGCAGATGTTAGGAACTGGCATTTCCAACAAGTTAAGAAAGTACTGGACGGTGGCCTTTAGGACAACTACTCTAGCCCAGATCTCAAAAGACTTACACGTCCTTTCTGTTCTTACCAACACCTCTCTGTGTGAACTATAATGACACTGTACAGTTTCACACTTGGCACTAAGTTTTTGATGGCTAAGCTGTTCAACAGGTATCTTGTTTATGTAGGTGTTGTTTTCCTGAGTTGTACATTCTTTGAAGGCAAGAAACATATCTACATGAGTGTTTTATCACCTAGAATATTTAGAATTGTACTGAATGGAACATAAGACTATATGTAAGGCTTTATGTCCCCTTCTTTACAAACAACTAAATCATATCAAGGAAGGAGGACTGGACTATTTATTCTTAAAGACTTGATTCCAAGAGGATAAAGGAAATGGGGAGAAACATTTATGGATAGCGCTATAGCACTTGCTCTTGTGAAATTACGGAGTTTGGTTATCACAAGACGGTGGCAAATAATCTTTACCTAGAAGTATCCTCTTGATTCTCTGAATAATGTTTCATTGGGAGATGAAGGATGATTTCTTTGGGGCCATTTTCCATAAAATAATTAAATGCAGTACACAACTAACCTGTGAAGTGCAGTACTGTGACGTAACCTGATCATTTGATTGTTTTCATGACCTGGAGAACCTGTCACATGCTAATTTGTTTGGCTGGTGGAAAAAGGCATATAGCACACCCCTAGCTGTAATTTATCATTTTGCCATTCTATTATTAACTCCTTTCTTTATATAAAATAACTGAAAAGATGTTATGCTAAACATTATTCCTAAATCCAATTTCTACAGCAAATGTCAAAGATGATTTATTCCACAAAAAGCAGCTATTTTTAAGAAGGAAATTTAACCAAAAACAGACATGTAAAACTTGCATTGCATGTGTATTTCCTTTCATGTTGTGGTCACTGGTACGTACCCACAAAAAATTAAAAGAATGGGGAATAATTTAGTTTGTGGCCACAGCAACCCTCAAAATCAGGTGTGTGACCATTAAAATACAATGAAATTTTGAGGTAGTTCCTTACTTTGTTATTAAATTGTTTGACTTTGATCTTACTACATGGTTTATTCTTAGTTTGTAAACAAATCTCTAGCATACCAAAGGATACAATGAAGATATATAACTAGGGAAGCTTCTCCTGGCTTACCAAATAAAAAGACAAGTTTGGGACCCATCCTGCATAGAGGGGAATCACACAAACAGCCTGGAATTCTAGCTCTGTCATGTAACTAACTGTACACCTAGGTAAATTAATTAATCTGTCTTAATCTGACCATAATGTCTAAGTAACATTAATACTCCCCAACTCCCAATATTCTTTTTTTAAGAAAATAAAGTAAGAGGCTTTGTGAAAGTGCCTCGCCCATCTTGAGACACAGAAGGGAAGATTCATGAAAGTTTGCTATTTCACTTCACCAAAAAGTTGGGGTTTCAATAATCCTTTATCTTATGATTTGTTTTAGGCTGCATTTTTTCAATATGGTATTTTCATATTTGTACTTCTACGGTTTAACATTATCATTTAGAAAAAATGAGTATTTTTAAAAAGATGGTCAATATTTTAATCTAGTTAAAAAGTCACAAGAACACTAGAGGCCATAGTTCCATCATCATTTCCTATATTTGAGAAAGATTATTTGGCTATAACATGATTTTTCAGCAATTTGGTGAAAGAACTTTTCAGTGGCTATTATGACTACGAGATATTAGACAAGTTATTAATCTCCCCATTCTTTAGTTTCCTCATCTCTAAAAGGATAATTTCTTTTTTTTACTTATAGTTCAATGACTTATGAGATTAATGGGAGAATGCATATAGACTGCTGGGACAAGAGCCAGGCATGTAGGAAGTATCCAATAAATTGTGTCTGTTACCATGTGTCCGGTCCTATTTCACTTCTCTCCATTTCCAGTTTTAACACCATTTTTTCAGTATTTCAACTGCTAACTGAAATTCTTATCCCTTTGCCTCACTCTTCATCCACTACACTTGCTTATGCAAACCTGAATATTGAGTAAATCAAACTGAAAGCCTCCTCAGACCCACTCTTGGGCTTCTAAGTATAGCAATGGGAGGGAAAAATCAGTACCACCGTCACCAGCTTCAACTACACTTCAGTAGAGGTTCTATATTTTCTTAAACTCCTCTGTACCATATTTTCCACAGAGCTAAGTAAAAAGTTCTCCAATCAACAGAAACTACCTTTTCTGTCTCTCAACAGGTGACAATTTACACTTCCTTAGAGGAAACAGAAGTCAAACATCTTGCCACCAAACCAACAAACTGTCCTGGATTTACATTCACCCATTCTTTTCTTTTTTTCTTCACCTTCTCTTCTTCCCCCTCCTTCTTCCTTCTTTTGTTTCTTCCTTCCTTCCTTCTTTCCTTTTTTACAGTGAAAAGGTGTCTTTCCTACAACCTAAGATAGTCCCTTCCAATTCTGTTTACTCTCCCATTTCTTCCCCTCTGCAAATGAGATAGAGGTCCTTATCAGGATTTAACTACTTGCTGGACATCTACTCTTAAATGTGCCATAGTAATCTTAAATGCACACATTATACTTCTCATTTCTCCACCTCCCCAACATAAGGCATACTTAACCCATCCCAATAATTAATTCTATTGATTAAATAAACATGTAGGGGTACCTAGGTGGCTCAGTCTGTTGAATGTCCAACTTCGGCTCAGGTCATGATCTCATGGTTTATGAGTTCAGGCCCCGCATCAGGCTTGCAGACAGTGCAAAGCCTGCTTCAGATCCTCTGTCTCCCTCTCTCTCTGCCCCTCCCCAGCTCATGCTCTCTCTCTCTCTCTCAAAATAAAAAAACATTGAAAAAGATCCTCTCTCTCCCTGTGCCCCTCTCCCCAACTCTAATAAATAATTATAAAATAAATAAATAAAAATCTAACTTCACTATACATAAAAAGGAGATGCTCTAGAAATAAGAAGCCTAGTAAGCTACTCCAACTTTTACACCCCTATTATTATAGATATATATATAGATACATATATATATATAAAACATTTCAAATTGAGAAAATCTGCAGACAATATTCAAACAAAACTACTAAATGAAAATCAGAAAATGAGAACCCAGACATTTCAGTAAATTTCCCTCACACAAAAATAAATATGAGGCAGAAAAAAACTGCAACAAAATACTATAACCTGGATTAATGTTATATAAGCATTTTCAGATGTAAAAAAAATTGACAAGACAAAATAATCTCAGGTATTACAATTAAATTACCTGAAATCAAGGGAGAATAGATTTAATATTTTTAAATGTACTGAGGGGAAAAAAACTAAACATAGCCAATAAAAATGAGTTTTTTTAAAAAGATAAAAAGGGTCAGAAGGAGAGAAAAGAGTCAAAGAAGTCACAACACACCTAAAATTAGAGTCTTTAAGATATAAATCAAAATAATGTAACAGAATTTCTATTTAAAACTATAATCCAAGCGGTATGTCTGGGTCTTTCAGTCAGTTAAGCATCCAACTTAAGCTCAGTCATGATCTCTTGGTTTGAGGGTTCAAGCCCTGCATCAGGCTCTGTGCTGACAGCTCAGAGTCTGGAGCCTGCTTCAAATTCTGTGTCTCCTTCTCTCTGCCCTTCCCCCACTCGTGCTTTGTCTCACTCTTTTTCTTTCTTGCTGTCTCATCTTTAAAATGAATAAACATTTTAAAAAATTTAAAAAACTATAATCCAAGAGAATACTCCAAAATGAAAAGAAGTCCTGAATCTATTTATTATAAAGATTCTAGGGCAACTGGAATTCTTAATTCTGGGACATACTATGCTATTAGACTTTACACATAAAGGTGTTTTGTCTTCAGTTTTTGTTTTTTTTTTAACCTTCTGGGTTGCCAGACAAAAATAACCAAAGCCACTTACAAATGAAAGACAATTAGGTTGACATCAGCAACATACATGACAGCAGTGGAGCAACATCTCAAAGACATTCAAAGAAAAACAGTGAAAAGCACTGAGACAAGCGTTTATGATGTCAGTGACAGCCAAACAGTCATTCAACTAAGAAGAATATAGAAAACATGTTAAACCATAAGAATTCAGGGAATACTGTATTCACAAGCATTTCCTAAGGAATACACTATACAAGCAGCTTCATAAACCACAATGAAATGACTACAGAATGCTGATAAATATGGCTGGTGATGAACGCTGGATATATTTAATTGCAGATTTGAACAAATGTGGGCAAAGAACAGAAAACAGCTTATAAATATTAGAGCAGGGGAGGGGCAGAGGGAGAGGAAGAGAATCCCAAGGAGGCTCCATGCTCAGCACAGAGCCTGACACAGGGTTTGATCTTATGACACTGAGATCATGACCTGAGATGAAATCAAGAGTCAGACCCTTAAGTGAATGACCCACCCAGGCACCCCTCTTAAAAATAGCACTTTTTTTATTAATGAATATTAATGAAAACATTGGACATTAATATCAAGGGAATACAATTGAAGCAATAACCAAAAAATAGGTATAATTTAAATACTGAAAGCAAAAATTAGGAAAGAAATGAAAATAAATGAATTCAATTCCCAAGTGTAAAATCTAGAAAAATATAACAAAAAAGAAAAAAGAAAGGAAGTAGTATAAATGATAAATGTAATAACAAAACAAAAAACAAAACAAAACAAAAAAAAAAAAACACACCAAAAGCCAGAAATGGAAATCCAGTGAAGTTAATAATTAAATTACAATGCTGGCTCTTTGAAAACAAACCCAACCAAAGTAATAGAAACATCAGAATCCATATAATCAAGCAAAAACAAAACAAACCAAAAGAAACAGTAGAAAATGAAAGCACAAATATTCAAAGAAATAACAAAGGGAGACTAATCACTGAAACCAAGAGTGCTGATGCATAGGGGTGCATGTACCCCAATGTTCATAGCAGCACTTTCAACAATAGCCAAATCATTGGCTTGGATGAATGGATCAAGAAGATGTGGTTTTTATAAATAATGGAATACTACATGGCAATGAGAAAGAATGAAATCTGGCCATTTGTAGCAACGTGGATGGAACTCGAGGGTATTATGCTGAGTGAAATAAGTCAGGCAGATAGAGACAGATACCATATGTTTTCACTCAAATGTGGAACAGGGAAACTTATCAGAGGACCATAGGGGAGGGGAAGGGGGAAAAACAGTCAAGGAGAGGGAGGGAGGCAAACCATAAGAGACTCTTAAAAACTGAGAACGAACAGGGTTGATGGGGGTGGGGGAGAGGGGAGAATGAGTGATGGGCATGGAGGAGGGCACTTGTTGGGATGAGCACTGGGTGTTATATTGAATCCAACTTGAAATAAACTATATTAAAAAAATAAAAATAAAAAATAAATTAAATTAAAAAATAATACAAGATTTTGCAAAGTTCTATACAAGTCTTTGGAAAAATCTAGATGGAATGGCTAATTTCATATGGGAATGAAGTTTACTATTATTGACCCTATGAGAGATAGAATGCTCAACCTAACCAATTTCCATGTAAGAAAAAGAGAAAGTTACCAAGAAACTATTCAACACAAAATGGATCAGGCTGAGATGACAAAGGAAAATATGAGGGAAAAAACCCTGTGGTGTATGAATTCAACTGTAACTGTAATAAGTTATTATTATAAAATATCAGGAATGAGAGAACATTAAAAATCCTACATTAAAAGAACAAGAATATGGCACCAAAATAGCCACATAGATCAATGGAATAGAACCAAAAACCCAGAAATACACCCACATTTATATGGTCAATTGATTTTTGACAAAGCAGGAAAGAATACCCAATTGGAAAAAGACAGTCTCTTCAGCAACTGGTATTGAGAGAATTGGACAGCAACATGCAAAACCAGTAGACTGCTGGCTTACACCAAACCCAAAGGAAAATTCAAAATGGGGTGTCTGGATGGCTCAATTGGTTAGGCATCTGACTTTGGCTCAGGTCATGATCTCATGGTTCACGGGTTCAAGCACCACATAAGGCTCTATACTGACTGTGTAAAAAGCCTGCTTGGGATTCTCTCTCTCTCCCTCTCCGCCCCTCCCCCACTTGTGCGCACGCATGTGTGTGATCTCTTTCTCTCTCTGTCTCTATTAAAAAATAAACTTTAAAAAAATTAAAAATAGACTTAATACCTAAATGTGAGACCTGAAATTATAAAAATCCTAAAAGAGAACAGAGGCAATAATCTCTCTGACATCAGCCACAGCAACTCTTTTTCTAGATATATTTCCTGAGGCAAGGGAAACAAAAGCAAAAATAAACTACTGGGAGTACATCAGCAGACCATCAACAAAACTAAAAGACAACCTCCTGAATGGGAGAAAATATTTGCAAATGACATCTTGACAGTTAGTATCCAGAATATATTAAGAATTTAAACAACTCAACAACTAAAAAACAAATAATCTAATTTAAAAATGGACAGAAGACATGAATAGACATTTCCCCAAAGAAGACATACAGATACCAACAACCACATGAAAAGATGCTTATCATCACTTATCACCAGAGAAGGCAAATCAAAACTACCAATAACATATCACCTCACACCTATCAGAAAGGCTAAAATAAAAAACACAAGAAACAAGTGTTGGAGAGGATGTAGAGAAAAAGAAACCCTCAGGGTGCCTGGGTGGCTCAGTAGGTTGGGCTTCCGAATTCAGATCGGGTCATGGTCTCATGGCTCCTGAGTTCGAGCCCCACATCAGGCTCTGTGCTGTCAGCTCAGAACCTAGAGTTTGGTTCGGATTCTGCGTCTCCCCCTCTCTCTGCCCCTCCCTCACTCGTGTTCTTTCTCTAAAAAATAAACATTAAAAAAAAATTTTTTTTAAAGAAAAAGGAACTCTTCATGCAATTTTGTCAACTGATGTAGCCACTATGGAAAACAGTGAAGAGGTTCCTCAAAATGTTAAAAATGGAACTACTCTATGATCCATAATTGCACTATTTACCTAAAAAGTACAAAATCACTAATTCAAAGGTATACATGCACCCCTGTGTTTACTGCAGCATTATTTACAACAAATTATGAAATCTGCCCAAGTGTCCATTTATAGATGAATAAAGAAGAGGTGGCATATACATAAATCAGAATATTACTCGGCCACAAAAAAGAATGAAATCTGCCATTCACAACAACATGGGTGAATCCAGAGAGTATAATGCTAAGTGAAATGTCAGTCAGAGAAAAACAAATACCATGTGATTTCACTCATATGTGGAATTTAAGAAATAAAACAAATGAGCAAAGGGAAAAAAGGGAGAAAACAAACCAAGAATGAGAGTCTTTTTTTTTTTTTTTTTAAGATGTGTGGTGTGCCTGGAGAGCATCCAACTCCTGATTTCATCTCAAGACATGATCCCAGGGTTGTGGGATCAAGCCCTCTGTCAGACTCTGAGCTGACCATGGAGCGAGCTTAAGACTCACTCTCTCTCTCTCTCTCTCTCTCCCCCTCTCTTCCCTCTCCCACTCTCTAAAAATAAAATATTTATTAAAAATTATTTATTTACTTACTTTTTTTGGAGGGGGAGAGATAAAGAGAAAGGCACAAATTACCACAACTTACCCAAAAAGGAAAAAAATACTAAATACCCCAATATTTAGTAAAAGAATTTAATAATTAAAATCTTCCTCACACTTAAAAAGCCCAAGTCCAGATAGTTTTACTGATAAATTCTACCAAATAAGGAAGAAATAATACCAATTCTACGTAATCTCTTTTAGAAAAGAAAAGCTAGTATTACCTTGATATCAAAGCCATACAAAAAAAAAATCACAAGAAAACACTGACCAATATCCTTCATGAACATAGACACAGAAGTCCTTAATAAAACATTTCCAAATTGAATCTAGCAATATATAAAAGGAATAATATAAGATGACCAACTGGCATTATCCCAATAATGCAAGGTTAGTGTAACATACAAAAATCAATATTAGATCTCATACTAATGAAATAAGGGAAGAAAACAATATAAATCAACTCAATAAATGCAGAAAAAGTTTCTCACAAGATTCAACACCAAATCATAATTAAAGAGAAAACCTCTCAAGAGACTACATACAAAAAGGAATTTCTTCAACCTGATGAAGGGTTTCTATATAAAACAACTAACATTTACTGATGAAAGACTTCAGGCTTTCTAGCTAAGATCAGACACAAGGCAAGAAATGTACACTCTCACTACTTCTATTCAATGTTGCATCGGAGGGCCTGTATAGTGCAATAAAATTATTAAAATAAACTTAAGTCATATGAAGTAGTATGGAAGAAAATTGTTTTTATTTCTAAACAATATGATCATCTATGCAGAAATATCTAAGGAATTTACAAAGCAAGTTGCGGGAATCAATAAGTGAGTTTGGCAATATTGCAGGGTATATAATCAACATACAAAACTAATTTTATTTTCATATGCTAGCAAGACAAAATAATTTTTAAAAAATCTATTCACAAGAGCATTTTAAAAAATAAAATATTTGGGTATAAATTTAGCAAAATCACATACAAGATCTGTATGCTGAAAACTACAAAACATTTTTGAGATAAATAAAGACCAGGTAGGTGAAATGATATACCATATGCATGGACTGGAAGAACTCAATATTGTTACAACCACATCACTCTAATAAATGTAAAGATATGTATATACTCTCCCTTCTATGAGTTGAAATTTTAATCTCAGCCCCTCTGTCCCATCTTGAGTAGGAAGTGGACATGGTAACTCAATTCCATAAAGCATGTAGAAGGAAAAAAAGCAGTAACCTCACAGTCAAGAAATCTGACAAATACTACCATAACCAAATGATCAAAGTTAATATAATCAATGATTAGTCAAGTGGATAGCATATACTCTCTGTTATGAAGAGAAGGGTACTTCACCTTTGTGTTATTTTTTCCTCCCCAACAAAAAAATAATTAAAAATAAAAAACTTTAAATTACAGCCTAATCATGAAAAAACTATCAAAAAAAAAACCACATTGCGTGCTATTCTACAAAAGTTCTTCAAAATTGTCAAAGTCATAAAAAGCAAGAAAAGACTGATAAGTTATCATTGATTAGAAGCAACTAAGGAGACATAAAACAGCACAATATGGTATACCCTCAATTAGATCATGGAACAGAAAAAAGACATATGAATAATAAAATCCAAATAAAGTATGGAGTTTAACTTAGAGCAATGTGTTAATATTGATTTCTTACTTTTGACAAATGGACCATAGCAATATGTTAACATAAGGAGAAAATGGGTCAAGGGTCTAAGGGAACTCTGTATACTGTTACCCACAACTTTCCTGTAAATCTAGAATTATTCCAAACTAAAAAGTATACTGAAGTTTAAGTTTGGTAGTTTCTCAAGAAGTTAAACCCAAATATTCATCAACCAATGAGTGAATAAATAGGACATTTTCATATAATGAAATATCGTCAATAAAAATGAATAAAGTACTGGTAGGTCAAAACATAGATGAACCTTGAAAATGTTCTGATAAGTGAAAGCGGTTATCCACAAAAGGCCACATACTGCATAATTCCATATGAAATATTCATAACGGGCAAATCCATAGAGACAGAAAGTAGATTAGAGGTTGCACAGGGCTAAAAGTAGAGAGGTAGTGGCTGGGAGGAAATTGGAAGTAACCACTAATGAGTATAGGGTTTCTTTTTAAGGTGATGAAAATGTTCTAAAATTAGACTGAAGTGACAATTTAATAACTCTGTAAATATACTAAAAACCACTGAATTGTGTATACAATAAGTTAAATAGGTAAACTGTATAATGTGTGGTTTATTTATAAATAAAGCTGTTAAAAACTGAACTAAAGTTGACACTTGTGGGTATATACATGCAAACATGCTACCCAGATTAATATCAAAAAGGGCAATAAACTTAAAAAAAAAAAAAACTAAGCCCAAACTAAGTTAGCTGGAGGAAGGAAATGATTAAGATTAGAGTAAAAATAAATAAAATATAGAATACATAAATAGAAAAAATAGATAAAGCCAGAGTTGATTTTTTAAAACTATATAAACTATGGACAAATACTTAGTTATCAAAAGAAAGAAGACTCAAAGTCAGAAACAAAAAAGGAGACATTACAATTGATGCTACAGAAATTAAAAAGATCACAAGGACTATTATGAATAATTATATGCCAACAAATTGGACAAACTAAAAGAAATGGATAAATTCCTAGAAACACAAAACTTGTTAAGACTGATATAAGATGAAAGAGAAAGACTGAACCGACCAATAACAAATGAGGAAACTGAATTAGTAATAAAAAAAATCTCATAATAAATAAAGTCCCAGGACCATAATACTTCACAGGTAAATTCTACTAAACATTTAAATAATTACTATGAATCTTTAAAATATTCCAAGAAATAGAAGAGAGAACACTTCCAAGTCACTTTATGAGGACAGTATTAGCCTGATACTAAAGCCAGACAAAATACCACAAGGAAAGAAAACCACAGGCCACTATCCTTGATGAAGATGCATGCAAAAGTCCTCAACAAATAGTAGCAAACTGAATACAATAGAACATTGAAAGGATCATACATTATAATCGAGTGAGATTTATCCCTGGGATGCAAAGATGGCAGTATATCCAAATCAATGTGATACACCACATAACCAGAATAACGATAAAAATCACATGATCATTTCAAGAAATGCAGAAAAACATTTGACAAAATTCAACACCATTTCATGATCAAAACTCTCAACAAACTAGGTATAAAGGAATTTAATACACTAAAGATCACATATATATGAAAAACCCAGAGTGAACATCATATTTAATGATGAAACTGAAAGCTTTTCCTTTAAGATCAGCAACAAGCAAAGATGCTCACTCTTGACATTTCTTTTCAACAGAGTACTGGAAATACTAGCCAGAGAAATTAGGTAAGAAAAAGAAAGAACATCCAAATTGGAAAGGAAGAAGTAAAACTGTCCCTGTTTGTAGATGTCATAATCCCATATGTAGGAAAACCTAAAGACTCCACCAAAAAACTGTTCAAACTAATAAATTCAATAAGGTTGCAGGATACAAAATCAACATACAAAACTCAATTGCATTTTTATACAGTAACAGCAAACTATACAAAAAGGAAATTAAGAAAACAATCATATCAATAACTGCATAAAAATAATAAAATACTTTGAAATAACCTAAACCAACAAGGAGAAAGACTTATACACTAAAAACTATAAAACATTAATGAAAGAAAATTAAGGAGAAACAAATAAATCAAAGTCACCACTAGTTCATGGGCTGGAACACTTTTTATTGTTAAAATGTCCATACCACGAATGACCTACAGATTCAATTCAATCCCTATCAAAATCCCAATGGCATTTTTTATATAAATAGAAAAAAAGAAACCCAAAATGTATATGTTCGATCCAGGAATCAAAAGCATAGGCAACAAAAGCAAAATTAGTCAAGTGGGATTACATAAAACCAAAAAACTTCTGCACAAAAAAGAAAACCATCAACAAAATGAAAAGGCAACCCACAGAATGGGAAAAAATATTTGCAAACCATAAGTCTAATAAAGGATTAATGCCCAAACTAGAGAAGGACCTCCTACAGCTCAACAGCAATAAAAATAACACCCCATATTTAAAAATGGGCAAAGGAACTGAACAGTCATTTCTGTAAAACAACATAAAAATGACTAAGTATATAAAAAAAGTGCTCAACACTACTAATCAACAGGGAAATGCAAGTCAAAACCACAATGAAGTGTCACTTCATATCTATTAGGGGCTATTGTCAAAAAAGAAATTAAAGTAACAAGTGTTGGCAAGGATGTGGAGAAACTGGAAATCTTATATACTGTTAGTGGGAATATAAACTGATGCAGCCACCATGGAAAAAAGTATAGAGGTTCCTCAAAAAAGTAACAAGATAACTGTCATGTGATATGACAATCTCGCTTCTGGGTATGTATCCAAAGGAATGGAAATAAGGATCTCAAAGACATATCTGTAATGCCATGTCCACTGCAGCATTATTCACAATAGTCAAGATATAAATGTCCACTAGCTGAATGAATAAAGAAAATGTGATACCTAAAGACAGATAAGATACATAGACACAGATACATAAATACGGTTCATCTTCAAAAAAGGAAGGAAGCTAGCCAAAATGCCAAAGCGAAAGAACTCTCCTCTAAAGCAACTCCAGGAAGAAGTCACAGCCACAGAACTGCTCAAAACAGGCTTAAACAACATGACTGAACAAGAATTTAGAACAATTGTCATAAAATTAATT
>CM053577.1:92562505-92709162 GCA_028646485.1 Cryptoprocta ferox | reverse complement strand
GGGAGAAAAAACACGAGAGACTCTTGAATCCTGAAAACAAACTGAGGGGGGAAGGGGAAGGGGAAAAGGTAAAGCGGGGTGATGGTCTTGGTGGAGGTCACTTGTGGGGAAGAGCACTGGGTGTTATATGGAAACTAACCTGACAATAAACTATAAAGTTAAAAAAAAAAAAAAAAAGACTGTCAATGAGAGTCTTCAAAATAAAATAAAAAGAGAAATAAAAAAAAAAAAAGGAAGGAATTCTTACCATTTGTTACAACATGGATGAACTCAGAAGATGATGCTAAGTGAAGTAAGCCAGATACAGAATGACAAATACTGTATGATCCCACGTATATGTAGAATCTAAAACAAACTCATAGAGGCATAAAATAGAATGGTGGTTGCCAGAGGACAGAGAGAGGAAGAGATAGAGAAGTACTAGTCAAAGGGCACAAAGTTTCAATTATGCAAAATGAATAAGTCCTAGAAGTCTACTGTACAGCTTAGTGCGCAGTTAATAATGCTGTATTGCAAACTTTGAAATTAGCGAAGAAGGCAGATCTTATGTTAAGTGTTGTCATCACAAAAATAATAGTAATAAATAGAGAGGGGGGAAATATTTGGAGGTGACATATGTTTACGGCATTGACTGTGGTGATGGTTTCATGAGTATATACTTATCTACAAACTCACCAAGTTGGCTATATGAAATATGTACAGTTTTTGCATCTCAATCATACCTCAATAAAGTGTTTTTTTTTAAAGCTCCAAAAGGGATCTTTGGGAGCTAAGAGCTATGTACCTCTGCCTCTAACCCACCAAACAAATTCAGAGTCAATGGCTTATCAAAGAAGTTCAACCTTCACATATCCAAGGATTTTATTTCTTGGACATAAGATTTCACAATAGACTCAAAAGAAATTTCCTGTCATTTTTAAATTACAGTAAAACAACTTTTAGCTCATTATTTTATACCAATGTCATAGTGTAAAAAGTTAAATGTCAGTACATTTTTCAAATGTTCACTCACAAGTTACAGAAATCTTTTTTTTTAATGTAAATACCTTGTAACCAGGACTACCCATTAATCCATCCTTTCCATGTCTTCCTGGTTCTCCCTAAAAAATAAATGCATGTATTTTAATATATTTTTTCGCATTAATTCTTTCTAAAGAAAGACAGTATAAGATAATTTTTACTTAAAGTAAAATACTCAGTGGGGCTCCTGGTGTCCCAATCGGTTAAGCTTCCAACTTCGACTCAGGTCATGATCCCATGGTTTGTGGGTTCAGGCCCAGCATCAGGCTCTGTGCTGACAGCTCAGAGCCTGAAGCCTGCTTCGGATTCTGTCTCCCTCTTTCTCTGCCCCTCCCCCACTCATGCTTTGTCTCTCTCTTTCTCTCTCAAAAATAAACATTAGTAAATAAATAAATAAATAAATAAATAAAGTAAAATACTCAAGAACTTTTTGTCAAACTCACAGCACGTCCAGGAAGACCAGGAAAACCAGCATTTCCCTTTTCACCTTTGGTACCCTGTATTAAAAATAAACACTTAAAAAAAAATCAATGCAAAAATTTTATTTATATTTTGTTTTTATTACTCTGAAAAGCTTCATATTTTTGTTTGTTTATTTAGCTTTCTGACTCTGTGCTTGTGCCTTCAACACTTCCTCAATGATTTTCTGCTCCTCAAGAAAACAAGCATGCTTGACCTTGGCATGGGCACATTTAACACACTTGGAATCACCATGGGCCCTGCTGACAGACTTTTTTCAGTTTAGGCAAATTCATAAGAACTTTAGTTCTCACATCACAAATGTTTTGAAGTTGGCCTGGGCACACACATGCAGATCTTGGTGCTTTCCCAACTTCCTTGGTAGAAAGGTAAACAATTCTATTACCAGAGGTTCCGGACAGCCTGTTTTCCTAGAGGCTGTATTGTAGAAAGCCTATGATGGCAGTTGGACCATTCTGAATGCCTCTAGACATCATCCGCAGAGGAGGTACAACAATGATTTTTAAATTCCAACCAAACTTAAGTTAAAATGTAAGTGAACCTCTTTATGTAGTAACAGAATTCATGAAACCATAGCTTGTGTTGGCACTGCAAGTTTTGGCAAAGCATTATTTTACCAGGCCAGCAGACACAACATAAAGACAACAAAATTATTGGTGAATGAAGGATTATTTTAAGCATCTAAACACAGAAATCACATCTCGGCAAAATTTAAAAGCAGTGTATTTTAAATACAACATAAAGAGAATACAATCTTCCTTCAATGTGAAGAAACCAGAAGGCCCATAACATTGATTCTCCACAGACATGCTGTTAAGCAGCCACCACTCCTCCCAAGAAACCTCTCTCCATAAATACTTTAAAAATTCAGAATGATCAATAACACAGTGCATTCTTATAAAATACCACAACCAGTTATTTTTCGTTTTTTCCATTATTCTAAATAAGTCTCCTGAGAAAGCTGAACAAAGCTAATTGCTGTAATGGTGGCTGGGAATGAAATTCAAGTTTTCTGTTTTCATGACATTCAAAGTTCCATATGGATACTTTATTTTACCATCCGTACTTCCCTTTTTGCCATAAAATCCAGTCGATCCTTTATCTCCTTTGGGGCCCATTTCACCCTAAAAGGCAAAATTCAAAGTTTTATTTTTTATGAAGCTTTCTTATTTTAATTCCAGTATTTGTTATGTTCCTTTTTATGTGATTTAACCAAGAGATTCTTCTGTGTGTACTTGAAGAAAGTGTGTATTCTATTTTTCTTGGATAGAAAATGGTTTTATAGATATATTTTCAAAGCATGTAATTTGAAGTCTGCTTCAGGTAAAAAATGTTCTTGTTTAAAGAAAAATAACTTTAACTGAGGGTCCTCATTTAAAATAAAGCATCTCAGAAGGAAGTGGGGAGATGGGTGAAACAAGTGAAGGGGATTAAGAGTACACTTACTATGATGAGCACTGAGTAATGTATTGCATTGTTGAATCACTGTATCATACACCTGAAACTAATATAACCTGTATGTCAACAATTGGAATTAAAATATTGAATTTATTAAAATGTTGAATTTAAAAAAATATATGAAAATGTCCCTTACAGATTAAAGGAAAAAAAAAACAACACCAATTATAAACAATAAGGTTTAATATGTCAACATAATATAAAATAGAAAAAAAAGAATTTAAGGTTTGTTTACAAAAGCCCTATGCTTAGGGCTTTATGAAAAAAACAAGGAAAAATAAGGACAGATGGTACCAAAATAGGGCCTACGATTTGGGGCTTATAATTAAAAGAATTTCCATACAGAGGCACCGGAGTGGCTCAGTCGGTTAAGTATCTGACTCTTGGCTTTGGCTCAAGTCATAATCTCACGGCTTGTGGGTTCGAGCCCCACATCTTGGCTCTGGCTCTGCACGGACCCTCCTTGGGATTCTTTCTATTTCTCTCTCTCTCTCTCTGTCTCTCTCTGAAAAATAAATAAACTTAAAAAAAAAGAATTTCCATATAGCAAACTTTACATCATTGATGTTTAAATACCATAAAATTTGTGGCCGGAAATTGTAAAGAAAATTTGTAAAAGCTTTCTGTAAACGATGATAGTAACCCATTTATTTTAATACACTTTCATTCACACATGAGGATGTATTTATAACACACTTGTAACATAAAGAACTTTTAATTTAAAATAAAATACAATGTGGTGAATATTAAGACTAGATTTTTTCAACCTTTAATCCTGGCATTCCATGAAGCCCAGGAAAACCAGGAAGTCCACGGTCACCCTGAAAATAAAAAAAAATTAATGAAAGAAAATACATCAGCCTAAAAAATATCATCATACATTCTTTAACTTCACCCTGGTCAAAATCCACTAGAAAAAATCTTCCATATACCTACATACATTAAAACCCTATCTCTATGAAAGATAAACCCTCCTTTATCAGTTTCCTTTATGATCAATAAGGAGAGTATTTTGAGACTTGGTGAAACTTGCTCCAGTTCTGTGAAAAAATGCTGTTGGTATTTTGATAGGGATTGCACTGAATCTGTAGATTGTTTTGGGCAGTGTAGATATCTGAACATTAATTCTTCTAATCCTTGAGTATAAAATATCTTTCCATTTGTGTCGTTTTCAATTTCTTTCAAGTGTCTTATAGTTTTCAGAGTAAAGGTCTTTCACCTCCTTGGTTAAATCAAAAGGTATGGAGACAAATGAAAATGAAAACATGATGGTCCAAAATTTAGGGGCCACAGCCAAAATCTATTACAGGTAATACATGAATTCACTAAAGTTGCAGGATACAAAATTAATACCCAGAAATCAGTAGCATTTCTATCCACTAATAATGAAACAGGAGAAAGATAAAGTAAGAGTCTCATTTGCAATTGCACCTAAAAGAATAAAATACCTAGATATAAACGTAACCAAGGAAGTAAACCTATACTCTGGAACTATAATTCAATGTAATCCCTATCAAAATATGATCAGCATTTTTTAGAGAACTAGAACAAATAATGCTAAATCATAAAAGACCCCAAATAGCCAAAGAAATCTTGACAAAGAACAAAGCTGGAAGTATCATAATTCCAGATTTAAAGATGACCTACAAAGCTGTAGTAATCAAAACAGTATGGTACTAGCACAAAAACAAACACATAGATCAATAAAAGAAAATAAAGAGCCCAGAAATAAACCCACACTTATATGGTCAATTAATCTATAACAAAGGAGGCAAGAATATAAAACAGGGAAAAGACAGTTTCTTCAATTAATGGTGAAAACTGGTCAGTTACATGCAAAAGAATGAAACTGGAACACTTTCTAACACCATACACAAAAAAAGACCTAAATGTGAGACCCAAAACTATAAAAATCCTAGAAGAGAACACAGGCAGTAATTTCTCTGATACTAGCCATCAAGACATTTTTCTAGATATGTCTGCTGCTAAAGCAAAGGAAATGAAAGCAAAAATTAACTATTGGGACTACATCAAAATAAAAAGCTTTTGCACAGCAAAGGAGATTATCAATGAAACAAGAAGGCAACCTACTGAATTAAAGAAGATATGTGTAAATGATATACTCATTAAGCGGTTAATATTTTTAAAATATAAAGAACTTTAGGGTGGCTGGGTAGCTCAGCCAGTTAAGCGTCCGACTTTGGCTCAGGTCACGATCTAACGGTTCATGAGTTTGAGCACCACGTCGGGCTCTGTGCTGACAGCTCAGAGCCTGGAGCCTGCTTCAGATTCTGTGTCCCCTTCTCTCTCTCTCTACACCTCCCCCCACTCACATTCTGTTTCTGTCTCTCTCAAAAATAAATTAACATTAAAAAGTATTTAAAAATAAAATATGAAGAACTTCTACAACCCAACACCAAAAAAAAAAAAAAAATCTGATTTTAAAATGGGCAGAGGACCTGAACAATTTTTCCAAAGAAGACATACAAGAGGGCCAACAGACACATAAAAAGATTCTCAATGTCACTCATTATCTGAAAAATGCAAATCAAAACCACAATGAAGTATCACCTCCCACCTGTCAAAATGGCGAAAATCAAAAAGAAGTAACAAGTATTGGCAAAGATGTGGAACAAAAGAAAACTGGTGCAACCACTATAGAAAATAGTATGGAGTTTCCTCAAAAAATTAAAAACAGAAATACCAGGGGCGCCTGGGTGGCTCAGTTGGTCAAGCGTCTGACTTCGGCACAGGCCATGATCTTGCGGTTCGTGGGTTCAAGCCCTGCATCAGGTTCTGTGCTGACAGCTCAGAGCCTGGAGCCTGTTTCAGATTCTGTGTCTCCTCTCTCTCTGCCCCTCCCCAACTCGTGCTATCTCAAAAATAAACTATATTAAAAAAAATTTTTTTTTTAAATACCATATGACCCAAATTCCACTACTAGGTATTTTCACAAAAAAATTCAAAAACACTAATTCAAAAAGATATATGAACCCCTATGTTTATTTCAGCATTATTTATAATAGCCAAGATATGGAAGCAGCCCAAGTGTCTACTGATAGATGAATAAAAAAAATGTGGTATGTATATATATAGTTACATATATAATGGAATAGTATGCAGCCATAAGAAAAACGATATTTTGACCTTTCAATAATATGGATGGACCTAGAGGGTGTTATGCTAAGTGAAATAAGTCAAACTGAGGAAGACAAATACCATATGTGGAATCTAAATCCAAAATGAATAGACAAAAAGCAGAATCAGATCTATAAACAGATAACAAACTGATAGTTGCCACAAGGAAGAGGGCTGGAGGGATGGTCAAAATGGGTGAAAGGGAGTGAGTGATACAGGTTTCCAGTCATATAACGAATAAGTCAAGGGAATAAAAGCCACAGCATAGGGATTATAGTGGATGAGATTGTAATAACATTGTAAGGTGGCAGATGGTAGCTACACTTGTGGTGAGCACAGCGTAACATTTAGAGACACTGAGTCACTATACTGTACACCTGAAACTAATGTAATGTTGTGTATCAGCTACATGTAAATAAAAAAAATTTGAAACAACTTAAATCTTAATTTTTAAGAAATTTATTCACCTATTTTAAAGAGTAACCTAGTCATTGGAGGGTTTTAAAACCCTTCAAAGGCCACTCTTCTTATTCTAAACTTCCACATCTCTATGAGCTCAAATCACATGGTTACATTGCTACCACAGTTTCAGTTTCCAGGTTTATCTACTGACCTTCCTCTGTGAAAGATGAGCATCAACTCCTCAAACCACCCAATATCCTCTCCCCATCTCCCCTTGTAAGTAGCACAAATCCCCTTAACTTTCCATTACAGCTTTGGTTAAATCAATAGTCAGTGTTTCTGATATTAAGATTCAAAATTGGTGCGCCTGGTTGGCTCAATTGAGTGTCCAACTTCGGCTCAGGTCATGATCTCACAGCTTGTGGGTTTGAGCCCGCTGTCGGGCTCTATGCTGACAGCTCAGAGCCTGGAGCCTGCTTCGGATTCTGTGTCTCCCTCTCTCTCTACCCCTCCCCCACTCATGCTCGCTCGCTCTCTCTCTCTCTCTCTCTCTCTCAAAACTAAATAAACATTAAAAAAATATTTTAAGATTCACAACTAAGCCGTAAATATGCTATCTGCCTTGTACTGCCCAAATGTTTGTTTTACCTACAGTTAACAATTGACTGTTTTGGGTAAGGGGGAGAGGGGTGGACTACTTAGTTTCCTATAAACTTATTGTAATATTGAACTCCAATCTATCTCCAATTTTCAAAATCACTTAAAAATAGACTCATATATATTGCGAATTTGGCATTCTTTTTCCTTCCTAGAGCCTTCTCATTTGTTTCAGTATACATTTGTTGTTCTCTGTATCTGTGTTCATTCCCTTGTTAGGGGAATATATTATCCAATAGCTTCCTCAAGAGAAAGTCATAGGAGACAATTTTCTGAAACCCTAAATTTCTGAAAATAACTTTATCCTATTTAAATAATTAATAATTCACATATAGAAGTATGGTTTAGATTTTTTTTTCCCTTTCCAACCTCTGAAGGTCCTGCTCCATTCTCTTTTTGACTTCAGTGTCACTAGTGAGATGTTTGAGGCCTTTCTGATTCTGATCATTTGTATTAGGGCATATTTTTTGTGGTTGTAGTGTTTTCCCTCTTGGAATGCTTGTAGGATCTTCCTTTTGTTTAGGGGGCCTTACAATGTAATATTGTACAATATTAAGCATAGATGTGGTCTATAATCATCCATTATGCTAAGCACTGTAGAAGACTTCTCATCTGTAATGACCCCATGCTTACACATGTGGACTCAGATCACCGACCCAAATTCCATCCACATTTCACATAAATAACCCTCCCTCGGCTACCTCTAAGCATACTGTGTTAGAAGGCCCTCAGCAAGGCAGAGACAAGAAAGAGGCCTGCAGACCCTGGGAACAGGCCTGGGGAGGTCTGTATAAGGAGTACCAGGACCAAGGATCTGGAATGTGGTGTACAAGTGGGTCATATGCTACAGGACTGTCTCTGTGTTGGCCCTGAAGACCCATTGTTTCCTACCAAGGAGCACAGCTGAAGCAGGATCAGGAGTTCTGCCTCTCTGAGGGCATTAATGACAATTTTTCCAAGTCTTCTTCCCATGTCTTTTATCAGTTTCTTTTTAGACTTTTTGGTGTCTTTAATTTTCCTAAGATGTTTTCTGGTTCCTGGTGGTCAGTTCACATGGAAGCTGATGAGTACTGTCCATTGACTGATATTCTCTACACATGGAGAGAATCATGTTGGATCATTTCACTAAATAGCTCTAGTTACCTATCAGCGGATTCCCCATAGAAAGATCTTCTTTGCCTATAGTGTTAGACATCTCCACCTTTTCTTTCAAGTCTAGACACCCTCAGTCTTATCCTCCCCAGATAATAAACTTTCAAGTCCTGCCAGGGTAGAAGGGAGATTCACTTAACTACACAGAGGTGAGGAAGGGATAGTGGGATCTCACTGCTCTTAAAGGAGTATTCAACCATGCTTCCATTTTTAGCTCTACCTTCAATCCACCTCTATTTTCAGGGGTACTTTGTATTACCATTTCCTAAGCTTTTGGGGTATCCATGTGCATGTGTGCATGTGTGTGTACGCACACGCAAACCGGATTCTCTCTCACATGAATCATGTCACTTTTTATTTTAAGACTGAGCTCCCTTGGGTCTTCATGGAAGTTTAAGAAATAGAGAAAATTAAGGTGCATGTTCTACCCTTCATCTTCATCAAGAAGCCCTAGTGACTTACTGATATTTCAACTGTAATATCCAGAGCATCTTGCCCTGTAGGGAGGTAGGTTCACAACAGTCCACTGTTACAGGAGACAGCAGGACAGACACAAGAGATGGAAGATACAAGTTCGAAAAGTACATGAATGGCATAACTTCCAATTGTTCCCATAGACACTTTCCATTGAGAGGCTTTAAACCTCCTGGTTGGGGTTACTATAGCCTCTTGTGTAGGGGCCCTAATACTCACTCAGACTTATCCTGTTTTATTCTGAAGCAATTTCATTCCTTACCCACTCTGGTTAGTTGCAGGAAAATCTGGGAATGTACTTATCTGACTAGACCAATACAGTATTGGCCTTAATTTAAAAAAAAAAAAAAACACCTTAATTTTAACAACAGATCTATTCCACAGAAATATTCCTTGATTTTCCGTTAGTGAAAGAATGGGAGCTATTATAAAATAATTTTTTACAGAGAAGGAACCAGGGCTGAAAGTCCAGGAATTCCCTTATCTTCTCCCATAATAACCGATGGAAAATAAGAAACGAAAGTTACATTTTATTTCATATCTATCTGTATTACATCTGGATCCTTTACTTTATCTATAAGTCTATCTGATATAAAACATATACTAATGGTTACATCCAAAAATCTATTCTCCTCTTACTACCAAGAGAAGATTTTTATCTGGGTACATAGCTTCCTAACTAGAGACTATATTTCCCAGTCTCCTTTGCAGTTACGCATGGCCACATCTATTACATTTGGATCCTTTATCTATGTGTATCTGATATAAAAAGTATACCAGCTAATGGTTATATCGAAAAATTGATTTGCCTTTTACTACCAAGAGAAAATTTTTATCTGGGCACATAGCTTCCTACCTAGTGACTAGATTTCCCAGTCTTCTTTGCAGTTAAGCATGGCCATATAACTAAGTTCTTGCTAGCAGAATGTGTGGGAGACTATGGCGTACAACTTCCACATAATTGATTAAAAAGAAAGTTATTGTCATGACTTTTCTTTCCCCCTTGCCATCAGATTACAATGCAGGTAAGACAGTGACCAGTGATATAGCCTTGAATATGGAGAAGAGAACAACATTCTCAGGGAGACTAGACCAACAAGAAAGAAAAACGTGAGTCCTTGAATGAGTACACCAACTGATTACATGAGAAAAATAAATTTCTTTTTCATTTACATCACTGCATTTCAGGGTCTCTCTGTTTCTGGTCTAAACAGGAATAGGGTTTTTTGTTTGTTTTTTTTTGGCTTGTAAAGAATGTCTTCTCATGGGTAATGGCTTTCCCTTGACTACCTTAATTTTCCACTAAAGATTAAAAACAATCTGTGTGTGTGTGTGTGTGTGTGTGTGAGAGAGAGAGAGAGAGAGAGAGAGAGAGAGAGAGCGAGAGTGAGCACCAGAGAGAGAGAAGATCCACTAAAAGTCCACACATTCTAGATCTTATTAGTCCTAAAATCCAACAATTTAACCAAGGAATAAAAGAAAAAAAATAAGGTTTAGGGAGACCAAGAGGAATAACAAGAAAACTGACTCCTAATTCGAGTCATGTAGACTCCTAATTTGAGTCATGTAGACTTGTAATTTGAGAACCAAAACTACCTTTTGAAAAAAAAAATTTTTTTTCCTTTATGCTTGGGGCAGGAAGGAGTAGTAACAGTTTCTATACAGAGATAAGATAAAAAAAAATACTACTTGAGCTAACTCTTGACCGAACTGAAATAACCCCCTGATGGTCAGGCTAGACTAAGTAACACTCTTGATAAACTGGAATTTAGGGGGACAATAAATACTTGATAAAAATACAGAAGAAAGGGGCATATCAGGATTCCCTATTAAGACTGGACAAAGTTCCAACTAAGACTTCCATTCTCTGGCTACAGATTATAGAAGACATATTCTTCAAACTTTGATTTGCCAGAGATAACAAACAAATCTCAGATGAAATGAGAAGACCGGCAGCATTCACTGACATTGGGACAGAAAAGTGAATATCTAGACAAAGCTTTCACATGTATAAGCAAGATTTTTTAAGTAAAATACAAAGGCACAGCATACATGTTAATATATAGCCATTAAGAGGGGAAAGAAGAGAGAGAGGAGAGGAATTTAGTGAGGAAATAGTTGAGGAATATTGAGACAATATCTACAAAATACAGAACACAAGGAAGTGTTACCCAAACACACTACAGTTAACCTCTGAACAACGCAGAAGTTGGGGCACCGACACCCATGCAGTTGAAAATCTATATATAACTTCTAACTTTCCAAAAAGTTAACTGCTAATAGACTACTGTTAACCAGGAACTATACCAATAACATAAATAATCGATTAATTCATATTTTATATGTTATGTGTATTATACACTGAATTCTCAAAATGAAGCTAGAAAAGGAAAATATTAAGAAAATAAGAGAAAGTATGTTTACAGTATTATACTATATTACCAAAAAAGAAATCCGTGTTTAAGTGCATATATGCAGTTCAAACCCATGTTGTTCACCTAAATTATGTCCATGGTTTAATACAAGGGGCAGCAAAGAAGTGCTAAAGTTAATCCAAAATCCATCCACAATGGGCATGTAATGCGAAAGACAAAGGTTCTTGTTTGGTCATCTGGTACTGTAATACAGCTTAATCTAAACTAATTAATACAAAAAAATTGGTATAGTAGGAAAAGGAGTCTGCCAAAAACAATACTAAATAATATATATGGCATTGGCTTTGAGTAGTGAAAAAAATTAGTAAACATTTGGAAAATGGTGATTCATTTAATATAACGGCAAATATTTGACAAAAACTTTGTAATACTTGCAAAGGCAAATAATACATCAAATTAACTTAGAGCCAGAGGTAAAGAAATAAGAAAACAGAATCTTAGTATCATGAAGTGATTGGTATTTACTGTATTCGAAAGGCACTGTAAAAGAAAGAAGCTCAGAAAAGAATCAGCCAATTTACAAGTAGTAATGAAAAGGAACAGACCAAGTCCAAAAACACTGAGATGAGAAGATACAACTTTGTTCTCATCTCTAATAGGTAAAAATTGAAACTGGAAAGGACCTTTAAAAGAAGTTCAATTAAATGGATGTCTGATAAATCCAAGTCACCTATCATTAATTATCAGTAGTTAATTAATTAATGTAGAAAGAGCCATGACTAAAGCAAGGACTGTGGATGCTGCTATTGGCTGGAATCAAAAGCCAAAGATACAATATTACAAATACTCATCTGCTGTTGAGAGAGTTGTACTACTAAAGAAGCCACAAACCTGTAATAAAAGAGTCCAAGACTGTTTGAAACTTAAAGAAAAAAAGTCACCCAAATCACCATTTTTAATGTTTTTCTAGCCAGTTGTGACTAGCCACTGAATTTATACAAAATATAGAAGCAAGGGAGATTAAAAACTAGAAAGAAGAAAACAAATTATCATTAGGTATGATTATACACATAATATACCAATATACCTAATACCCTAAATCACTAATTCAATTAACTGCTGCTTTAAAAAGGTAATATACAAAAAAGTTTTTATATATAAGTAATAACCAATATAAAAATATACTAAAGAAAAGGTTCCATTTATAATAGAAACAAAGGAGATAAAAATTCCAAGATATAAACCTGGGTAATGTTTAGGACCAATATGAAAAAAAAACCTCTAATATTTTATTAAGTTTCAAGAATGAAATAAAAAGGTAAATAAATCATAATCTTAAATAGGAAAACTCAGTATTGAAATTATGTCAATGACTCTATAATCCATAAATTTAAAGGAATCATATGAATAGGAATTTCTAAAATATTGAAGAAAAGATACTAAGCTTTATCTGGAAAAATAAGCATGCAAGTATAGCCAGGAAAATTTTTATTGTAAAGAATAATGAGGAAGTACTAAGACTGCCAATATTAAATCATATTATGAAGTGACAACAATTAAGAACAGTTTGGTGTTGGAGAGGATGTAGACAGATAAGTGGAACAGAATGGAAAGCCAAAAGCACCAGACCCAAATGAAAATGGAAATTTAGTAATGATGAGTTTTCAAATAAATGGAGAAAAAAGTGGTATACTATAAATGTTGTGGCAACTGGCTATCCGTTTAGGAAAAGAGAGGAAAAATCATGAATGCTCATCTAACTTTACTCAAAACATCAAAATTTTAAAGAGTAAAATATAAATTAACAAAGGTCTATAGTTATTATATTCAAAATGTTATAATATGGAATCCTTCTATATAAACACAAACATAAGGAGAGAAAAAAAATCCATATCTACATAAATATTTAAAATTTATGTGTGGTTAAAATTTCAAAAACCAAGTCAAAATATTTAATATAAACCAGGAAAAATACTTTCATACAATTTATGAAATATAAATAAAAATCACTTTTTAAAAAGATCAACAGCCCAGTAAAAAGAAAAAAAAAAGGATAGGACTAAAAAGCAAATTACAGAGAAATAACAAAATGTCCAAAAATCACATGACAAAGTACTCTACCTTACTCACTAGTACAAAAATGCAAATCAGACCAATACCATTTATAACTTGTTCTGGTGAAAATTAAAAACTTTGAATAAAGATGGGGCACCTGTGGCTCAGTTCATTAAGTGTCTGACTCTTGATTTTATCTCAGGTCATAATCTCATGGTTCATGCGATCCAGCCCCTATATATAAGGACTCTGCACTGACAGCAGAAAGCCTGATTGGGATTCTCTCCCTCTCTCATTCTGCCCCTCCCCCATTCAATGTGTGCTCTCTAAATAAATAAATACACTTTAAAAAAAAAGAAGAAGAGGGTGAGGAAACATATTTTCACATACTTGTTAGAGGAGTACAAACTTACTGCAAGTTAAATAGGCAATATTTGCCAAAGTTTAATTATGCATTTAACCCTTTAATCCTGTAATAAATTCCAATTCCAGGATGTTTTCCTATGGCTATTCTCAGAAAAAATTACTGAAAAATGAGAAATATATATAAACACGTTCATTCCAGTCTTATTAATACATACATATACATACACATACATACATACGTACACACACACACACACAGCAACATATTAAGAATCATAACATCTCTAATTTAGAGATTTCTTACATTGGATAAGTATAGCCCATAAAGTAGATAGCTGTGATTAAACTTCTGCTTACAGTTTTTTTCATGAATTGTCAACTCTCCTGTAACTCATTGAGAATTTGAGCATGAAACTTTTTTTTTTGAGAGAGAGAGAGCACAAGCACCAGTGGGGGAGGGGCAGAGGAAGAGGGAGAGCGAGAATCCCAAGTAGGCTTCATGCTGTCACAGCCGAGCTCTACTACTGGATCCTAAGCCGATGCTGTGCTTCTGATTAACAATAATTTGCTGAATATGCAAAATATTTTCATTTTCTAAAATACATAAATACTTTTGAGTCTTCCAAAACTATTCCAATAAAACAACTATTTTGAGGAGTCACAGTCCTGATTGCACCCGAGCTTACAAGAAAGTAGAATCAAAGAGTATACCAAGATTTACAGTAAAATGGTTCCATTTCCACAGGTTGCCTCCAAAACATTCATGACTGATGAATATGCCTTTGGTGAGCTTGTCCATTCCATAATCTGATCTAGAGTCATACTTCCCAAGTCAAGTCAAATTATTTAGGTGCATTGTAAGAGAATATGAAAACTATTATGTTAAAAACCTCCTTCTTAAAAACTTCTCTGTGTATGCATGTGTTTTAAATGAACACAATGCTTTGTTCAGAAGCACTGAACAAATTCATAGATATGGAACTACATGCCCAAAAGTCTTTTACTGCAAAGGGTTTACAATTTAAAAGTCTGATGATCTATGATCTAGAGTGAACAATCTCCCTTCACTTGAGAGAGATGGAGAACATGAACTGTCTCTCATGGCACAATCTGTACAATCTGATCTCTTTCATCCAGTTTCCCCATCCACCTATCTACATGGCTACTGACACACATGCAGGGATTCTTCACACAGTGCAAGCAATAGGGTGAAAAATGAACAAGTCACATGGTTCAAAACCATTCTGGCCAAAAAAAAAAAAAAAAAGACTAAAATGAAGACATTTTATTTCACCCCCCTGATTTTTGAGTAACTTCAGACAAATGATTTAAGTTAATTCATCAGTCATCCCAGCTGTTAAGTAGGAATCATCTACTTCACAATTAATATAAAATAGGCATCGTATGGCTTACTCTAGTAACGTCATAGGGCTGTTTGTGAGGACTTCATGTGCTAAGAAATGCATATGGATAATACTGATATAAAACATGTCTAAAAATAAAACAGAAAAATGTACACACAACAGTAAAAGCTTCAAGCGCTCAATACGTGAGAAGCCTTACGTATCTTGGGCTGTTCTTTGTTTTCCCCCATAAAAACAAATGAGAGGCTCAGGCGATTATGATTTACTAGGAATTGTTTAAATCTACTAAAATGTCTCCTCTCTTCAATACAGTGATGGGCAATCCCCTTGGGTTTGGAGATCATCACTGAACTAGTCAAGCCTAGAAAAAATGTAGGTTCCTGAACCCCTACGACAGTCACTGCCATAGCTTCTTAGTGACCACAGAGTACACCCGAAGTGAACATGAGAAATTGCATTTAGAACCAACAAAATATGAAGCACTCTGTAAAAATTAAATGAAAGTTTCAAGTTTCCCAGGGATGCCAGTAGAGAAAAAGAAAATGGGACAGAAAAAGGCAGAGCAGCCAACAAATGAGGCGGGACCTGGAATTAATGATTCTTTGTAATAAACTGAGATGCTGAATCCATTATAAAGCCTTAAAAGAAAAGAAGCTGAAAGATTAGAAAATAGTCAAGATGTTGTAAAAGTAGCCACAGAAGTAATAAACACCTGGGCATACACAGGTCAGCACCCTATGTACACAAGGGACACTTAACAAAACCTGACTTCAGAGAGTATTTAAGGAAGGCACAATTACTGCTGCTTTTTGGAAGAAAAGCCTTTAAGAAAAGGATGTAGAAGGAAAATGTGGTACCACCCCATCCATAAAAAAGACAAAAAGTTTTTCTGAAAGTCCCTGGTTTTAACAACAATTCCACAGTTTCTTAATATTCAGATGAAGCAAAGTGTTTCACTAGAAAACAGAATGTGTGGGGTGCCTGGGTGGCTCAGTCAGTTGAGCGTTCGACTTCAGCTCAGGTCATGATCTCGTGGCTTGTGAATTCAAGCCCCGCATTGGGCTCTGTGCTGACAGCTCAGAGCCTGGAGCCTGTTTCAGATTCTGTGTCTACCTCTGTCTCTTCCCCTCCCCTGCTCACACTTACTCTCTCTCTTTCTCTCAAAAATAAATAAACATTAAATTTTTTTAAATAAAATATAAAAAGAAAAAAGAAAACAGAATGTGTACATATGTACATCTAATATTTTTATTAACTATAACACTGATCACGTTAATATATTGCTATTAATATGATCACCAATATGTGTATTTATATAGTTAACACATAAATTTGTATTCATTAAAGTTTATATTTAATAATATTACAATAAATAGACTCATTAAGGAAGGAGAGAAAGGGCATAGGACTGAACCCGGGAACACTACAACATTTAGTGAATGGATAGAGAAGAGAAGTCACCAGTGAAAAAGGTAACCAACGAAGCCAAGAGAAAATCTAGGAACATGTGTTATCTTAGAAGCCAAAAGAAGAAATTGTTCCAAGAAGACGGGAAAAGTCCGTTGTGTCAAATGCTGGTGAGACATACAAAAAACTAAGCAGAGATCATTGGAAAACACTGACCACTGGATTTCAAAGATGGTAGATGCTAATCTAAATACGCAGCAGAAGTTTGGGATGGAAGTTCTACTGGAGTGAACTAAAGGGAGAAAGGGAAGTGAGAAAGTGCAGAGAGAAAAAAGGCAAACTATTCCAGAGTATTTCTACTATAATAGAAAGGAGAAATGGGGTGGTAGCTAAAGAAGACTACATGGTAGAGGAGGGGGGTCAGTTTGGTTGGTTTTAGATGGGTCAGCCTTTGGACTATTGGCAAAAAAAAAAAAAAAAAAAAAACTAACTAAAAAGAAAAAAACCAATGATACAGCAGAGAAGGGCTAATTAATAACACAAAGTAGTGGAGAAGGATGGGATCCAGAGCATAAGAGGAGGACTGGACATTATATATGGACAGTTCATCCATATTAACAGGAAAAAGGACAGAATTTAGACACATACGCAAGTAAGAGGTAGACAGTCATCAACATCATCATTATCACTAATTTATAGTGCTCGATTTTGGCCAAGTACATGCATAGCCTATTTAACCTTCACAACAAAACTATGGGGAAATACGATAGCACCAATTTCCAGATTTTGAAAACCAGGTTTAAAGAGATTAAGAAGCATGGCTAGGGAGTTAAGCAGTCTTAATTCAGAGCCCAGTATATAAACTCGTAACTGCATTAAGCCTCCCACCCTCATCCCCCTCCAACCCTGGCCATGAGCACACCAGTGTTTGGGCCTTGCACCGTGGTGTTATCAGAAAGCTACACAGTTTGATTACCCTCCTTTTCTGAGAAAGAAGAAAAAGGTGGCAACTTCACAAAGCCAGTTCTGTTTCTCCTTCTCATGTCACTCTTGGCTTTGTTTTAATTTTTTTAACTTTTTTTTTTCTTGTCTTCAGACACTCTCAGAAGTAAAACTGCTAATATACTAAGTTGGTCCTTTATTCTGTTCTTTCAACATGTATACCGGTGTTCCCTAATTATAGCTGACCATATGAATCACTGTAATACCACTTAATCTTTTGACTTAGCAAGTACAATCATGATTGTAAGGGATTTATTTGAAGTAAGGAAATCTTATTCATCACATCATACTCTTATATGCATACTAAGGACAATGGGAAAGTGAAATCTTGAAGGGACAATTTCAGTGTTAAATGATCTAATGAGGAAATTAAATAAAATGTGTAATTTGCTCCATAATGAGACCTTAGATATGATTAACATATTTTATTTCTTAAATCCAAAAAAATGAAGTGATGAGTTTGTACAAAGTTTGGATAGGTTAAAAAAATAAATAATTACTACCTCCCATGTGTCCAGAACTGCATTTTCCATAGAAAGTTTCATACTCAACTCAAAAACCCATAAATACCTATCAGTTCATCAATACAACCTAATAAAAATTTTAACAAAATCTGTTTCTCCCTACGATTTAAATACATGGGTTTCTTTATAATTGAGGAAGTATTTTGAAGTACTTTTTCTTAAATTCCAAATAAGAGCTTTAAAGCATATTGTAAAATGAGTTACCAATTGAAGATCATTTGGTAAATCGGTGTTCCTTTTTAATTTTATAAATTCGGGGGGGAAAAACGTGCAAAATCTATACACATTCTATTGTCAGATATGTGAGCAACAAATGTTAATGTCAGCAAGAAAGTGCATGTAGTTTTAATTATCTTAAGTGGAAACTCCTACTATGGGAGTTTTCAGAAGAAATCCACAAAATGGAAATGATTCTGGGAAAATATCCTAATGGAGAACAGTGTTGTGTGGAACAATCTCTCAGAGGCTGCTGTGTGATGCCTGGAAAAAATGTCCTGTACCGCCACAAGTCAAAGTCATCTCAGGGGTCTATTTTTCAACCTTCCTATTTCTGAAAATTAAGGAACCATATTCTAGAGGAAGAACCAAGGCAAAATTTTTAACTTATTCAATTACTGCAACTCTAGATAAAGAACACTCTAAAGCCACAAGGAACGTAAGGAAGAAATTTAGATAGCACAGTACACGGTGATTTCAGGCCAACAGCGACTGTGTCAGATCAGCCTTTACACCCAAACAACAAATTTCAGAAAACAAGCAACTCTTGAGTGAAATTATTACTGGACTGAAAACAGAGACCTTCACATCAACATTCATCTTATTTTATTCAACAGAATGTATGACTTTGTAAAACTCATGCCCATCTATGTTGAAGACAGTACCATGACCCCATACAACAGAGCAGTTAAAGATGTAACTAATCAAATCATTGTTACTCTTCTATTTTCAAATAGGCACTTTACTCCAATTCTTTTAAGATGAATAAAAAAACCTCCTTTTTTATATCTGGTCTCTAAAACCCAAGTAAAGGGAAAAACAGATAAATGTATGCATTCGTCCATTCATAGATACATTCATTCATATATGTGCACTTTCATTACCTCCCTGCCACTGCCAAATCAGACTAATTGTGAGAATGTTACAGAAACAAGTACACCAGAATGTAGGTGAGGTGTCTGGCACATGGTGTCCTCGGAACAGGGATCTTCATGTGCCCAGTGGAATCCCCCATTCACCTGGCAGAGGTCAGGCTATCCCTCTCAACACTGCCACAGCATGAAAATTTAAGACGTCTGCCGTCCTGTGGGCTCCATCACCTCTTAATATGTACCTCCATCATTTAGATAGGCAGAGATTTCTCAGTGGCTGAAAAGATTCGTAGAGGCCACATAGTAGACAAGAGGATTGTATGCTATTTCTTCAGGAATTTTATCGACTGCTGTTGCTGCTCTATGTCCTTTAACTCTCCCCAGATTATAAAGCTGTCCTGACCTATTCCATCTTTTCTTGCCACTAAATCTCCTATTTGCCCTTGGGACTGCTTCAACTCATGTTATGCCCGTGACATATGCCAACCCACAACATGCTACATCCCAACTGCAACTGCGCTACTTGGATGAACAAAACAGAACAACACAAAAACAACCATTTATTTAAGAAATACCCTGTACCAGGGCACCTGGGTGGCTCAGTCAGGTAAGTGTCTGACCCTTGATTTTGGCTCGGGTCATGAGATCAAGCACCATGTCAGGCTCCTTGGTGACCGTGAAGCCTTCTTAGGATTCTATCTCTCCCTCTGCCTCTGCCCAACTTGTGCGGAGGGGCGGGGGGAAGAGAGAGAGAGAGAGGAAGGAAGGAAGGAAGAAAGACCCTGTACCAGGAACAATACTAAATATTTTTCATACATTATCTCATTTAATCCTCACAATAAACCTATGAAATAATCACCAAGTAGGTATCTATTAAGGAGAGGGACACGTTAGAATTGGGCTATACATGGCTAATAGGAACACATTACATTCACGTAGTTCTCTCCCTTCTAAGAAGGTAATCCTCCTCCGACTTTAACCACAGGAAGAGAACATAGCGATCTGACGATGTCATCTAGTTACAGCCAATTTCATCTAGTGATAAAAGCCTTCTGTGAGCTTTATTAGCCACTGACCACTGACAAATTTCTGAGCCCACATATCTCGGAATTCACCAAGGTGAACATTACTGAATGGGAGTCATCAGAGGTACATCCTTGGTCTTCTCTGAATGACCAAAACAACTGGACACATTTTTGTTTGTGGCATTTACCTTTTCACCATCTCTCCCTGGTTCTCCTTTGTAACCTGGTAGTCCTTGAACTCCCTAAATCAAGCACAAAATAAAATTCTGTTAGTTATGTTTTTGATTCAGTAGAAATGATAATTCTACAATGTGTATCTATGAATCACATACTTGTATTCCCGGAGATCCTGGGACACCTGGTGATCCTGCAATTCCTTGATATCCCTAAAAAAAGGTAAGCAAAAAATAATTAATATTTCATCATAGTCACAAAGAGCAGTCCTCCATTTCAGGATTCACTCTTGTCTGGAGTGTCTTATACTGAAGACATCACTTGGTGACCGTTTAAGAAACAAAAATAACAAAGTTTCAAATGCTGAATGAGGAATTAATATCCTCCAGTCATTAGGGAAAAGGTCTCAACTATCTCTAGATTAATAAAAATAAACACAAATGTTTCAATTAAAAGGGAAGTTTTGGATTTGCAAAAACAGAGCCAATGTTCACAGCTCCCAAAAAAAGTGTTTTGCATGCAGAAATATATTTAACATATTTGAGAGAAAAACACATAAGATTGGAGAATTATACAAATGCAATACATTTTGTAACTACCTGATTAAATGGCCATTTCAGTTAATCCTTGGAATAAATTAAAACTTGATAACTGTTACTCTTCAGAGTAAGTCTTGAACATCCTTTGGACTGCTCATTTTAGAAAGCTGCTGATGAGCATGGCTGTGACATGTCTCCCCCACCCAAGGCTGGGGCTGTCTGTTGAGGCAAGGGTCACTTTCGTCTCCACTACTTCTTACATATCCCTCCAGAAACTGGGCCTTTGGCAAAACAGCACAACTGTTTCAGACAAGGCAAACTATTCATTCTTCACTCAGCACATGGCAATTAAACTCTAAAACAAACTTGCAGGCCCTCAACATTTGTCTAGGTTTCCCTAGGTCAATGTCACATTGACTTGGACCATGTGGCACCTCACTCTCTTACTCAGACCCCATCTCTCTGGGGTCTTACTGTTTGGATATAGCTTTCTGTTGTCAATAATATTAAAACAGATGTCACTAGTGTTTCCAATTATATCTTCATTGTTAAATCCAAAAGCTTTATTTCCATGTGGCTATTTATGGCTGCTTTTTGTATTCACCCACTCACTCGTCAGCACATTTTTAGCTGTGATTTTAGAGATAGCAAAATTCTCTGCTTTACCACTCCCATTTTTAAACATCCCTTTTACTATTCTTTGCTATGTCTAACAATACCAGTAACAATAATAATAGTTGTCTCAGCAACATCAGTCTTATTAGTTTTCTCCCTTTACATACACTCACATTTTTTATTCTGTAAAATGCTCTCAGTTATTCTCCAAATGATAGACTATATAATTTCTATCACCAAGCATGATCCTTTCCTTCATACCCGTTTAGTCTTCAGAGTGTATCATCATGGATACACTCCATGGATTGGAAATCCTCCAGGATTTCTCAACAAATTCTTCTCTTGAGTCCCTGTGCCCAATCCTTAAACATTTTGCTTCACCAGTGAATGAGTCTCATAACAAACCTTTCCATACTCCATACAAAACAACCTGCAGCTTTTAAGCCCAACATATGCTCCCTGGGTGGCCACTGTTTCTGTGTCATGGGATTATGTGCCCCCTCGGTATGAGAAACCGGCTACAATTCATTTCTTTATTTCCCGCACTGAACAGAGCATTTGGCAATTTGGGGCTAAACAAACTCTGGAAGAATTTACCTTCAAGTCATTCACACTGCACAAAGTGTGAAAAATCCCTTTCCCCAAGGATCCAGGTTATGTTTGTGCCACTACCGGTAGCAAATTCAAGTTTTTAGTCATGCTATGTGGTTCATGGTCTCAACATCAGTAGGAAGAAAGAACAAAGTCAATCCACACAGTTTGCTCAGCCTCTTATCTCTACCTCTCTAGTTACCACTGAATCTCTTTCTTTCAACCACTTTGCAATCAGATAGGCCTGGAATTAAATTTCAACTCTGTCACTGCCAGCACAAGCCCAAGGAGAGTTAGGTTACTTATAACTGCTGCCACTTAGGATGCCTCTAGATCCTTCAAACCCTGTATGCACTTCTCTGGATAGTCTGATATGATCAACAACAGGCTGTTGTAATCAGGAGAAACAATAATAGCAATGATTTATATAGTATTTACCATAGTCCAGATTAAGTACTTCACATGTATTAATTAATGTAACCCTCACAACCACCCTTTAATTAATGTAGGTTCTGCATTATCCTTATTTTCAGATGAGGAATCTGAGGCACGTTAAGATTAAGTAACTTGCCCAAAGTTACTAGTAAGCTGATAGAGTCCGTGAGAACACTCTCTATCAGAAAATATTTCATGGTAGACCAGATCTTATGATTCTAGGATAATTGATCAGATTCAAAAAAGCATTTTCCAGGCTGCTTTTAAATTGTTTAGATTTCTGAGTGCCCAAAGAATATGAATGTTCATAAAATTCCTCAAAAGAAAGTTACCATGGAGATTGGCTATTTATCAAAATGGCTGGTCATCTGCAAAGTTCACTTTAATGAACTATTTTTTTCACATTTTTTTCAAAAGTTAAGCCAAATGTCGTATCTGCTTTATTACTTCTTTTACAAAACAAATCTTTTGTAGAAGATCAAAAGTTGTTCTCTTCTTCAAAGAAGTAAATTAATATGATCTATTTGTTAGAGAGGACACATCACATTTTAATGGATTAAAGCAACGTGGAGATGCCCCAGACTGTGTTCCCAGCTCACCTCTGACTCATAATGTGACCTCAGGCAGTGATCATATCCCCAAATCCTGGGAGGCAACTCAATAAAGTGGAAAGACAATGAATCTTGAAATTGGAAGACCTTGGGCTGAAATTTTGCTCCTCCCTTTACTTTCTACAGGATTTTGACTAAGTAACTTTGCCTAGCTAAGCCTCAGTTTCTTACCACAAACCAGGATAACAGTGCCCACTCCACTTCTGAAAAGAAACAAATGGAGTCACAGGTGAAAATGCCTGGCAGGTGCTAGGAACTCAAATGTCAAAAATATTTTTTTTCCCTTTGGATTCAATGACTATTATAGAAAACCATGAGAACACTTCTGCAAAATGTTACTCTGCAACCTCAATGGGCACCATTAGCACATGAGGAATGGTAGATCCAATCATCATGATTTAACCCTTTTTCAACATTTCATATAGATCTAATGGTGAATGTGTGAACAAGGCTTCAGTGTATTTTATAATGGCCCTGTTAGTTTTGTCTTTGGAAGAACTGCAATACAAAAAATAATAAATGCTTCCCACAATATGAGAATCAGGTTGATGTGGGGTTTTTTTTTTTTAACTTACAAAGAGAAGCATTCTTGAAAACTTAGTTATATAAAGAAATTCAAAGATTATTTTAAAAGCTAGAGGAAGCATGATTAGTAACAAAATTAAGAAAAACCAAAACCACATCCAAGCTGGGGGATCCCAGAGCAAACCACCAGAAGAACTTGGATGAAATTCAGAAAAACAAAATTTGGACTAAAAATCAGGAAAATAAAGGTTAACAGGGAGGAATATTACAACACAGAACAATTTCCAAGAGGAACAAGAACTAAACACTGATGACTCATAGCTGGGTACACTTGAACAAGAAAAATGCCCTGAAACAGGAAAAATGATAAGCTTTCCATATAGCTGAGTTTTTTTGTTTTGTTTGTGTGTGTGTGTGTGTGTGTGTGTGTGAATGCACAGGCTTCTGTGTTTTCTGGTAGGAGTGCAACTTTCACGTGACCTTTGATCAATACTGTTTGACATTAATTTTGCCATTTTGCAATTATTAGCAGGTCCAAACATCCACCCTACCCCCATGTGCAAGATTTCTGACAATAAAGTCTTTTCCATGTTCACAGAAAGTCTTTTCGTAAATGAGTCATTTTTTAGGAAAAAAATATTCTCACTGCCAAATTGTAGGGTTGAAGAATACAGAATCAATTTAATTTCCTTCCATGATTCATAGTTAAAATGCTCCAGGAAAGATGTATAGCATTGAAATGGAAATTAAGGAAATAATATCATCAAATGTGCAAGGGTCACAATCTCTTCTGAGCCTAATTCTAATCAGACCATAAAATATTCTGCTAATCTAAATATACAGTTCTTCTCGAGTAGTGATAAGGATAGAGTAATCAATTTCCTTTCAGTATTCTAAACACTAAAAATGAAAATAAAATCCATAGATATCCTTTTGGATGTCACTCTTCTTTCTGAAAAGAATGTGATTCAGTTTATTCTATTACATAATTTTCTTCAAAGTTTTCCAAAATTCCCACAGATACTCTTAAGTATACAGCCAGGGTAACTAAGTAACCAAAATCAAGCGTATATTTTTAATGTCCACTGTGGATTCTTCTTGCCATGGGCACACTTTATAACTCTGCGCAACTAAATTCCAAAAATATTCATAAATCTGGCTTTTCATGTATAGCTAATATAGAAACAACTCATTTGTTTGCCACCTATCCAACTATCAGTCAAGTAGTTTATATGCTTTAACTGATTGCTCAAATTACTTGACTAATAGAGCCCATTAATATATGTAAAATTAAACCTGAGCTAAGTTATAAGAAAGTACTGGAATTCTACAGGAGGTGAAGAGTAGACAGGGAAGCGTTCTGAAGAGACAAGCTCAAAGGAGCACCAAAGGAAGCACAGTGCAGAAGAGGAAGCCCTTCAAAATGTGTCATGAAGTATGACAAGATGAGTCACATCCATAGACACAGAAGAAGAGACAGCACATGGGGAAGCACGCTGCTAACAAGACGGGACCAGCTACTTACCAGTGCTTACATGCACAGCTTGTGGGTCTTCTGAAGGATTTTTTAAAAATATTTATTTATTTTTGAGAGACACAGGGCACAAGCCATGGAGGGGCAGAAGGAAGACACAGAATCCGAAGCAGGCTCCAGCCTCTGAGCTGTCAGCACAGACCCCAACGTGGGGCTTGAACCCACGAACCGTGAGATCATGACCAAACCCAAAGTCAGACACTTACCCAACTGAGCTACCCAGGCGTCCCATGAAGGATTTTGGTCTTTAACCAATCTACTACACTGGAGGACACAATCAGACTGAGAAGCTTGCTTGCTACACTATGGAGATAACAATTAGAAGGGGCAGGGAGAAGCAAAAAGACGACGTGGGACGTTCCTGCAGGGGAGAGACAATGATATGTAGAACCTAGGTCCATTCAAGGTGTATTTAATCCAACCTGATGATTAGCTACAGGATGGCATGAATCTGAAATGAGAGTATGATGCCCAGGTTTATGGCTTGTAAAGCAATGGCAGATAACATATCACTAACTGAGTAGGGAAATCTAGAGGAAAACACTGTTATTTGGTTGCAAAATAATAGCACAAACTTTTTAAAATTATTTTTATTGACTAAGATAAACAATTTACATTTGACCCTGGGAAGATACAGGCTTCCACTGGGTGAGAAAACAAAGTTTCTACTCAAAGCAAACTACATTTACTATAAGTGAAATTTAATCTATATCTAATTCTCCCTCCCTTAAGTAAAAGTGGATGAGTGATAAATGTGGAACAATATCACTTGCTTTCCTATGATAATTTGCCTTGAGCTACGCACATGAAAGAAAAACACTGCCCACCTTTGACAAATAATCTCTGCAAATGCAGTTTGGTTCTCAGGTTCACAGAACTTAATTAAACTTAGGCAAATTGCCTCATTCCCGGAGTATGACTGCACTTGAAGTTATACTAAGCTAATTTCAAAAGGACAATGTACAGGGTGCCTGGATGGCTCAGTCAGTTAAGTGTCTGACTCTTGACTTTGGCTCAGGTCATAATCTCACAGTTCGTGAGTTCGAGCCCCAAGTTGGGCTTGGTGCTCACAGTGTGGGGTCTGCTTGGGATTCTCTCTCTCTTCTTCTTCTTCTTCTTCTTCTCTGCTCTTCCCCTACTCGCTCGCACGTGCGCTCTCTCTCTCTCAAAATAAGCAAATAAACATTAAAAAAAACAGAAAACAAAAGGAGAATGTGTGACTTTTTAAGGTAACCAATAGCATCTTTAACAGTTCTTACTTCCTAACCTAAATTGCTAGCAATTATGCTTTCTATTCAAAGGGAAGCGATCAATAACTAGCTCATTCCCTCTATTTCTGTTCTATTTTTTCCACAGTAGTTACCACAATCTGATATCACTTATTATTATTATTATTATGTATTCATTATTATTGCCCCTCCCTAGTGGAATGTGAGCTTCAAAATGGTATGTTTTGTCTCTTTTGTTCATTGCCTATCTCCTTGTGCCAAGAACAAAGTGAACACCCAATCAATATCAGGTATATGAACGGGTGAATGAAAGAATGAATAAGTAAGAAAACCAACATATAAATGCTTATGGAACCCAACCAGTCACTACTACTGAGGGCTCTAACATAGCAGAAAAAGCCCCGCACTCATACAGATTACAATTAAAACAACACACAATGTAAGCATAAATTTATCTTTAAAATCACACATGCTAGTTGTGTCATCAAATAATTCCTTAAAGAATTTAATTACACATATAAGTAACATTACTATATAATAACTACACATACATCATTATTGTATATACTATCCATAATATTAAAAAAATAATATATTTAAGAGGCCCATGAGGAAAACCATGGAAAGATCCATACATGAGATTTACATAAGGGGTATGTTGGAGAAAAATGAATTAGCTAGTTTACCAAGCTTTGTCTAGGAAAGCTTTACAGAAAAATTTTAAATCACATTTTATTATAGAAGAGGAAGATAAACTGCCCAAGTGTAAGATAGCTCATTTGAGGCAAATGGTCCAGATTTTAGTTTACCAGTAAGACTCTCAAGAGGGGTTTGATTGTGTATGTACGTGTATTTTACGGTATTGGGAGACAGTGAGACGATAAACCTTTTTGTTAAAGGAATCCAAACTGAGGTGAAGTGAGAGCTCAGGTAGAAACTAGAAATTCGTCTCTAGACGAATGTTTCATACACTTCATTAGTAAGCCACCTCTTATAATTCTGTTTTCCAAACGAAGTAACTGCCATTCCTTTGGCTTGTAACCTCATGTACCCCATTTTCCAGGCCTTAATCTTCATGACACTCAGCTCTTAAATTCCAAATTCCCCACAGCTCTTAAACTGTTGAGTCCACAACTGGCACCATATCCAGTTAAGAGTCTGATGGAGGAAAACATAAAAACTTGTCTCATGGGTCCCATTGTTCTACTACTAATTATTCACCTCCTGTCAAGCTTACTCTGCAAAAGGAACAGCTAGTTTTCTTCCCTTTCCTTCCATTCTCTACCATCATTCTCGACTCATTTTAAAACAGCACCTCTTGTTTGGATTACACCTGAGGTACAGTCAATCCTCCCCAACAGACATTCTTCTGAGTTTTTACTCTCTCCCCATTTCTCTCTTCTAAATCAAATCCAAAACCTACAAATCCCCGTAGTATCCTAAACCAAATCTAACACTTCAAAAACAGGACTGTCATCCTTCTTAATATAGATGTTATATATTTACTAACAATGCCAAATATTGCATCAGCCTTCCAGGCAACCCTATTACAAATGTGGATCCCTTTTCACCAAAGTTAAATTTAAATAACACATCCCAGACAAGTGAGAGCCATACATTTATTTGGGTTGAATTTCACTACATTAGAAGCCATTCTCCAAGTTTGCTAAATCTTTTTGGATTTCTATGTCACCCCAAATGCCAAAACAAATTCCAAAAGTGAAATCAAGAATTAAAAATTCTTAAAAATCATAATAAAGTAAATGAATAGAGTAATGCTTCAAAAAAATAACACTAGAAAAAATAAAACATTTAAGTGTGAGAAAATTTTACACTGCTAAAAATTAAAAACAAAACTATAAACCAAATAAATAATTAAAAGAAACATTTACAACATATAATGTCAAAGGATTATTTCTCTTAGTTTGTAGGAAGCTCTTACTAATCAACATGCAACATACTATCATTCATCACTTCTCTAGAAAAGGACAAAAGGGAAATCACTCTGAATGTCAGACTTCTATATTCAACTACCACTTAAAATTTGTATTTGAACAGGGGCAGCTGGCTGGATGAATCAGTCGAGCATGCAACTCTTGACCTTGGGGTTGTGGATTTGAGCCACCCAGGCACCGCAAAAATAATCTTTAAAAAAATTTCTACTTGACCATGTGACAAAATTTTAATATATCCTAAACCAAATTCTTGATTTACCTTGCCCAAGTCTCCCAATCTATCATTCCACATCTCACTAGTCTCCTTTGACTTTTCTCCTTCACACTCAGGCAGTACATCATCAAATCCCATCAGCTCTAACTTCAAATTACCCCCAGAAAGTCAGCAGTTCTCTTGTTCTCACTACTTACAATCCTGATCCTAGCTGCCATCATCTTGCTCCTGGATTATTTTAAGAGCCTCCTAACTGATCCTGCTTGTGCCCTCATCTCCCTAAAATCTATTCTCAACTCAGAAGTTAGAGTAATTTTGTTTTTAACTAAGTTACATCACATCAGTCCTTTACTCAAAGATGCCAGTGGCTCCTCAGTTTACTTCCAGTGAAAGCCAAAGTCATCACAATGGCCTAAAGAACTCTACTCAGTCTCCCCTCCTTTCTCCCTCCTATCTACACACATCTCCTACTAACCTGCCCCACCCTCTCTATTTGTAGTTTGATAAAGTTAGGTAACTTTGAAATTCCCCATGTGTGTTGACTACCACTTCTGTAAGGTTGAACCTTCCAAAGACAGCTGGCCACTTTCTGGAATCTCTAGACGACACGGGTACACTGAGGGGGTGGGAAACAAAGAGGGGTGCTGCATCATGGGGTGTGGCTCATTGACCAATACACTCTTCTGTCTATTGGTAGCACTGTGTTATCAGTATTCTGGACTCACTTAAGGCCAATAATATGGAAAATTACCCCCAGAATTTGACAGTTTAGTCTAGTTTACCTTTCTCTCTTAGCAAATATGATGGCCTTCATGGAATCTTAGAAAATCAGCATTGGAGAGAACATGGGCCTCATCTGGCATTACCTTCTCATTTCCCAGATTAAGAAACTGAGGCCCATGAAACCAAAGCATCTTTTAAGAGCAAAACAGAGGGCAAAACAGCTTCAGATCTCTCCAACCAGCTAGGACTTTGGTTTCATAAAATACTTTATTTCATGAGGAGTGTTTAATAATGACAGAAAACAGAAACAAACACGACTTCTACAAAATCATAAACAGTCCTCTTATATGTTTTCATATATGGCCTTCTTTTTAAAAAAAACCAATGCCATAACAGTATAATGTCTTTACTTATAGCACTACTCTGAACTACCTAGCAGGATATATATTTCCCCTGCCTCTCTTCCTATAATGGTAGAATAGCAAAATAGAACATGCTTAGACACTGCTGATAGAAATCATTTAACTGATAGAGAAATGTGAAAGGAGGGGAAGAATGTGAAAATAGCTCTTTAATATTGTTTGAAGGCATTTTCCTAATGAAAATTAGTATTTCTCCAGAAGGGAATAATTTCCTATTTAAAGCTTCAGTTGACTTGGCCTGGTTATAATGTGAAAGAGATTCCAACTGCTTATTGAAGGGGATTGCACAGAACCAAATCCAAACAAAGCAGAATTCCCTTCGAATTGTTCCATCCAAGTTTCCTTGGTCCAGATGGCTTCGATTGCCAGCCAGAGACTCCACCCACACCTTCCCACTCCCGCTGTGCACTGGCCCTGGATACACACTAATGACCCTCAGCTGTTCTGGCTCCCAGACTCACTTTCTCTTCCCGCCTGGCCACCCAACCTCCTATCTCCTACAGATTTCCTACAGGGAAAAGGGAGAAATTTAGGAAAAAGTTGCCCCTTTGGGTAAATGGATTAACATTAGAGAATCCACTTCTTACTGCTGTTGTAACAAATTACCCCAAACATAATGGCTTAAACCAACACACACTGGTTCTGGTTCTGGAGGACAGAAGACCAACATGGCTTTAGGGAGTTAAACTCATCATGTTAGTGGGGCTGCATTCCCTCTAAAGGTTCTAGGGGAAAATGCGTCCCTTCCCTTTACCAGCTTCTGGATGCTGCCGACATTCCTTGGCTCATGGCCGCCTCATCCCTGATCTCTGCTTCTGTCATGACATCGCCTCCCCTGACTTTGACACCCCTGCCTCCATCCTATATGGATCCTTGTGATCATACTGGCCCCTCAGACATATTTCTTCAGGATAATCCTTGCATCTCAAGATCCTTGATTTCATCATGTATGTGGAGTTCCTAATCAATACATTTACAGGTCTTAGAGATTAGGAAGTGGACACTATCCTGTCTGTTCTTTCTCTAACATCAGATATTCTCTAATACCATCTAATATCTAATTTCAGATACAACATACCTATCCCTGCAACTATACATATAGTCACATATACATAGAAACACATATACATGTACTGAATGAGATGACATACTAAGTCCATTATAGCTTAAATAAGAGTCATACAGTAATGTCCACGATTATTGTATCAGGCTTATCACAACTAGTTTCCAGTACTTCGTTCGTGACAAAATACTTAAAAAGAAAAAAAAAATGCAAACTAGAGCTGATAGCCTGTCAAAGCCTTGCTCAGCACTTACCTTTATATATTACCCAGGACTTTTTAGTGAATAATTTATACTAAATTAGTAATTATTATATAATTAATATTAATTATTATATAATCAATTGTTTATATTATACTAAATTATTATTACTAAATAATTTTGTAGTGCTCTCAGTGGAGCTCTGTGTCATTTTGAGATGCCAGCAGATGACATTTCAGCATGTCAAGGGTATCTGGAAGCAGACAGCACCACAGCTGCCAGTCCCAAGCAGAGTAGGGCCCAGGGAAGAGTCTCCAATGCATCTCACCCAGTGTGATTAGGGGAGAGCTCACACAGGGCCTCAGGCAGCATCATTAGTGGGACTGAGGAGTCACAGTGAGGAATGCCACCAAGTCACATTACACTTCAAGTTATGAAGTGAGAAAAGGTGGGCTATAAGAAGCTCCAAAGAAAATGTTGCCATGTAACAGGAGTTGAGAATAAAGGCAAAGAGGAGATGTTAGATTTAGAACCTATTTGTTTCATTCAATTTAAACAGAAGCTGTCTGGTGATAAATTTTTCATCTTCTTTCCCAAAAATTGCTACCTAGCTCCTTCTGTACTTATCGGCTTGGCCTACTGCCACACATAAGGATTCAAATGCCCATGCTATATACCAATGTCCTCCCACCTACTTCTAAGGGTTTTCCTCCTGCAAACATCCCTTATCTTCCAAATCATCGATATTTTCCCCTTCCGCCTCATTTTCATCATCATAAAAACATGTCATAACATCTCCCATCTTTTATTTTTTAAAATATATTTTGAGAGAGAGAGAAAGAGAGAGAATGCAAGCTCAAGGGTATAAGTTGGGGGAGGGGCATAAAGAGAGGGAGGGAGAGGGAATGCCAAGCAGGCTCTGTGCTGTCAGCACGGAGCAGATGTGGGGCTCGAACCCACAAACTAAGAGATCATGACCTGAGCAGAAACCAAGAGTCGCAGGGCCTAACTAAGCCACCCACGCACCTTTCTCCCATCTTTTAAAAAACCCTCCTTTTATTCCACATCCTAACCATGCAACTACTCCATTCATCTGTTCCTCATTCTAACCCTCAGAAAAAGCATCTATACTCACTGTCATCATTTTATCTTACACTCTCTCTTGAACCCATTTCAATCCAGCTTTTGTACCCACTTTCCCTAAACCCCATTTATCAAGGGCCCCAATACTTCCATCTAGCAAATCCAATGGTCTAGGCACAGAGCTCATTTTTCTCAACCTCTTAGCAACAATGACATCACTGAGCACTCCCTTTCCAAAATGCTTCCTTCCCCTGGCTTCAGGGGATGCCACCCACTCCTGGTTCTCCGACTTCACTGGTCTTTCTTTACCAATTTCCTTGGCTGCATCTCCCCCTTTTTCCTCTGAAAACAGCCCAAGGCTCAGTCTACTGCTCCTACTCTCCTCTTCACAGTAATCTGTGATTATTCTCCAAATGATCTCATCCATTCTGGTGGCTTCAGATAGATAAATCTACAAACTAAGGAGTCCCAACTGTGTGTTTTCATTCTCAAACATATCCCTGAACTCAAGATTCTTCTCTCTAACATCCTAGCAGGCACTGAGGGCATCTTGGGAGACAAGACATTCGCTCCCAAGGCTGCCCAACTCAGTACGCTGTTCACATAAAGATCTTCTGAGTCTTCCTTGACTCTTTCTCTCATGCCTCACACCTAATTTGACAGCAAGTTTGGTCAGTTTTATATTACAAAACAATCCAGAATATGACCACCTATCTTCTTTTTCACCACGTCGCCCTGTCCAAGCCATTCTTACTTCTCCCTTAGAATCCTGAAATAACCTCCCACGTGGTCTCCTGCTTCCACTCTTGCCCTATATAAACTACTCTTCACATAATATTCATATTTATCTTTCTAAAATATAAGCCAGGTCATGTCACTTCCTATCTCAAAATTCCCAAATGCACTGCCATCACACGTAGAATGCATACCGGTGGGTCAGTTGAGCAGTGCTGCCCGTCACTCAGCAGCTCCTCGGCTCTCCACAGCTTGCTCTCCACAGCTTCAGTTCGTCACTATTTTGTGACCTCTTCAGATTCCCTTCTCCAACAATCTCTCTATAGAGAGGCTCACCTGTATACTTAACCCTTTCCCATGCAACACTGGTGTAAGAGACCCCAGCACATCACTCCTTCTTCACAAATTGGCTGTATTTTTGCATTAGATTTGTCAGCAAAGCTTCTCAGGAACTAACAAGCTGCTCTATACTGATGGCTGGGATATGGATAGTTTAACATTAGGCTGTGATTCCTTCATTCCTTAAACATTACTGCCTCGCAATATAAACCTTCCCATCCTTCATGCAAGAAGTTAATATCTCATGATAAAGAGACATCTTGGGTGACAATTATTTAACATTTAAAAACAAATTCCTAATATTTACTTTTATAAACATGTTGACAGCTGACCTCCCTGAAAATATTTGCCTAGAATGCTTTAAAGTGGCTTCGCTTTATGTTTCCTTAGTTCAAAATTGTCCCTACAGTTTTCTTGAGACTTAGAAGATATTATTTTTTTAGTCATATTATAAGTACATTCAGTGCATGTATGTTCTTAGGAAAATATCACTTTTAAAAAGATTTTCAACTTGAAAACTGCCATAGACATGAAGGGAAAAGACAAAAAGATTTCTGAACCTGGCTATGCATCGATACTCACTAGACAACTTTTTAAATGTAACAAAGATGCACACATTTTGGGGGTAATGCACCTAAAAAATGACTAGGAAGCTGATCCTATTGACCCAGCCAGGTTTAATGTTCCCCTCAGCTTAACTAAACTTCAGACAGTCTTCTTCCTGACTCTAGACCCCTGATCTCCCTCTTCTTAGTGCATTTACTCTAGAAAATTTGTCACTGTAAAGTCTTTCTCTGACCCCTTTGGGTGGCAAACATTTTTAAAACTTCTTGTCAGTTTTACAACTAGCAAGGAATGTCTTTCTCAAGGACCTAGGAGCCATCCCTTTGAAATATACTCAGCAAGAAAGGGAAGTACCCAGATCTTCCAGTCTCTGAGGGAGGGTAGTACCCTAACTTTGATAAGTGCCAATTACCAAAGACAGTTCACTTAATCACAGAGTAAAACATCTTCCAAACTCAAGATAACTCAATTCGCTCCACCCCACTGATCACCCACCTAAAGTCCTCCAGTACTTTTCCACTAGCTTACGCCAGCACTCAAGAACCTTCCTTTCTTTGTTTCATTGAGTAGAGGTCAATCTCTCTCCCTATGACAATAGTCTTGAATAAAGTCTTCCTTGCCTGTTTAACGTTGCCCAGTGCAGTTTTTACTTTGACACCATAATCCCAGTACTGGAGATGACTAAGCTTTCAGTACTCACAGGCTTACCATCTTGACCAGATTGTCCAGGGTAGCCGGGGCTCCCAGGCTGTACAGGTTCACCCTAGAAAGGAAAAAAACTCTCAGTACAAAACAACCAACCACAATGATGCAGTCAGAGACCTTCAAGGTTCTAACCAATTCCATTATTTGTAGCTCTCTGTATATTTAAAAAAAAAAAAAAGTCCCAAAATAGGGTTAGAAAAAAGTGCCATGTTTTAAATGCCCACTTTACCAAATAAAGACTTTATTTTATGTAAAATCTTCAATGATTTATTTCTGTGAGTACATCAGATATAACAAGTGAAGTACTTTTCACTAATGTAAAATGTCAGTATTTATGACAGGACATTTTTAGAATTCTGAACAAATTAAGTGTCATGGCAAATACGGCTTCAGTGAGAGCCATCTTTCACTCCTGAGTCTACAGACTTTATTCCAAATGTTACACTACAGTTATCAATGATCTATGTCATAATTCAATTCACAACTATTATTTCTTTAATATATTTTTTAATGTTTATTTCTTTTTGAGACAGAGAGAGACAGAGAGCAAGCAGGGGAGGGGCAGAGAGAGGGAGACTCAGAATCCAAAGCAGACTCCAGGCTCTGAGCTGTCAGCACAGAGCCCGACACGGGGTTAGAACCCATGAACTGTGAGATCATGACCTGAGCTGAAGTCGGACGCTTAAATGAGCCACCCAGGCGCCCCTACAATTATTTTTTTTTTAAGTCCACAGGCTCTATGATCTTATACATGGGACTCAAGTTTAAAGCTGCATGACACTGATTTCTTCATTCCAGTCAATGTGCCTCTTTGCCCATACTTACTTATAACCCTATTTTAACATGTTAAAATTTTAAAATCTAAATATTTACATGAGAGCAAGGCCAAGCCAAATAAATCTGTCCAACCCCACAGTCTTTGAACACGTGTAATACCTAGAAATGAAGAAATGTCCTTTGCCCCCACAATCCAAGGATGTCCAAAGAACATTATTCCCTACAATATGACAATGCACCCAGGCACATTTTATGGAATTCTAGTATGTTGCCCAATGACAAGTACTGACCAATTCAGATGGTCACCAGCCATAAAAAGAGGCAACATTTTTTGTGAGGTGAGGGTGTTGTATAATTTAATTCTAAGAAATACTTCAAAATTAATATATTAATCTATTGCTGAGTCCATGAGATCTACATGGGGCACCTTGCTTAAAAACATATAGTCCCAGTATCAGTAAACTCCTGCATAGAGGTAAGACAACTGATTTCAGTTCAATTATTCATTATTTACTTTAGGAAATCATTCACACAGGACCCCAATACTAAACACCAGTACTAAGGGTACTTTCACAGAGCCAAATCTGCTCCTCTGAAATACTACTCCAGGCTACTGGCTAGGGAGATTTGTTCATGAAAAACGGAACAGGAAAAATGGAAAGAACTATGTGAACTCTATTAAGTGGCCAATGAAGGAGGGATAGGCTTTTCACTTAGGAGCTGCCCACGAGGCATAGCATGAGGAAAGACTGAGAAGAATGGAGACCAGTCAGAATAAAAATTCAACTGCATTACTGTAATAAAAGCTGACACTCAACCTTTATTGTTTATTATATGCTAAACACTGCTGTAAGAGATTTACATATGTTACATTACTTAATTCTCTTAATAATCCCATAACACAAGTAATTTAATTATTCCCATTTTATATATAGGACAACAGAGGCCCCAGAGGCTTAGGTCACTTGCTTAAGGTCACACACCAGTAGTGAAGAGAGCACTTGAACTCAGCCAAAGCAGTTCCAGAGTCCATGCCCCTAAACACTACACTCCCTGACCACATCAAAACGCATACACTGATTAGAACCAGACCTGGGGACTGCTTGCAAACATGACAGGAAAAACAATTTCCAAATACATTAAATGAGACGTAGGGCCTATTGTACAACTGTGACTAAATTCCCAATCCACTTTCTTCTAATTTAGTTGAAACATTTGCACATTTTGAATTTTAGAAACTATGTATTCAGCTGAAAAGCAATAGTTACTTATGTTGAATTGAACTTGTGCCACAGGATTTTTGAGTTGTTGACAGGAGTGGAAATGTCATGGACTAAGCTAAAACATCTCTGCATCTGGCCTCTTGAGTCGTGTAAATATGAATAATTAAAGTAAGAAGCAGTTGTGCTTGCAAAAGCAAGCTAATATTTTAAGTTGCTCATCTGAAACAAAGGTCTTTGGAACTCTTCACCTAGGCCCAAATCCCAGGTGTTCAAGTCCTTTTCGCCCAAATCCCTGTGCCTTCACACTCCCCTGAAGACTGTGCAGGAGTATCTGACCTGAGACCTAATCCCTCCTCCCAAACCAACCTCTTCCCCACCTCAAAACTCAAACACCCACTCACAGGCTAGAAGGAATCCACTTAGTCGGGGGAAATTAACATAAAAATGTGAATGCCCAGTGGCCCCTGAAATATTCCAAAGGCTTTTGTATTTTAAACAGAGGATACTTTGATAGCCCAAATGAATCCCTCATCAGAGGACTCCTGAGGGTGAAACAAAGGACATCAACAAAGATACAGTTGTAGAGAGAGAGGGCAGTAATTTCAGAGGAAAAGATTAGTAAGAAATTGTTCCTTCCTAAAAAGAGGAAAAAATGCCTTCTTTCCACTTCTGAACTAATAGCTGTAATATCAAGGTTAGATCAAAGGCAGGAGTTTGCCCTCACAAATGTTCCCATGACTACTCAAGTAGAGAAAGAAGCTGCCATTCGCAAAGGTCTTTTGAAAGGGGGTGTTTATAAATTGGGGATTGCCTGGATCTCTCATATCACAACAAACCCATCCATCCCACATCGGTTAATTGGGAAGAGGGGTGAATCTTACTTGTTCAATGATTTCATAATTCATTAAATTAGAAAACTACTACCATTAAGCAATGTGTCAGACACTGGAATTCCAAAGGAGAATTTAGTTTGTATTAACCTTCAATGTAAAGTGCTTGCATATAAAAATTATCCTAACAGACTGATTTATTTGATCACTCCCTATATTTGACATTAAGGATACAAAATGAATTAGCTATTCTTCAAGGAACTCACAATCCAGTAACAGACATATATTTCTATGTTTTTTGTAGAGTCATAATGCCATGATAAGTCTAAGTACAGGATACCACAGTTCATTTGGCCTGGTTTTCCAACAGGGTTGCCCTATCTTTGGAAACTCAGAGATTTTTAAACAGATGACATTCTTTACCCTAGAATAAGCATTTACCCAACTATCCACACTAGAATTTCACCTCTGTTTCAGTCTCAGGACTCAACTGTCAGCTCTCAGAAATCTATTTCTGGTTAATAGGAATATTAGATCTGTTCTTCACAGGTAACTCTATTTGATGGATATCTACAAAACTTTCCAGAGAGCATCTAACAAAAATGCCCAATAAGTCTCAGTTGGATCTGTAAGTAAAATCACTTCATCTGTTTTAGTTCCAGTTCTGCTGATCTAATTAAAACCCTATTAATTCCCCAAGCCAGAAATTCTCTAAAGGAAATACAACTTGGAGTGTTGCTAGGGATTCTGTTTTTCACATGCAGGTCCCTGATGTGGGCTAGGAACCACCTCCAGGGGATAGAGCCCTAAAAGGATGGAAGAGTGTGTGTGTGTTCCTATTCTCCTGCCAGATTTTCTGAAGAAAATGGAAAGCAGATCGAGAAGGCACGCCAACGTGAAGATTGGTGGAAAACTGCAATTTCACTTAAAGTAGTAGGTGGCAATAGTGCAAGATTATGACTAAGAAAATGAATATGAGGAACACATGAAACTTGGAAATACTGGATATCAGAGGCTTTACCAGATAAGACAAAGAGTGTGCTACAACTTTGCTGTAGAAACATATGTGAATAAAAATTGATGTCACTTCAAGACACCTAACAGATCACTAACATTCAGAAAGTGTCAGAGCCATCTGATGTCTCCCCAAAAGAAGACAATCCTAGGAGTGGCTGGAACCTCCCTGGGAGTCAGGATAGCACTCTGGGCTTTGAGAGGTCAGACATAATGGGACTCTGATTTCCAGATTATACCTCTTACAGATCAAATAATTTTTATGTATAATATTCCAAGTTGAATTTATAGTTGAATTTAAAAGAGGTGCACCAAGGGTGCCTGGGTGGCTCGGTCGGTTAAGCGTCCAACTTCAGCTCAGGTCATGATCTCACAGTCTGTGGATTCAAGCCCTGTGTTGGGCTCTGTGCTGACAGCTCAGAGCCTGGAGCCTGCTTCGGATTCTGTGTCTGCCTCTCTCTCTGCCCCTCCGTGCTCGCTCTCTGCTTCTCTCTCTCAAAATAAAATACATAAAAAAAAAATTTAAAAAAATAAAAGCGGTCTGCTAGTAGATCACACCAAGTTGTCTTACAAGGTATATTCTCCTAGGAATATCTTATTCTTTATGTCAAGGCACCCTAAATAACAGGCAGTTACTTTAACTAAAGAACACTTGGATTAACTTTCAGGGCACCTGGGTGGCTCCGTCGGTTAAGTGTCTGACTCTTGATTTTGGCTCAGGTCGTGATCTCACGGTTCATGAGATAGAACTCTGCGTGGGGGCGCTCTATGTTGACAGCACAAAGCCTGCTTGGGATTCTCTCTCTCCCTCTCTCTCTCTGCCCTCCCTCACTGGCTCACCCCCTCCAAAATAAATAAATAAGCTTAAAAAAAAAAAAGAATACTTGGATTAACTTTCCTAAATGCAATCTAAAAATAGTTTATAATAATAAATTGATTATAATATGCTGAAGTCAAATTCCAAACCAAATAGATTTTCTTTGAATGAAATAGTGAATGTATACTTTTATTTCTTAAATTACATTTGTTTTTTATTTTAATGCTAGGCCTAAAGTGTGTCACAAGCTATCACATAAAAATGGACAGGAGAAACATGAATAAAAGATAGGAAGAATTAAATTAAATCAGTTTAAAAGCTAAAATTTTCAGTGATGGTGACTAAAACACTAAGGAAATTCCATCAAAATGAGTATTACAATTCATATTTATTGCTTGGTTAGGCAATAAATGATCACACAAAAACACTCCTTTTGGCTACCTGCTCCTAAGTTAGACATTATTTTTATTTAAGTGATATTGTAAAATAATAGTAAATGAATAAGATTCACATATAGTAGACAAACCACTTAACATCTCAGTATCAGGCTGGGTCTAAGGGATGCCACAATAAGTATCAACTTATAACTTAATCATTCATATTTAAGAGCATAGAAACATATTCAGAATATTTAATTATATACAAAGTAACTAGTTATGAAATGATATTGCACATCATGGCAGCAATCATGTAAAAATGCGTAACATACAAATAAATATGTAAATGTTTATATACTCATACACACAATTAACATATATACACAAACAAATCAATATATGCAACTGGAACATGTGCATATATGAATATCACTAAGAGATATACTCCCCCAAAGTAATTATCACATAAGTAAAATTAATCTCTTTATGCCTGTTTTTTAGAATTAGACATCAAACATAAAGTTGAAGTCAATTTTAATATTTCTACTTCATTTTTCTATCTGAAAGTCATTTATTTTTATTTTTTTTAGTTTAATGTTTATTTTTGAGAGAGAGAGAAACAGAGTGTGAGTGGGGGAGGGGCAGAGAGAGAGAGAGAGACAGAGAGACAGAGAGACAGAATCCGAAGCAAGTTCCAGGCTGTGAGCTATCAGCACAGAGCCAGACACAGGGCTCGAACTCACAAACCGTGAGATCTTGACCTGAGCCCAAGTCGGACACGTAACCAACTGAGCCACTCAGGTGCCCCCTATCTGAAAATCATTTTGACAAACTGAGAATTTAGAACACATCTCAACAAATGCCCTTTCTTCATTTTTTATTAGGTTGTAAGGAAGTATGGTTCTTGTAATCTTTGCAGGGGAAAAATACCAGATAAACCAGCAAACAAACTAACATACTCCCTCACTTTACTGTAAGCTACGGGTATCAATTCTAGGTTCAAAGGCAATTATAGATTAGAATATGCTTTTTAAAAAAATCATTAAAAGTCAGGTTTTAAATTGTTCTAAGACATTAGGTAGAAATTTCAAAAAAGAGTCAGTGGTGCCTAGGAACTTTGTGCATTTGCTCAGCTCTTTTGTTTGTGGGTTTTAACAAGAAAAGCATATTAAGCAGTACTCACTTTGGGGCCTTGCAGTCCTGGTTTTCCCGGAGGACAAACACAGGGAGCTGGAGTAGAACCTACATCACTGGGACCGTTGAGGCACTACAAAGACAAAAACGGAAATAAACAACAAACGTGGGAAGACACATACATATGCATGTGTACACGCCTGCATGTCTGTGCGAAATGGTAAAGGTATCTCACATTGACTTTCCAATGTTCTTTAGCCCAATCCAATAAGAAATTCTGAATCACAAAAAGCTATGAAAACAAAATACTCAAACAACGTAAAAATGAGTTCTATTTGTCTAAAATACTTACAGTTGATGGAAGGAAGCTAAACAGTCCCACAGTACAAATACTACCTTAAGGAGAATAATAATTTCCAGGCCTACCTCACCATTCTGAAAGAAAAGGAAAAACAAATGGGTTTTAAAAGGTGCTTTTACATTTCTAAATTTTCTTCCTAATTTACAGATATTTCATTGTCCAGGTTCCCGATACATGAACTATCCGAACCAGCAAGAGCTAAAACATTTGCTTGCAACTATCCTTAAAAAAAAATTACTTATTTATACATGTTATGACAACATTTACAGTAGGATAAAGTAAGGAAATGAACAATGATGAGTGAAAGGAATAAATGAAAACGCCAAAGCTTCTTGGTATAATCGCCACTCAGGAGCAGAAGTACCTCAGAGTGAGATTTATATGCCCCCTTGAACTTTCTGGAAATCATTTAAGAACCAGAGGACAAAGCCAAAACACATCTGAGAAAGTCACAAATTCCATGCATTAAATTTTACTTTACTTTACTTTACTTTTTTACATTTTACTTTAGAAGAACTTCTCACTCAACAATATGTTTCTTACTGAATAACACGTAATTTTAAATAGGTTGATAATCTTTCCAAACAATAAATTCCATCAGAAAATGAGAAAGTGGGAATAAAGATGCAAAAGGTAAACAAGCCTCATGAACTCACACCTAAGAATAACTAAAGAGACATAAAAACACAAAAAAGTGGATATGAGAACTGAAAATCTACCCTCTAATCCTGTGCTTTCATGATGTGGGAGGGTAATGGTAATGGTCATCACATCCATGCAGAAATATCAATAAATAAGTATATAAAATGTATTCTCAAAATGCAATCAATTATTAGTACTTTTAAGAGAGATTAGAGATTCATATTCTAAGTTATAAGTTTCTAAAATAAAAGTTATAGTGTTTAAACAACTACCTATCTAAAAAACCAAGAATGAATTATTTCTAAAAGGTTCCATGTTTGATTTTATTGTAGACCCTTTACAGGCACTGTTCCACTTCCTCAGGTTTTCAGAACATGTGGATTTATAGATTATTCAGTTTGATAGGAAAAAAGGAGATAATGACAGTATGACTTTACAAACTAAAAGAACTATAGCATGAGCTCAAATGTTGCTGGGAATCCACGCTGCAAACTTTTACAATATTCTGCCTTATTTGCATTACAAAAATATATATATTTTTTTTTTGGCCAAGGAGAGAGATTGATTACACTTACACACACACACACACACACACGGAGCAGACATACATAATCAGACTCTTTTATTTCAGCTTATAATTATTTCCTAATACATTAATGAAAATAGCTACATAAATAGAAAGTGGCTTATAACCTAGAAACAAGAAAATCTTACTTAGGTAACAACAACAAAAAGAAACCTGTATGTTCCTTATGGTTTGAGAAAACGTGCTAATGAACAGGATAATGAATCACTTCCTATTCTTTAGAATTGTGTTGTGTAGAATATTCTGTCCACACATTTAATGAAGTATAGAAATTTTACACTCCAGATATTCAGACAAAAAATCCTATGTTTTTCTAGAGCAGGCCCAGCCCTGCTATACTTGAGTACTGATAATATCACGTGCTGTGATGTGAAAAAATTATTTCCTGTGCTCTTCCATTCATATATCCACAGAGATACATTATAATTTTATTTCAATTATGAACCTCAAAATATGTTTTAATTGATGTAACTTTATTTGCACTGACAATTAACAAACACATTAACTCTGTATATTAAATTAAGGCTCACACATTATCTGCCATTTATTTATTGCTCTGAAAGTACTGAAACAACACTTGGGGGAAAATAATCCATCCTACTCACAAATCCAGGAATCTCGCATGCTGTTTCTCTGTTGTTCTGTTCTGGGTCACAGTAGATTCGCAACTTCTGGACGTCAAACTAGCAATAAAACCCAATCAAGTTAAAATTGAGACACAAGCTAATGGCTTAATAAGAGCAACCCAAATACACGAGCTCTTATGTAAGGTTTAAATCACAGCACTTAGCTAAAACATAAAAGCACTAAATCTGAATACCTAACATACAGTTGAAAGATGTGATGCAACATAATTCATAAGGAAAACTCCAGCACTGAAAACAAATCTCTGATGTCCTTCAGGAACCCAGTGGAGCTTTTTTATTATTTCTGTATTAAGAGCTAGTCTAGAGCGCATTTCCTAGGACACTTAAAAATTTCCCAGGCTTTCTGTGTTTATCCTAAAACTCTCCAACATTTCTGATTACAACAGAGTGGGCTTAAGAAGTCATCTTTAGTTTCTGAGATTTAATTGATGGCATGGAGTGTTATGTGATGAGTAGGCCAAGCACCTGTTCCAATTTAACTATTTACTACAATTTGACATGTAGTATTAATATAGAGAGACCATGTGTGTAATTTGAATGTGACAGTCTTCCCTTAATAGAAACACAGGGGGAAAGATACACATTTTCAAAAAAACATTTTTCAAGAAATGGCTATCTTTTTATACACACACTTCTCAAACCACAAATAGATATTCCAGCTTCAAAAATATCAAAAATTAGTTTTAAGAAAGAACACCAAGATGCATTCATCTTATTGTATCCTCACAGCTGCAAAGAAATTTTATAGCCCCCATTCACCACTCTAATCTTACATTCTCCTTTCCAAATTCGTTATTTAATCTATGCATCTCCTGGGAAATATGAAAATGTTTCATAAGAATGTAGAGTTCTACCCTGAACCCAGGGGAACAGTTTTCTAAGAATTCCTGTGAAATCTACTAAGTATAATTTTGCATTTTCATACACACACTCAAACACACAACTCCACTAATAAACTGCATGTATTTTAAATGTCTTAAAGGAAATAATAATTAAGTGAAATACAGTTAAATGTGATAAATACTATCATAAAGGACAGCAAAATTCCACTTGATACAATGCAAAAAGCATATCAATATTTATCCACCTGAACGGTTTCTTCTTTTCCAGAATATTTTCCAATTTGAGTTTGCCCGCTGATGAAGATCCCTAAAACTGGATGTAAGGGCTTGTTTTCAATTTGTTGATCATCGATATACAGAGTTACGTCTTGTTCTGTTACTAAGAGACGGATTTGATGCCAGCCTTCATCAAATAATATCTACAGGAAGAAAGTATGTAAGATTCATGAATAAAATTCTAATAATCCTTCATTTCCCTTGTTCCCATTCCTTTGCTGCCAACCATAAATCCATACCACACAGACTGGCTGTACTATATACTAATTCACTTTGACCCAAGCTGGACTTCAAATGTTACTCATCAATTAATTTATTAATCCCCATTTTCCATTATATATTCATTACATATAAGTAGATAGATCAATTTCCTGAAGCATCTCCCTCAAGCTCACAAATAAGTTCCTAATCTCTGAATCCAAATGGCTTCTCCCATTCCTCATCCTATTTACTTCATTGCAACTTTGTACCCTTAACTAGTCCATCTTCCTTGAAACCCTTATTCAACTTCCATGATTCAAACCATCTTGATCATCTTCGTTTCTTCTTCTCCATTTGCGCATTCTGTTTCTTCGAAGACTCCTCTTCCTTACCTGCCATTGGACGAGATCATTCCCCACACACCTGTCATTGACCTTTTTCATTCTCCCCTTTGATTATCTTATCTGCTTCTACAGGACAATTATTACTTCTATGGAATAAGTCCCATATCTACATTAACAGCCTGGACCTCTTTCCTACATATGGGACCTATAACTCTAATACTGACTAGTATAATTTTACCAGGATATTTCACAGTCAGCCTGAGAGAATGTTGTAAGGAAAATGAACTTGAACTATCCCCAAAGCTTTCTTCCTTTCAGTTTCCCTCAGATAATAATAGCCTCAGTCTCTAAACTGCAACAAGTATCTGTCTTTACCTCTTGCCCTCCCCTCAGTTGCAATAATAACCAGATGCAAAGTTCTACCAAATATGTCTCTTAAATATGACTCTAATTCACTTTTCCATTTCTATTCTCATTGCCATCATTTAGGTTCATGGATATCTTGCTTTATCTGCATAATTTTCAAAAACATCTCTAACTCTTCCCTAAGCTATTCTTCATACCTCTACTACAATTAACCTCTCTCACTAGAATTTCATCAAAGAATTAATTTCTCATTAATTTCTGGATTCCCAGGACCCAGGCCAATTCCGGGAAAGAAATGGAAGTATTCTTTATGAAAGAAAAAGGAGACAAGAGAGCTGCTTTGACCATGGCACACCAATGATCAAGACTTCTAGGTGGAATCCTGTCATCAACTGAATGAAGTCCAAAACCCTTTGTATGGTTTCCAGGTCCCCACAAATTGAGCTCACACCTAGTCAGCTTTTTCTTTCATGTATCTTATACAAACACCGGGGATACTACTTTCTACTCTTTAAATAAAAACCCTGCATTTTACTATAACTGAACCACTGACTTACATATCCTAAGCTCTCTTCATCAAAATCCTATTCATTCTTCAAGGTCCAATCCAAAAAGCATCTCATTAGTAAGACTTGTCTACATTTTGTATTAGAATCTACTTTTCCCTCTACACTCCACTAATACTTAGTACTCCGATTAGATAACAGAGGCCTTCAATCTTCCATTATAAATAAGTTCCCTCAAGGTGTGAAATATGCCTTATTCATTTGTGATGTCTCACAGAACTTAGCATATTGTCTTTAATAAAAATGGTAGACAAAGTTTTTAAAAACAATATACTTATCAAATGAAATTGCACAGATGCATAATTTCATATACAACCTTGTACATTTCCTAAATTATACAATATACTGTTAGACTATCATAATTATAATAATGACCAAAACATAACTGCTTTTATCACTGCATCTGTATTCAGAACACATTTGACTTGGAAAATACACTTTCATTTTTAGTTTATCAATTTTATTAAATGTAAGTTCCTTTGGGGGAAACAAATTGTCCTCCCAATAAATGTGAAATCTGCACTCATTATCTACCTGTATTTGATGTTCTAACACATGTTTTTATCTCAGCATTTTATAGGACATGGCAGTGTAAGACCGACCAACCAGACTTTGAAACTGACAAGACTTAACTTCAATTCCTGATGTCACCACTTACTAGTTGTGTTATTTTATTTTGAGGTGGGATTTAATTTCCCTCAAACTTTTTTTTTTTTTGGTCTGTACAATGAGAGCAATGCCTTCTTCATTGGGAGGGTATTATAATTAAATATTCAGGGCATCTACTGGCAGGCACTCAAAAAATTTGAGTTACCTCCACCCCTTAGTTCCATTTAAGAAATAATATTCCTTTGGGGCACCTGGGTGGCTTAGTTGGTTGATGGTTGAGTGTCAGCTCAGATCATGATCTCACTCCTGGTGAGTTCGAGCCCTGCATCTCACAGCTCAGAGCCCTGGAGCCTGCTTTGGATTCTTTCTCCATCTCTCTGCCCCACCCCTGCTCGTGCTCTGTCTCTCTCTCTCTAATATAAATAAACATTAAAATAAATTTAATAAAAAAGGAAACAAATTTCCTTCATTTGTTGCTTTTATTCAGTAAAGCAACATTAAATTATGAAGTCAGTATCTTTTCAGCCATGGTAAAATTATGGCTTTCTTCCTCCAACACACAAAAAGCTGCTGGTGATCCCCCATGAATACCGCCATAATCATACCCAGGCATCTTTACCTTAACTTGGGGGTCAGCAAAGGTCACCACCTGTGAGCCATTAATTACGCTGGTTGTTGTAAACAGTAATGTTTTATCCACACCATTTAAGGTAACTGCTATTTGTGGCCTTCCGTCAATGGTTAAAATTCTCCACAAATCCCACATTTTCTTGACCTTAAATCTCTGAGTGGAAACAAATACATATGATGGAGGAAGACCTTCTGGGAAAACATTGCTAGAAAAAGAAGAAAATGGATAAGCTTAAAGAATTCTCAATATATCTACAGACATACCAAAAAAAAAAAAAAAAAGTCAGATCAACACAACGTTTACCTTGTGAATTCTGATAAGTCAACTTTTGATGTTACTTCATATCCTTTTATCTTTGTTGGTGAAAGTGGGATTCTTTTCTTAACCTTTTTCTTTACTCCCAAGCCTAAAAGAATATCAAACCCTTTCTCATCGCGAGCTGCTACTGGAATTCGTGTTGGACAAACAGATTCTATAAATCCAAAGCAAAATCAGTAAATGTTGATTAGTCATGGATTACTTTGACAAAGAAAATATATCAAAGGAGAAATATTAGAGAAAATAATAAAATCTACATATGCACACAAATGTATGTAAATGGATGTAAATTCGTTTTCTGAGAAGTAGGAGTGTTTTTGGCCTTTTCCCCCCTTTTAGGGATAAAAGTTCAACAGAAATATAAGAGAAACATTTGCCAATGTACTGTTTTAAGAATAACACTACACTAACGTTTTTAATTCACTATTTTGAACACAAGGCAACCTGATATCAGTGGGGTAGGAGAAGACTGGAAAGACATTCACAAGCCTCATCCAGTATTTGCTGTTAATTTGTCACATGACCTTGCATAACTCTTAAATTTCTTGGATTTGGGAGATGAACTAAGATTCTGTTCTTGCATTCCCAGCATTTGAGGGGTAAAAAAGTATGTGTCATTCTTGATATTCTTTCCAGTTTAAGCAATTGATAATTCCACAGTTCAAAGAACATTGCTTCTATTACTCTGGAAAAAAACTGTGGGTCTTTTCTGTTCATGAAAGTACTCAAAATGGGCCTATTATCTCATCTATTATTAATTATATTATTACATTCATCATATTTATAAGTAAAAACTGTTTCCTTAAGAAAAATCACTAAGATTTGTATTATACAATCATCTATATAAATTATAAAAATATGGCATGTTTTTTGCTGGGAAACTAGTATCTAAAATTATGTGGAAAATTTTACATGGTTGAAATGCAATTAAGCTGTTCTACTGTTGATATGCTGCAATATTTTCAGATTCTTCCAAAGTCCTCATATAACTTACATATTGAGCATGACTGCTCATATTTTATAGAGCAGTTACCAAAATAAAAGAAGAACTCCACTAAACATACTTTAAGATAATCACCTTACACAACATTAAGCAGAGAGAAAAGTATATTTATAATACAAAGAAAGTAATGAGATAGATTTTATGAGTCTAAAATGTACAATCATAACTTATACCATAGAAAATTGGAAATAAAATAAAGGTTTGATATAAGTAAAATTAAAAGTATTCCTGGAAAAGAAACGACATTTTTCTCTTCAGGTCTTAGTTTTGAAGTGACCCAATGAATTATATCCTTCTTTCTCTGGTAAACTTGGAGCTAACTTATGGGGAGATAAAGGAATGAGGCAAACGAATGTTGGTTAGATGTGTAATCCATTGAGCTTCATGAGACTGCACACTATGATTAACTCCCCACACCATCCCAGCTACACAGGGCTGACTTATTCCCTATCTTACCTCAGAAGCAGGGTCTGCCCACTAAGTATACATGGTCTAGAGAGGAAACCAGAACACACTAGCTCCCCAGGCTCACTTATTCAAGGAGAAGAAAACCAAAGGTCAACAATGACCAGCTACTTTGAACAAACTCACTAATCTGAAAACTGATTTTCTCATTCACCAGTAAGGAGCTAAAAAAGGATGAGGGAGAGGCCAGAAGAGTTAGTCTAGCTGGAGTCCCTCCACAGGAAAACATGAGCAGCAGGGAATGTGTTCCTAATAAAACTATATTCTAGAGTTTAAATCATAAGTCAATGAATCAAATTAAATAATCCCTGTTATGATGCGGGGGTTCTTTTTTGGCAGGCAGTGGGAGGAGGTATACAGAACAATATAAGAAGCTTCACTTCAGATGCATTTGATTTAAAACTACAAAAGAAAGAAGTTCAGCTGGAAAGAAAATGTGTGAAACACTACATCACGAGAATATTCAGATCTGAATTGCTCCTTTGATTTGCTTTACAAATGAGAATTATAAGATGTTAGATAAAGATCTCAGACTTCAGACAAGAACCTTAGGTTTAGACTTAAGCCTCTCTCTTAACCTCTCCTGAACCTCTGGATTGTCATCTGTGAAGTGGGAATAACGATCTCCTTTACAGGGTTTGTCTGAGGAGCAAATGTGATGTGTGTGAAAGTGCTTTGTAACTCAAAAATGGCCTGCAAGGGCAGGGGGTAAAGCAAGTATTGTGTTCATCCATTTGCTATAACAAAGTCCTTCACACTGTATTGTAATCCCCAAAATTTTATGGGGGAACAGTGTGGCATGGCTTGTGAAATCAAGAATGTACAATATAGCCATGTATTCATTACTACCTAGCATATCTCATTAGGAAAAATGTATTTAACTATATATTTTCTTGAAGATAATTTTTCTTCCCAATTTGTTCACCTGTAAGGAGAACAGTAAGATACCTTAACACATGGGAACTGAAAAAAAGATAGTTAAGATGCTCCAATACCGGTTTTATGTTTGTATATACCTAGTCATAGGAAGCTAGTAAAAGAAGCTTCCATACATAAAATGCTACGTTTTATATATGGAACAATTATTTTATGTATGAATAACCAACAATTTCTGCACAAACTTCAGGGGAAACAAAGGGAAATAATTCCCCCATTGTGTAGAAAAAAAGGAATGTATGCATAAGTATATAAACCACATCCAGAAAAAAGTATGAAAACTATAAATAACTGCAACTTAGAATTTATAATTCTAAATATGAGGAAAATCAAATGCTAAGAGAGACTCAGTTGGGAGCTTGTTATAATACCTACAATAAGTAATTAGAACAATCTAGACATACCAAGTTATTCTAAAGGACTACATTCAGGATAAGGGTAAACAAAACAGAAGACCTAACTTCACAAATGATTTCCTACACCAGCTACACAGCTTTAATTTCATTTGACTCTTAAACGTTCAGAGTATTCAGAATAGGAATGCTTTCTGGGACGAGCAAAGATTACTCTATTTATTTAAACACTGGGCTCCGGCAATGTCTGCTTTTCAGTTTGGATGGCTTATTTTTGCTTTTGATTCCCTTGCCTTTGGAGATAATCATCTAGAAAAATGTTGCTATCGCTGATATCAGAGACATCACTGACTGTACTCTCTTCTGGCAATTTTATGGGTTCAAGTCTCATATTTAGATCTTTAACCCACTTCGGATTTTAGAATGGGGGAAGATATTTGCAAATGATATATACAATAAAAGAGGTTAATATTCAAAATGTATTCAGAACTTACAAAACTCAATACCGAGGAAACCAGTTTAAAAACGGACAAAGGACATGAATGGACATTTTTTCTAAAGAAGACATACAGACACATGAAAAGATGCTCAATATCACTAGTCATCAGGGACAGACAAATCAAAACCACAAGGTATCACCTTACACCTGTCGAATAGCTAAAATCAAAACCACAAGAAATAACAAGTGTTGATAAGGAACAGTATAGAGGACAAGGCAAATTGGTACAGCCACTATGCAAAAACTGTATGGAAGTAACTCAAAAAATTAAAAATAAAAATGCCATATGATCCAATAATTCTGCTACTGGGTAGTTACTCAAAAAAACCAAAAATACGAATTCAAAAAGATCAGATGTACTCCTATTTTGGTGCAGCACTGTTTACAATAGCCAAGATATTAAAACAACCTGGTCCACTGATAGATGAATGGATAATGAAAATGTGACAGACAGAAGACAGATACACACACACACACACACACACACACACACACAGGAACACACACAGAAACATTACACAGCCATAAAAAAGGATGAAATCATGCCATTTTCAACAACATAGATGGACCTAAAGGGTAGTATGCTAAGGGAACTAAGTCAGACAAAGAAAGACAAATACCATATGATTTCACTTACACATGGAATCAAAAAAAAAAAGAATAAAGAAACAAACAGGCAGAATCAGATATGTTATTACAAGGGACAAATTAATGACTGCCAGAGGAGAGGGAGGTGGGGAGCTGGTGAATACAGGTAAAGGGGAGTGTGAGACATAGTTATTCATATTTTAATAGTGTCATATGATGGCAGAGGGTAGATACACTTGTGGTGTGCATAACATAAGGTATAAAGTTCTCCAATCACACTGTTGTACACCTGACACTAATGTAACATATGTCAACTATACTCAAACTCAAAAATTTTTTTAAATGATCCATAGAACACAGAAAAAAATATTTGCTTTTCTATTAAATCTCAGGGCTTAGTAATATAAGTAAATCAGTGTTACCAAGGTCATAAAAACATGTTTTATTTAAAAGTCTGCCACAGACAAGGACACAAAACCTATATACATCTTGAGTCTAACTAGAGCAACCATTCCAACTACACTTTTCCAGCCATAAGTTAATATCACAGGAACACTGATCAACACATTACTCTGGAACATATCTGGCCTACTTTCTAAGTGCCTATTTAATCTAATTCCACATTGCCACATTGTTTATATGTCGCCCCTCTCCAGAAGTCAAATATTTTATTCAGAGCAAAGGAATTCTATCAAGATCTGTGGTCAGAAGCGAAAAGTAATTTTACTGATCCATACTTGGTAGTCCAATAAAACAGATTTGCCTACAGGGCCTCTGGTGAAGATCTGTGCAAGCCAACTTCTCAGACTTCTTGGACTGAACTTGGTTTTAATGATAAGGCAAACATGAGTATATGTCCAATTGATAGACACCCCTCCCTCAGTGGTATTCAGTGGCAATTTAATACATTTGCCTTTCTGAACGTCTATTATATCATCATGTACTTTAATATCATGCACACGTTCATCAAAAGGAAGTACAGTCACCATTGTTTCAATTCAGTACCAAGGTAGTGATAACCTAGACTTCACCACATCATATTAAAAATATAATGAAACAGCAAAATCAAAATAAATTATGGAAGCACAGATCCTCTTACCAAAGATTAGTTAAGAAAGAAGGTAGCCCCATCATCACACAATTCTTTTCTCATTACAGATTGAATAATTTCATTCTCCTTTACCAGCAAGTAATCGCAATGTCTTGAAATCTAGCTTGATTCAGAGTCAACAGTTCATCTAAGGAAGATGTCTGCCAGACGCATGGCTGACAGGCAATGGGACACAGTAAGTACAGATTTCAGTGGGAAGTCAATGGGAACAAGACTCCTGTTACTTCTTAGTATAACTTGCGCACAAACCAGGCAAGTCAGAATCTTTTGCACCATTAAGTAGCCTCGCTGATCACAGAATATACTGTTTTTAACAATAAGAAAAATACAAAAAATAATCATTTTTTACTTAAGAGATAGTTAAGGGAAGTACAATTTTAAAGTCTTACGAAATCACACAAATAACTCATCTGGTTTTGCCATTTTTCACTGTAAAAGCACTGATTATGTAAGGCAATGAAATTTTTTGTTATCCCTGCTTGAATACTATAGGTGGAGAAAAGGTAACGTGTTTTTCCTTCACACATGCCCAGACAATAGTATGTGTACAAATCCTTTACCTCATTCTTTAATCCCTTTCTTTTTCATTTTAATTTGGCAGAGCTTTTGTAAGAAATTGCAGTTATGTATCATTTTAACATATACACTGTTTTTTTTTATTTTTTTTTTATTTTTTTATGTCTATTTTATTTTGAGAGACAGAGAGTGAGTTGGGGAGGGGCAGAGAGAGAGGGAGACACAGAATCAGAAGCAGGCTCCAGGCTCTGAGCTGTCAGCACAGAGCCCAACGCAGAGCTTGAACCCACGAACTGTGAGATCATGACCTGAGCTGAAGTCAGACGCTTAACCGACTGAGCCACCCAGGCGCCCTATACACTGTTTTTTTTTCTTAACCAAACATCCAGGCATCTTAACATGTCCCTAATGTTTCTCCTATGTACTGATATTAATGTTCATAAAACATAGCCTGTATCGCCAAAGTTGAAGCTGTCACTCAACTCAAGATCACGCTTCAAGAAAGTGATGGCGACAAAGTCAGGAATCAAACCTAGATCTGAGTCTAACTCCAGAGACTGGACTGGACCACCATATAATCATATAGCCTCAGGTTTATAGGAAAAAAAATCAGGAGATAGTGTTTTCTTTAACAGACATTGTGCACAGTTTTTTTGAAATGTTCTTATTAAGGTACAATCTACATTCAATAAAATGCCCTACTTTCAACTGCTCATCAACCGGCACATATTTACATGCTTATATAACAAGTACCCAGACAAGACAAAGAACACATCTAATACCTTAGAAAGTTACCTCGTGTTCATTCACAGACAATAACCACCACCACCAGAGGCCACCACTGTTAGGATTTCTATCGTCACTGATGAGCTTTGTCTATTCTTAAACTTAATATAAATAAAGCATAAAGTATGTTCTTTTAGTTGAATTTTCTTGCTCAGCAAATATCTGTGAGATTATCCATGTTGCTGCACCTAATGGTGGCTTGTTCTTTTTTTGTGGCTGTGTAGTATGCCACTATATGAATTATAGTGTATTATGACGTATTCATCCATTTTTATGTGGGCAATCATTTGAGTTGTTTAAAGTTCTTGAGTATTTTTAATAAAGATGCTATGGACATTCTTGAAGAACTTTTTGGTAAACATATGAACTTATTTCTTGTAGTCAAATAACGGAGTAGAACTGTTGTTTCAAAGGGGATCTATATGCTTTACTCTAGTAGATGGTACCACAAGCTTTCCCCAAGTTGTTGTATTAATTTTTTACCTCTACTAGCATGTCTACTGCTACTTTAAAAGGATGGAGGTGTTATGAAAACGAAATACATAATTAGGTGACAGAGATTATACATGATATTTCAGAGAAAGAGGAAAGAGGGGAGAATTGGCTGTCCATACAAGCTTTAAACATTCCTAATGAAAAGTATTCTGAATATTTTGTTCATTTCTTTCCTAGTCATAATTAACTCATAAAAGTGCATCTAGATCTAATCATAAACACTAACAGCAAGATCTATATGCTATAACTTGTGTATTTTCTAAATTATGCCATAACCATTCTACTTTTCCAATGAATAATCAAACATCACTTCTCACATGAACTATAAGCTTATTGTGTTTATTTGTATCAAACATAGCTCTTGCCTCTATAATTAAATAGAAAATTCTTATTTTTGGATATACCATAAGTCCCTCACAATGTAAGTTCCCTTCAATTCAGATTAGATTCAAATCTTTTTAATCTACAAATAGAATACAAAGTGATTCCTCTGAATGTTTGTTGAGCTTTTATGGAATATTATACTCAATCCGTTCCTATTCACCAAACTTTACCCCACCTCCATCCCCCATTTCCTCCTGCCAAACCTCAGTGGCTGGAAATTCATACTATATGTATACCAACAGTAAAGAGGAAGAATGGAAGTGAATCAGTTTTATATGTTAATCACATACCTGTTATGAAATCATGAAAGCTAAAATACTGGTCACCTCCAAAAACATCTCAGTTGTCCTGAACATGATTGTTGATATGTGTACCCTTATCCTTTGTGACTTCTAATGAAATTCTACAGGTAGAATTATAGGAGTAGGATTAAAGTAATGTATTAGGCCACTGTTACAAAGTATTGAAAGGCTTGAATTATATAATCAAATTATCCAACCATCTCTAAGCAAAGAGCAGTTATACAAAGTATGAGTAGCTTTTGAGGGGAGGAAAAGAAATTCAGAAGTCCTAAACATCATTCCAAGTTAAAGTCATTATGGTAGAAAGCACTGACAGGAAAAGAGCCTCTAAGTTTTATGGCATGAAAGATATCAAAGTTCCACTCAAGCAGGTACTCTCTCTCTCTCTCTTTCCATCTGTCTCTCTCTCACTCACTCACTCAAAGAAGATAAGGCTGAAGATGCATAGTTAATTATCTCCTGACCTCTGGCCTTTGGCTGATTTGAGCAAGTCAACATCATATACTCTTTTAAAAAAAAAAATAGATACATTTCCTGCATCATCCAAAAGACAAGAGGGCAGGAAATAGAACAGTAAGAATACACAAGTAGTTTTTCAGAGACTGTTCTTTACCTGAACCTGTGCATAGTCAAGCTCAACATACCTAAATTAAAATATGGGTCCTAAAACCCAGTAATTCAAGCCACAGGCTGCTGATGCCCTTAAAGACACCTAAGGAACCTGATTTACTCAAAAAAGAAAAAGAGTGATGTCAGCAATATGGAGGAATAGGAAGTCCCAGCCCACATTCCCCTGCTGACACACTGATTTAACAATAATATACAGACAAAAACACCTTTATGAAAACTCCAGATTTGGATTGGGAAGTTGAAATACTTCAAGTGAACACAAGGCTAAGAACAGCCTCACTGAAACAAGCAATATGAGTAATTACATTGTACCTACAACATTCCCTCCCCCAAGCCTGTACAAGTAAGTGCCAGGAGAGAAAGCCCTAGCTTGAAATATTGTCCTTGGGTGGAAAAAAGAAGATTCAAGCATGCTTCCGGTGGGCTGCTCAAGAGACAGGTTTCAGTGTCACCTCATTTGGAACACTGAAGGAACCAGAATCATTTAGATGCCTGGAAAATGCTGAAAACAAAGAGTCAGTTGCAGGTTGGAGAAGGGAGCTTTTTGTGGCTAGCATGGCTCAGCATGATCAAGAGAAAACATACAACTGGAATCTTCTCCCCCTGGAGGAAGAGAAAAGAGTGCAACATATATCTAGCACTCTAGCTTTTCCAAGGGCTGCCTGAGGAAATGATATTGGTCTTGCCTAAGGATGATGACAGGGAACCAAAATACTCTGGATGCCTAATGCCCACTGAGAACAAGGTGGGGAAGCTTATAGTTACAGTACTAGAAAACTTAAAGAGGTACAAGCAGATACCAAAGGGAGTGAGAGATTATGGCTCCTGGGGGAAAAAAAATAGCAAGCCTCTCTAATTAAGAAACTGCTCGCTTAGGCCAAAGAAACTGCATCCCTCCATAAAAAGGCTTCAGAGATCCCCTCAAATCTCTAGACAAACTAACTGATGAGGGACTTCCCTTGTACAAAGCCAACTGGTAAAAACTGAAAGGGGTGACTTTTTTTTTCAAATGTGTGGATCCCAAAACAAAGCTATAAGATACACAAAGAAACAGGGAAACATGATCCTATCAAAGGAACAGAGTAACTGTCCAGAAGCAACCCTAAAGAAAGGAAGGTGTAATACCTGACAAAGAATTCAAAACAATCATCATAAGCCCTATGAGCTCAATAAAATCATGGCATAAACAAAATGAGATTATCAATAGAGACATAAAATATAAAGGAAAACCTAAATGAATTTTGGAGTTGAAGAATGCAATAACTGAACTGAGGGGGAAGAAAAAGAACTGGAGAGGCTCCAAATCAGACTTGACCAAGCAGAAGAAAGAATCAGAAAACTTAAAGATAGGTCATTTGAAAATATCAGGGCAGAGTAACAAAAATTTAAAAGATTGAGAAAGATTGAAAAAAGCATAAATGACTTATGGGACACCATTAAGTATACCAAATACATGTTATGGGAGTTTCAGGAGAGAAAGAGATAGAATTTAGTTAAAGAAGTGATAACCAAAAACTTCTCAAATCTAGGAAATGAAATGTACATCCAAATTTAAGAACTCACAGAAATCCACATCAAGACATATTATAATCAAATTGTCGAGAGAGAGAGAGAGAGAGAGAGAGAGTTTAGAAAGCAGCATGAGAGAAGCAACTTGTTATATACAAGGGTAGCCCCCTCCCCCACCCATGACTAATGGCAGATTTATCAGTAGAAACCTTTCAGGCCACAAAGGAATGAGATAATATACTCAAAGTGTTTGCTTAAAGAAAAATACTGCCAACTGAAAATACTGTATGGAAAAAAATGTTCTTCAAAAATGAAAGAGAAATAAACAACTTCCCAGGCTTAAAAAAAGCCTGAAGGAGTTCATCACCACCAGACCTGCATTATAAGAAATACTGAGAAAGTCCTTTAAGTTGAAATTAAACAACACAAAAACACTGCAAAATATAAAACTCACTGGCTAAATATATAGACAAATTCAGAATACCATAATACTGTAACAGTGGTATGTCTCTTTTAATTCTGATATAGAAGTTAAAAAAAGTATAAACAATAAGTGTAAAAATATGCTAATAAATACATGATATAAGATGATGTAATTTATAACACCAATGACAAAGTGTGGGGAGGCAGGGAGAAGCAAAAATGTAGAGTATATGTGAATGAAATTAAGTTAATTAAGTTATCAGTTTAAAATAGATTTCTATAACTGTATATTTTACATAACCCCCATCGTAACCATAAAGGAAATAACCTATAAAAGATACATAGAAAATAAGAAAAAAAAAATATGTCACTACGAAAAAAAAAGTTAACAAAACACAAAGGAAGACAGCAAGAAAGAAAAGAGGGGACCAAAAAAGATATACGATTGAAAACAATTAACAAAATGGTGATATTAAATCTTTCTCTCTTGCTATTTCAGAGGTAAATGGATTAAATTCCCAAATAAAAAGACACAGAGTGGCTGAATGGAAAAAGATAAGATCCAACTATATACTGTCTACAAGACATATACTTTAGGATTATGGACATACACAGGCTAAAACTAAAGGGATGGAAAAAGATACTCTGTGAAAATAGTAACCAAAATACAGCAAAGGTGGCCATACTTAGACAAAACAGACTTTAAGTCAAAAATTCAAATGACACAAAGAAGGACATGATATAATGATAAAATAATCAATTCACCAGCAACATATAACAATTACAAAGATATATGCACCAATATCATGATACCCAAATATATGAAGCAAACATTGGGAGAACTGAAAAGAGAAATAACAGACACAGAAAACAGTAAGGATTTCAATACACCACTTCCAATAATAAACACAACATCCAGACAGAAGATCAATAGGGGAACACAGAACTTGAACGATACTATAGACCAAATGGAGCTAACAGACATATATAGAAAATTCTACCACATATCAGAATACACATTCTTCTTAAGGGCAAATGAAACATTCTCCAGGAGAGATCACATGTTACGTCAAAAAATAAGTCTTGACAAATTTAAGAAGACTGATATCATATCAAGTACATCCTCCAATCACAAAGAAATAAAACTAGAAATTAATGAAAGGAAGAAAACTGGAAAATTCACAAACATGTGGAAATTAAACGACATGCTCTTGAGTCAAAAAACAAATCAAAAAAGAAATTGGGAAATATCTTGAGACAAACAATAACTAAAGCACAACATACCAAAACTTATCAGATGTGGCAAAATCAGTACTAGGAAGAAAATTTATTGTGATAAAAATCTACATTAGTAAAGGATAAAGATCTCAAATAAACAACCTAACTTTATTCATCAAAAAAACTAGAATAACTAATCTCAAATTAAGAGGAGGATGGAAATAATCTATTTTAATAATCTTTAAGATAATTAAGATTAGAGCAGAAACAGATTTATAACTAATAAGGATATTGAATCAGTAATCAAAAACCTCCCAAAAAAGAAAAGCCCAGGATCAGTGTCTTCACTGGTGAATTCAAACGTTAAGGAAATAATCCCAATCCTTCTCAAACTCTTAAAAAAACTGAAGAGGAGCAAATACTTTCAAACATTTTTTTTTAATGAGGCCAGCATTGCCCTGATACAAAAGCCAGAAAAAGACACTACAAGAAAAGAAAACTAAAGGTCCATATTCCTGATGAATACAAATGCAAAAACCCTACACATAACACTAACAAAATGAATTCAACCGCATCCTTGAGATGCAAAGATGGTTTAACCTATGACATTAATCAATGTGATACACCACATTAATAAAGCATAAAAGTTACATGATCTCAATATATGCAGAAAAAACATCTGACAAAATTCGCCATTCTTTCATGATAAAAATGTTCACCAAATTAAGAAGGAATTTACCAGGGTGCCTGGGTGGCTCAGTCAGTTAAGCATCTGATTCTTGGTTTCCTGTCAGGTCATGATCTCACGGTTTGGTGAGATCGAGCCCTGTGTCAGGCTCTGTGCTGACAGAGAGGAGTTTGCTTGGGATTCTCTCTCTCCCTCTCTCTCTCTCTGCTGCTCCCACACTAACACTGTCTCTCTCTCTCTCAAAAATAAAAGAAAATAAAAAATAAAAAAAGAAGGAATTTACCTAAACATAATAAAGGTCATATATGAAAAGCCCACCGTTAACATCATAATCAATGATGAAAAACTAAAGTTCTTCCTTTAAGATCAGCAACAAGACAAGGATGCCCACTCTTGCCGCTTCTATTCAACATAATATTCGAAGTATTAGCAGAGCAGCAAAAGTAATAAAATACTAAGGAATAAAGTTAACCAAGCAGGTGAAAGACATGAATGTTGAAAATGACAAAACACTGCTACAAAAAAACTGAAGATCACCAACAATAGAAACATCCCATGTTCATGAACTGGAAAACTTAATATTGTAAAAATTTCCCTATCACCCAAAGTGAGGCACCTCTATCAAAATCCCAAAAGCCAGTCACAGAAGGACAAACACTGCCTAATTCCACCTCAATGAAATATCTATAGTAGTCAAACTCCTTACAACAGAAAGTATACTGGTGGCTGCCAGAGTGGGAGGAAGAAGGAAATGGGGAGTTGCTATTCGATGGGCACAAAGTTTCAGTCATGCAACATGAAAAAGGTCTAGATATCTACAGTACAACACTGTGCTTGTAGTTAACAATATTGTACTATACACTTAAAATGTTTAAGAGGTTTGTTTTTTACAACAAAAAAAAATAGAAAAAAAAAGAAAAGAATTAGACTCTCAGACAGAAAAAGAAAGAAATTATTGCCCATTATAAAAAGATCATCCTGAAATAAGGAATGCATTGCAGAATGCACCTTCAGGGAAATGGTAGGTCTATGAAGATGAAATAATCCATGTAAAAACAAAGAGGTGAATAATATTTTGTTCAATGGGGATCAAATCACAGCAAGAGTGTAAAAGTGAACAATATTAGGAAATGGTAATCCTATATGAGAAGCACCTCAAGGTAAAATTTAACCATTTTCAAAAAAGGAAATTTGTCAAATGATTCAAATACAAATTACATGATTTGAGGCTACTACAATATACCGATGCATTAATCATACTCTAATACTGTTATTAAAAAGTGCAAAAAAGCCCATATATCCTCTAAGTACAGTTTCAAAAACTACATTTGAAAAGATGGCTATTGTACAGCATGTTTCTGAACTCAAGAGACACAGACATTACTTACATTCTTTCTTTGAGTGTGGATGAAGAAATGTTTGGCAGGATTTCCAATTTAATTTTTTTTTTTTTTTTTTACAGACTGGACATTTTCGTTAAAAGAATTTTTTACCCCTGTTAAGCACAGCTACTCTTTCGTGTGTAATCAGAATTTTTTAACTAGAATACATTTACCATAATACCTATCTACAGAAAACCTCTGAAGCAAGTACTCAAAAGACATATTTAATCAAATTTATATTTTAGGATATAAAAGAATAGTAAATAAAATATCACCATGAAAAGTCTATTTTAATAATAAAATATACCTAGCTTCAAAACCAAAGAATTCTAATTCTAATCTGACAATGTATTTAAACATCTATGTATGTCAATTATTTCTCAATACAAGTGGGAAACAAATCTATACTCCTCTGTTCTGTTCAAGATGACAAAAGTCAACACAGTTTTACTGTTAGAGACATAAAAAAAAAAACTGTGATGACCTTTTCTACTTGATATAGTACCTTTTTAAAACTTTGATTAAAGAAAATGCTTAATTTCTATACTTTCTTAAATAATCTAAAAAAAAAATGATTAAATGTTTTTTTCTGTACTATTTCCCCAAAACAAATTTGAAGAAAAAAGAGAAATAAATTTTTTTCTAAGCCACAATCCTTTAGAAATATTTCTATCAAATGTGAACCAACCTATTTTTGAAGGTTTTGTAGGTAAACTGGAAAAAAAGAAGCCTTTCCATTTTACATAAATACTATTTTTAGGTATATTTTTTAATATATTTTTTATATTATTATATTATATTATATTTTTTATATATAAAAAATATATATATTTTTAGGTATGTTAAATGACTATAATATTAAAAATAAAAGATACAGTTTCCCCCAAAGTAATATGAACATAAGCATGTGTATATCCTAATAGCATTAATATTTACTAAAAATTGAAACTTTTCCACTTCCATGGAGTTATCATAAACACAAAGTTAGAATTCATGGAATGATATAAAAATAATTCACTGGTATGTACTATATTTTCAAATGTTCTCTCACTGATTGTAGAAATTAAAGTCTCTCTCAAGTGCAATTTTTAACATTTTTCCAGAGCTTTAACAATGTTAGTAATTTGACCTTTGTTTTTGGAAGAAATGAGAAATTCTCATTCAGAATTCTGTACAAGAATATTTACTGTTATAGTAGAAAAACTTAGAAATGAACTAAACACCATCAACTGATGAATGGAGTCATCAACAGATGAATACAGGAGGAAGAAAAGAGAGAGTCAAACCAAGAAATAGACTCTTAACTATAGAGAACAAACTGATGGTTACCAGAGGGGAGGTCAGTGGGGAGATGAGTCAAATGGATGATGGGTATTAAGGAGGGCACTTGTTGTGATGAGCACCAGGTATTGTATGTAGGCGGTGAATCACTAAATTTTACACATGGAACTAATATTATACTATATGTTAGCTAACTAGAAGTTAAACAAAAACTTTAAAAAAAAAGAACTAAACATACAAAAATAGGAAAATTATTAAATAAATTATCTTATTATCACATTAATAGAGAATGAAAATTATACACACAGTAATAGAATATAAAACAATATGACAACAGAGTATGAAATTATATATACAATATTATCCTCATTTAGGCACATGAATAAACTCTCATACACACTGAAATAACAAAAGAAAAAGACTGGAATGGAAAAGACAAAACACTCATTAGCAGGAGTAATAATGATCATGTGTGATTTATATATATTCTTGATCTTTTTTTTTTTTAGATTTATTTACTTTGAGAAAGAGAGAGAGAGCTGGGGAGGAACAGAGAGAAAGGGAGAGACTCCCAAGCAGGCTCCACAGTGTCAGCACAGAGTCAGATATAGGTTTGATCTCATGAACCATGAGATCATGACCTGAGCTAAAATCAAGAGTTGGATGCTTAACCAACTGATCCACCCTGACACCCCACATAGATTCATTTTTTTTTTTAAGTTTATTTGTTTTGAGAGAAAGAGAGAGAGAGAGAACGTGAGCTGGAGAAGAGGCAGAGAGAGCGGGAGAGAGAGAATCCCAGGTGGCTCCACACTGTCAGTGCAGAGCCTCACGTGGGGCTTGATCCCACAAACCGTGAGGTCATGACCTGAGTGGAAATCAGATGTTTAACTGACTGAGCTACCCAGGCACCCCTCTTTCTATTCTTTATGTGTCTCTATTTCTACCATCTGCACAACAGACATGTTGTAATTGAAAAGAAAAAGCAACAAATATAACAAAGCATATTTTCCAACTGCAGGATTTTTTAAAGTAGTTACGTCTAAAAACAAAATTTATCCAGAATAAGTGAAACACAAAACCAAGTGTTCACCTCAATTCTTACAAAATAGATAATTTGACATTAAATATAACTACACTGGTCTAAATACGGTTATACCAAAATGTTAGAAAATGCATTATTAATTGTTTCCAAATTCTATTAAGGCTTACCTTCACAAAGTTTCTGCTTCATCACTTCCCTTATTTTGGATATTGCAATATAGTCTTCCACATAAAACACGTAAGTAGATGAAGGCTTATTGGCAATAGCTCTAAGTTCTGCATCTTCTGTTTCTGAGCCAACGCCAATAGCAAATAATGTTATTTTACTGTCTCTTGCTGCTTCTGCTGCATCCTTAACTTCATCTTGAGATTTACCATCCGTAAGTACTACTGCTATCTTAGTCAGAAACCGTGAGGACTTGGCAAAAAGGTAATCAAGAGCAAACTGGATGGCCTTTCCGGTCCTTGTGTTTCCACCCAGGTAGTGTATGGATTCCACTGCCGCCATCAAGTTCTCTCCTGAATCATGGCTTCCAAGGGGAATCTCCAGTACAGGGTAATCACTATACTGGACCACTCCAACCTGAATAAACTTCGGTCCTATGTCAAAGTTTTTTGTGATATTGACAAGCCACTTCTTCACTATTTCAAAGTTTTCTGGGCCAACACTGTAAGAGCCATCTAAGATGAAAACTAAATCAGTTGGAGCAGTACGACAACCTAAGTGAAAAAGAAAACCATCAGATCACATTTGTTGTATACAAAACAAAGCATGGGTGGCTTTTACTGCATGATTTTTAAGTAACCAGATGGGGGTGGGGGGATCCTTTCACAACATACATGTATATCAAATCACCATGATGTACACTTTAAATAGCTTACAATTTCCTATGTCCATTATACCTCAATAAAGCTATTTTTTTAAAAAAGTAAAGAGTTCACTGAAGCTATGTGAAGATTAAATAGATTAAATAAGATATACCGCCTAGCTCATGAAAATTGCTTCTAAATGAGGGCTATTCTTTTCGTTGACATTTTTTAATTCTTTTGTCTTAATGTAAGGATTAATGACTGAGCTTTAAGAGTAGGGAATAAAAAAGACATGCTGTACATGACATGATCTCTAGATATCTCTTTGTAGGGGCAGGTATTACCATAAAGCACCACTTTATTCTATTTCCCCACTCCATAAATGAAAACACAAAAATAAGCAAATAAATTATTTTCAATTATACACTAGTAGCATCCTTTTAAGTTATCAATGAAATATGGTTCATTTAATGCTAACCTGAAGTATTTACAAAAAAATAATAAACAAATGAATAAGGGAAAGAAATTTTAAAAAAACTTCCTGCCAACTTCAGGATTCAACTAGCCAATCAAGATCCATATTCTTTGATATAGTTGATAAAAGTTTAATGAACTGAGATCACCAATGCAAGTCCAATATCTCACCTTCAGCCAATAATACACTTGTGCTAAATGAATCTATGTTCAAGAGTATAAAGCTATTTCTTTCTCCACAGAGCTAAGGATTCTTGTTTCAAGATGCCAGGAAACACATGTGATCAGCACACCCAACATTTTTATCGAGGAAAATAAAAAACTACACTTAGTATAAGTTACACCTAGACAAGTTCTAAGCACTTGTGGGGGAAAAATCTTCTTAATTGTCTTTTCTACACTGCACAACATGCCTCCAAGCCTATTTCATTCTTTCAGTCTATGTATACTCAGTATCTACTCTGTGCTTGATACCATGCTAGTACCAGCTTCAAAGATACATAAGGTATCTCGAATAGATATCAAAGTTTAGTAAGAACAACAACCGGCTGGTAGGGAAAGTACAAAGTATCCCGAGAACATTTAGGAGGGGGTAGCAACCTAGCTATGGAAAATCAGGGTAGATTTTGTGGGAAAGTTGACTGGGAGACTGAGATCTGAAAGGAGAGCTTTAGCCAGGTGAAGAGGAGGACCTTCTAATCAGAGGAAACAGCAATTGCCAGGGTCCAGAGTTAAGAACCAAACACAGCCCAAAAGGCAAACTGGTTCATTTGAAAAATTCCAATAGTTTCAAATGGCAACAGAGTATGCTGAAAGGAACAGGTATAGTTGCTTTCTCTTTCTCTCACTTCTGTACTCAAAGCAGCAAAAATACTACTGTTTATGGCCCATATGATAAAGGTCACATGCCCCTGGATATGGTAACTTGGAAGAGAATGAGACGACTCAAGGTAATATGACAACAAATTTTGTCACAACTCTTGTGTTTTTACTCAAATTAATGGTCTTCCTTAAGTAGTGATCAGATGCCCAATTTAAAGTTATAATGGTTTATTTTCCATAGACATTGCAAATGAGATATCACAATTGCAAAGGACGGCCCTGAAGGAAATAAAAATGTTTACTGACAATTAGTATTTGTATGTTTTCATCTCCTTAGGAGTAAAATCAATCAATCAATCTCTCTCTGTCTCTCTCTGCTTTCCTTCCCATTCTTTTCCTCATCTTTGTCTTCTTCCATATCTGGATGGCAAGGCTCACAGGAAGATGTTTCAATTTTAAAATTAACTCACCCATCACAGTAACCCGCAAAAACAAACACTGTTGTCAGGTAAACATGCAATCAAGAAGTTACCTCCCCCCCCAAAAAACTTTTTTAAATGCCAAAACATAGAGTTATCTTAAAAGTGTAACCATGATTATGATGTCACTCTTAAGGTGGTGGGGAAGTCCAAAAAAGCCTGAGGGACACTATCCCAACATCCTCTGCCATGGTGACCACAGCAAGGGTTCAGGCCAGGGACAGCAGAAATGGAATTCTGCCCCAGAGGCAAATTTTCTAACCAAAGGGAGTGCAGTTCTTCTGGGGTTTTTGGGAACTGGACTGGGATTACAGACATCTGCTTTTGTTGGAGACACAAAAGGACAGGCAAGTTACGTTTGCAGAGTTCTTTAGAGTTGTCCTTCCTCAGTACTATCAGTCTCATTGTCTAGACCTGCTAGTGTTTGTGTGCCACTTGATTCAGTGTTTATAAACTCTTACCGGGTTGTTCTTGGCCCTTCCTACCCCTTTCCAGAGCCATGGAGCATACATTTCACAACTGCAAAGTGAGCCAAGAGCATGGGTACAAAAGCAAGTATTGCCATTTAAACAAGCTAGACAAAATACCACACCGAGAGACCTCTTCCTTGGAGAGATGAATTACCAGTGCACAGAAAAAAAAAAGACTGAAGATCAAAAGCATAGTTCAAACACTAGTTATGGCACTTAATCAGCTGTGTGACATTAGGTAAGCCCCTTAAATTTTTTTGAATCTCTTTTCTCACCCAAAAAAACAAAGTGTATCTACTTTGTATAGTGCTTGGGTGGATTAAACTATAAAAGTGTTATACAAACATTAAATTTATTGTCTTAATAAAGTTTTAGCAAGGTGAATTAAGTTGTCAAACCATATGATTTAGGTGTTATAGAAACCATAATTAATTTATAGTAGGGTGTTTATGAGTTTTCAAACATGATATGATCAAACTTAAAAAAAAAAAAAAAAGCATGATATCTGTAAATAATGGCCTGAGTAGCAGAACAGCAATAATATAACCCTCCTCCTCTAATGTAAGCTTTCCTACAGGCAATCAGAATAATAGTCACCATTTACTCATTTGTCACTGTGCTAAGCCATTAACATACATTATCCTGTTTACATGGATTATCTCATTATCTCTATAACTTCATAGGATGGTCCGGATAACTATCCCATGAGGCAGATACTTTATCTTCACATCACTAACCTCATAAATGGCTGAGAATGAACTAAATATGAGATTTTATTCCAAAGCCTGATGGGTAAAATAAACAATTACCACAGAATTTTTTCAAAAGTGCCTCTGATAGAAGCTTTTCCTCTCAGTTAATATGTAACACAGCAATTCATTTTATTTTAGGGCATTACAGCATCAAAGACAATAAGAATAAGGTCTTAAAAGAATTGCTTAAGCTCCCCTAATTTGATTTCTACAATTGTTGATAACAAAAATGCTGATAGTTCTTACTTGATCTTATTTCCCCATCTTCAGCTAATACACAGTTCTGAAGAAGCAGGACCAAAACTATCCAAAGATATGTAATATGGTGAGCCATGTTTCTGCTTTCGTTCTAATATTTTGGCTTTAGGATTCCTAAAAAGAAAAGAGAAAAAAAAAGTTAAATATATTAGAAAAATAAAGACAAATAGCTAGTCATTTTTATAAGTTTAAATTTTTTCATTGTAGTATCTGGTTGGAGTACAGTCTTTATTAATATTAGAATAATTTGCATGTCCAAAATAGCCACATTTTTTAAGGTATTTTTAATGTAATTTTTGAGAGACAGAGAGAAAGCTAGAACATGAGCGGGGGAGAGAGGGAGGCACAGAATCTGAAGCAGGCTCCAGGCTCCAAGCTGTCAGCACAGAATACGATGTGGGGCTTGAACTCATGAACTGCAAGATCATGACCTGAGCTGAAGTCAGACACCACCACTGAGCCACCCAGGCGCCCCCAAAATAGCCATATTTTAAATATGTTAATGCAAAAGGGCAATGAATAGGAGCTGAGGAAACCATAAGTCTTTTAATTCATAATTATCTTGGAAAAGTATAAACTTTTCTAAAACTTTGGACTTTGCTCAAAATATTTACTAGAATTCCTCCTTCCAGCATAGCCTGTAGAGCCTTATCACATTCTTTGCATTATCTCAATGGAAGCAAACATTTTTCCTTTAAAAATGGATTTGCATTTAAGAAACACTTAAAGGGCATCTGGTAAAAATATTTATATAATAAAGCGAGTGACAGGATTTTAATTTTTTTGAGCATTAAGAGCTATTTTATTTTATTCATAAGCACTCAGTTATGACTTCAATATGTCTTCTAAGTTAGTCCAAGGACTTCACTTCTGGTTAGAATGTAGAAAGTTGCAAGACACTATCATTCCTACCAACACCAGATAAACTACAAAACTAAAGTCTTTTAAACCCAGTGGAAAAGACAGAATTTAAAGAAACCTAAATGAGTAAAATTCCAAAAGTTAGCAATCCTTTATAAGACAGAAGAGATTCGGGGCTGATTTTGTCCCTATCAGAAAAGGTCCCAGCTACCTTCAGGAGGGTCCCAGCTACAGAGCGAATATGCCCCTACTCAGCAATTCTTCCTCATGAGTCTTAACAGAGTAGATGGAGCAGACAAGTAATACAGAGAAAGTGGAGAACAACACAGAACAGCAAGAGAGATCTACCTTCCTCTCCCTGTTCAGGTATCCAGGGAATTCCTCAAATACAAATCTTTGGCATCCTGAAGGCTGGGGGAGAAGCAACAGAACTCAACAGAAATCCCTCCAAGACATTCCAGTCCTTCACTACAGTGGAGAGAGATAACACAAAAAGCAGAAAGCTGGGGCACCTGGGTGGCTCTGTCAAGTTAAGTGTCTAACTTCGGCTCAGGTCATGATCTCACAGTTCATGGGTTCCAGCTCCACATGGAGCTCTGTGCTGACAGTGCAGAGTCTGCTTGGATTTCTCTCACTCTCCTGCTCGCGTGCGCTCACTCTCGCTCTCTATCTCTCTCAAAATAAATAAATAAGCTTAAAAAAAAATCATACTGACAAGCTTAAAGAAATTTCCCAAGGGTCTCCCAAGGTGTGAGAAGCAGCAAGAATAATCTGATTTCTGATCAGGATTAAAATACTCAGTATAAGCACATCCAGAGATGATGTAAAATGGCTATCATAAATATGTTAAAGGATCTAATGAGTAAGATGAACAACAATGGGCAAAAATATGGGAAATTTCAGAATAGAAATGGAAACTTTAAAAACAGATACAAACTGAAATGCTTGCCATGAAAAATATATCAAAAAAATTAGTCAGAGGCACGTGGGTGGCTCAGTCAGTTAAACGACCACCTTTGGCTCAGGTCATGATCTCGCAGTTTGTGAGCTCGAGCCCTGCATCCGGCTCTGTGCTAACAGCTCAGAGTCTGGAGCCTGCTTCGGATTTTGTCTCCCTCTCTCTCTGTCCCTCCCCTGCTCGTGCTCTGTCTCTCTTTCTCTCTCTCTCAAAAATAAATAAACATTAAAAAATTTTTTCATAATTCATACAATGGACTTACCTGTATACATCAGAAGAAACGATTAGTAACCCTGAAGGTAAGTCAATAGAAATTATCCAAAATGAAACCCAAAAGGGGGTTGAGAGAGAGTGATAAAAAGAACAGAGCATCTATGGAACAATATCAAGTGATCTTGATTTAGCATACAAGTAATTAGCTTTTCAGATGGAAAGGAGAAAGTGAATATTTGAAATATTTGAAAATACAACAGCCCAAAATTTTCTAAATTGACAAAAGCTACCAACAATCAGATAAAGAAGTTCAACAAACCCCAAGCAAGATAAGTAGTCATGACTAGGTATATCATACTCAAATAGCATCAAAATAAAAGAGAAAATTCTTAAAACTAGCCAGAGAAAAAAGACATTGCATACAGGACAACAATTAGAATTTTGGATGGAAATTTCACAGTAATAGAATTGGCAGATCAGAGAGATATAAAAATTCTAAATGTGTAGACATCTAATAATAAAGCTCCAGAATACATGGAACTATATTGGGGGGAAAAAAAACAAAAAAAAAAAAAAAAGAAATTCAAAGAAAAATGTGACATTTTAATGTCCACATTTCAGGAATCATTGAATTAGACAAAAAAAATTAATCATGCAGAAGGTTTCAAAAATATCAAACAACTTCACCTAGTTGACACTTATAGAACACCTAACAGCAGCAGAATATACATTCATTTCACTTCTATTCAAAATGTGAATACATTTCTATTCAAAAATGTACAGGGAGTCCTAGCCACTGCCATATTCAAAATGAAAGAAAAAGATATAAAGCCTATGCAGAAAGAAATAAAACTGTATTTATAGACATGCTTTTTACATATAAAACTTTTTGAAATCTACCAAAACATTAGTAGAATATGTCAATTTGCCAAGGTCACAAGTTGAAACAGGGGTAAGAGGGATTTTTAAAGTTTATCTATATACTAGCAGTAAAACTGGTGGGGGGGGGGGCAGGGAATATAACATTCTATTTAATAGCATCAAAAGCATCCTATACCTAATGAAAAATGTGAAAGACCTCTCTACTAAAACGTAAAAAACATTGTTGAGAGCAATTAAAGAAAGCAAATAAAGATCTAGATCCATCATCAGTATTGGTTACATGTCTGTCCTTCTTGAACTGACTGATAAATTCAACACAATCCCAATCAAAATTCCAGCATATTTTTAAAAGAAAGTGATGAACTTATTCTAGAAATTATATAAAATGCAAATGATTTTGAATTAGAAAAACCATCTTAAATGAAGGACAATCTTCAATAAAGAACAATCTTGATTAAGAAGAGCAAAATTGGGGGCACCTGCGTGGCTCAGTTGGTTAAGCGTCAGACTTCGACTCAGGTAATGATCTCAAGGTCAGTGAGTTCAAGCCCCACATCAGGTTCTGTGCTGACAGCTCAGAGCCTGAAACCAGCTTCAGATTCTCTGTCTCCCTCTCTCTCTCTGCTCGTACCCCGCTCGTGCTCTGTCTCTGTCTCTCAAAAATGAGTAAATTAAAAAAAAAAAAAACTCTAAGAAGAGCAAAATTGGAGTATTTACACTACCTGATTCTGACTTACTATAAGGAGCTCCAATAATCAAGAAAGTGTGCTGTTGGTGTAAGGATAACCATACAGAATGGAACCCAGTAGAGTTCAAAAATAGACCCACACTTATATGGTCAATCCATTTTCGATAAAAGTGTCAAGATAATTGAATAAGAAAGTCTTTTCAATAAATGTTGCTGGATTAACTGGATAAACACAATAAAATGAACCTTGACCCCATCTCATTCTGTATACAAAAATTAGATAAAGCATAGACCTAAATGTAAAAGCTAAAACTATAAAGTTTCTAAAAGAAAATGTAAGAAAATATCTTCATGACCACAGGATTAGGCAAATTTTCTTAGGACACAAAATCCACCAGCATTTTAAAAAATGGATACATTAGATTTCACCAAAAAAAAATTTCCATTCCTCAAAAAACACCATTAAGAATACAAGCCAATATTCACAATAAAATACTCAAGAAAAGTGACCCATATCCAGAATATATACATTTTTTAAACTCCTACAGTATTACTCAGCCATAAAAAATAAAATCAAACCTTGCCATCTGTGATGACTTGGATGGACCTATAGGGTATTATGCTAAGTGAAATAAGTCAGTCAGAAAAAGACAAATACCATATGATTTCACTCATATGTGGAATATAACAAACAAATAAACAAAGAAAACAGAAACAAACCCAGAGACACAGAAAACAAACTGCTGACCACCGGACAGGGGTGGGGTTGAAGTGCAGGTAAAACAGGAGAAGAGGATTGATACAAACTTCTAGTTATAAAATGAATAAATCATGAGGATGTAACAGTATAGGGAATATAGTCAATAATACAGTAATAACTGTGTATGGTGACAGATGGTAACTACACTTATTGTTGAGGATCATTTTGTAATGTACAAAAATATTGAATCACTGTGATATGTACCTAAAACTAACAAGATATTTATGTCAACCATAGTTCAACAAAATAAGAATAAAAATATTTTAAAAAATAAAATAATTTATTGTAAAAAAAAAAAAAAAAAAACTCCTAAAAATAAAAAATCATAAAAGGGAAAACAATCCAGGGTGCCTGGGTGGCTCAGCTGGTTAAGTATCTGATTTCGGTTCAGGTCATGATCTCAAAGTTTTGAGTTCGATCCCCTGTTGCTGACAACACATCGGGCCCTGTGCTGACAGCACAGAGCCTGCTTTGGATCCTCTGTCTCCTTCAGTTTCTGCCCCTCCCCTGAGGTCTGTCTCTCAAAAATAAACATTAAAAAAAAAAGGAAAACAATCCAATTTTTTCAATGGGTAAAAGTCTTGAACAGACATATTATATAGAGAGATACAGAAATGGCCAATAAAGACATTAAGTAGCATTCATCATTAGTCATCAGAGAAATCAATGTTAAAACCACAATAAGGTAACATTTCACACCCACTAAAATGGCTAAAATTTAAAAATTGACAGCATCAAATGTTTTTTGAGACTCTGTGGAAAAATTGGAATTCACACATTGTTGGTGAGAGTAGAAAATGAAATAACCACTTCAGAGAACTGTTAGGTTCAATCTCTTAGAAAAAAGTTAAACTATGACCAGCAATTCCTCTGCTAGGTATATAACCTAAAGAAGTGCCTATAAAAAGACTTTAATGATGTTTATAGTAGTTTTATTCATAATAGTCCCAAACTAAAAGTAACTCAAATACTACCAACCTGAGAATAGATAAACAAGTTGTGCGGTATATTCACATAATGAAATAATACAAAGCAACAACAAAAAAGTGAACTACTGTTATACCCAGCACATGAACAAATTTTAGATTTGTTCTATTTAATGAAAGAAGCCAAACACAAAAGAATACATAAAGCATGATTCCAGTTATATGAAGTCCTAAATCACAAAACCAATCTATGGTGCTAGAAATCAGGAAACATTTGCCTCAGATGAAAGAATTCAACTGGAGGGGCTCCTGGTAGGCTCAGTCAGTTAAGTGTCTGACTCTTAATTTCGGCTCAGGTCATGATCTCACGGTTCATATGATCGAGACCTGAGCAGTCTTGGAATTCTCTTTGTTCCTCCCCTCTTGCGCGCACGCGCACTCTCTCTCAAAAATAAGTAAATAAAAACACTTAAAAAAAAGAATTGAAAAGTGGCATAAGTAAACTGGCTGGATTATAGAAACATCTACATTTGCAGTGATGATATTCAGGTGTATAAATTTGTCTAAGCCCATTAAACTTATGGCTTGATAATTATATAATTTGTTGTATGAAAATTATACCTCAATGACAATCCAACATCATTGCTGTCATTTTTCAAATTGGGCTGGCCACTCTGGACAAAGAGCTATAAAGGTCAAAAAATGTCAATGAGAGGCATTTTTGGTGAGTCATCACCAGGATGTACTGTTTTATGGTAATAAGGTGTGCCAATAAATATTGACTGGCTTGCTCCCCAAAAGCCTCTAAGTTAAGTTATTCTGTTCCTCTACCAAAATCATCCTCACTATTTTTATGTAGTATCTAATTCCTTCAGCATTCTTGAGCTAAAGTTAATTGTCTAATTTTATTAAATTTTAGATAGACAGCTATTAAAGTAGATGATATACAAAGGGCATTAAATACATGTTATGGTCATATTAGCCTTTGAAACATAACAAATGTAACTGGAATGTTTCATAAATATGCTTTAGAACTATTTCATTGTACATATATATATGCTTAAGTTCAATGCATATAAACTGAGGCATATTCCATTTTAGCATTTACTTCAATCACCTGGGGAGTTTGTTAAGCATATGGATGCCCTAACCCTACCCAATGGCTTCAGATTGGAGAGCAAGGGAACAAACACTAAAAATAAAAAGTTTCCCATATCCATATGCTACTGTATACCAAAGTTCTAGAAATTCCGATGTAAGGTAATTCAAAAGTGATACATAAGGAAAAAAATTTTTAAACTCCTATGGTTCCTATTCCCCTGGTAGAGAAGTTGGCAACCCCAAGTTGGAAAGCATTACTCAGAGAATCTCTACAAGCAAAAATGTCTCAAAATTTGCTACTCAAAGAGCATTTCACATGCCACCCTTACACATGTAAAAATTTAATCTTTTAATACTATATGAATAATTCTTAATGGATAATGGAAAAAGAAGGAATTACTTTCAGCAGAATGTAGGAATTTAAACTGAGCTCATCTGCTGATGTGGATATACATTAGGCTAAATGCACACCAGCCAATCCAGGGTATAGATTTAACACTGCCACTAACTTTAAATTACTATCTTTCCTATAATGTTTTTAAAAAAAGAAAATTGGTGATCTATAATCTTCCTTTGAACTACAGTAATAATGATCCATATTCTATGACCTCACATTATTATGATAATGAAAATATATAGCTTTACAATGGTTGAGGCTACAGCACTTCATTTAATCTTGGGAAGTGTTGAAGAAAATAAGGCTTGCTCAGGTATAATGGCTTTGCCTGTCACATGAGCTCTAATAAACATCACACCCAACACTTAAACTCAGGTTTTCTCACCCAGAACTCTTTTGACTATTTTCATTCAACAACAAATATTCATCAAGTGTCTATCATGTGACAGATACTCTTTAAGGTTCTGGGAATTCAGAAGTGACCAAACTAGATAAGGAATCTGCTTTCATGCAGTTCTTGTTCCAGAGGCTAAATAAATGAGTGAGATAATTTCACATAATGGTAAGTGCTATGAAGAAATACAAATAGTAACATATAACCTGGGGCCAGAGAGGAAGGACTCTTGTAGATGTAAAACTCCAAGCAGGCCTCAAAAAAGAAGCCATTTGAGCTGACAGCGGACTAATGTTAAGGAGCCATCCTCACCTGGAACTGAGGATAAACCTTCCCTTTTGTGGATGGATAAGTTTGTTCTATGAATAGAACAAAGGTCAGTGAAGCTGAGTGTAAGAGTAAGAGAAAAAACGGCAGGAGCTAAAACGAAGTACCAAGGACTACATGCAGTATGTTAAATTTAGGACTGTCTTCCCTAAATGCTGAGTGAATTCAATGGAGGGTTTTAAGGATAGGTGCATCATCATCAGGTTTTTTCACATTTAGTACATCATCCCACATCCCAAATCAAAGAGCTCTTAAAGTTGTTGTTGTTGTTGTTGTTTTGAGAGTGTGCGCCCACTAGTGGGAGAGAGGGACAGAGAGAGAGGGAGAGACAGAGAATCCCAAGCAGGCTCCACACTGTCAACACAGAGCCCAACACGAGGCTTGAACTCACGAACCTTGAGAGCAAGACCTGAGAGAAAATCAAGAGTTGGATGCTTAACCAACTGAGCCACCCAGGCACCCCAAGAGCTCTATAAATTTTAACACTTGGTTCTCAGAGAAAGCAAGACAGAGATCAACTGATCAATTATAATCCTTTTTTACTTTTCATTTCTCTTCCATTTCTTTACCCTCTGTGTTGTATCACATTTCACTATCACAGTCTCTAATATTTTATTAAAATCAAAATATCTACTTGTGAGCAAATTTGTGAGAAGAGTGGATACAAATGAAAGCAAATTCCATGTCTCTTGTCTCCTTGCAGTTAATGTCTGTTTCAGTGGGTCAGTGGTAAAGGCATGGGAATCAGCAGGAGGAGACATGGGGAATGTAATACAAGCTTTCAAAATAAGGGACTGTCAGGAAAGATGCCATCTCAAAATCTGGTTGCTAATGCTTAGCTATAAAACCTTCACATAAAACTGAAGACTAAAAATAGTCCCCTCCTGAGACACTAACACTCATGCTTATTTATAGGCTCTGCCTTTAAACTACGTTGTAAAACAGGAAAAGGTGGAGAAACCAATGGCAGTCCTCACACTTTCATGCACACAGACACACACACACACCTATTGTGTTCTAGATTTCTAACATTATGATAAAAGGAAGCATTAAGTGGGACAGATAGAATTTAAAAGACCAAAATCTTGGCAAACCAGAAAACAAATTAAGAAATAATTCACCTATATATGTATAGATGTATGTAGAGTTTGGTCTGAGTTATCATTAAAACAACAGAAACTATGGCTATAATATTTGCCATTTCATAGACCTAAGCAAGCCCCCAAAAATATATGATTAATCAATGCCACCTTGATTGTGTGTAACAATTTGTGGATATCTAAACAAATGACATTGGTTATGTTTCTCTAAACAACAACCTAGTGTAGTAGGGCAAACAGGTAATTATAAATCCCTATTTCACAGACAAACAGATTCAAAAATATTATTACGTTATTCCTTGCAGAGTTCACTTTCCCACTCCAGAGTGGGTGACTACTTTCTTGATTCATTTGTACATTACATAGTATCCATTAAACCGCACAAGACAAAGTGAAGTGTAGTACCTTGGTTGTCTGTAGTTTGGTGGAGTGGTTTAAAATTCCATCTGGCCATAAGAGCTTCTGAATACTCAAGCAACAAAATATACATATCTGTGCAGTCATTCAAATTGAGACCAGTAAAAGACAGCCAAGGAACATGGAGCACAGTGTATTTTATCTGCCAATGCAGCAAATCCACTGAAATCAGGCCATGGGATTCTGTTCATAATTTAAGCTATGCTTAAAATGTAGCCCTTTTTTCTATCCCTAAATATAATTCCTCTTATATTAACATATATTAGCCTAATTTTTATTTTTTTCTTAATTCACCTCTAGTTTTTAAAACAAAGTATTAGAAAAGTCAAGACATCAATTCCCAAAGAGATAGGTAAGAAATTTTTTCAACATCTAACTCAGGTCATATTGTTTTCCAGAAATTTAATCTTCCAATTCATCCATGGTACACCAAAAAGAATGTTGGATAACGAGTCATGAGGTGTGAGTTCTAGTCATGCATGTCCACTGTCTGCCTACTTAGAAAATAAAATATAACCATGTGCAAAGTTAAATAGCAATATGGCATAATAAATACAAAATAAATGGTATAAACAAAAGAGGTGTCAGGGTAAAGGAAATAGGTAGAAATGAACATTTTATATTCATCGCAATTGTGGTTTCTAAATACCATTTTCCATTAAAAGGAACGTGGCTCTTAGGGAAAATAGCAGATTCCAGATCTGTAAAGACAGAAATCTTGTCATTAAAACAAGGAAGTCTCAAAAACTGTTGGGATTAGATCAAAAGGACCAAAGAACTAAATTGAGGGGCTCCTACTGGGTAACAGTGAAAGCATCTGATGGTTAAAAATAATAATAATCACAATGGGTTGAACCATAACAATTTGCTAAACCTATGAGTTCATAATGATAAATATAAAAAACACCATGGGTCACCTTCGGAGGTTGCTAGTATACAAATAAAGAAAGAGAATCAAGCATTTTCTTATTTTTCCTACATGTGTGATACTTCAGGGTAATAAAACCATTGATGAAGCAACAATTAATAAATGCCAGAAGACTAATAGAATTAGAAAATCATCACACGGATGGCTCAGTTGAGCGACCAACTCTTACTTTTGGCTCCAGATGTGATCCCAGGGGTGTGGCATCAAGCCCCACATGAGGCTCTGCACTGAGCATGGAGCCTGCTTGAGATATTCATTCTCTCTCTCTCTCTCTCTCTCTCTCACTCTCTCCCCCCCACCCTCTCCCTACTCCCTAAGTTGTGCATTCTTTCTCCCTCCCTTCCTCCCTCTCTCTCTCTCTCTCTCTAAATAAAAAAAATAAAGGAAATCAAATTTTGCAACCTCTAATGAAATAATGGATCTAGGGAAGGATCACTAATGCTGCTAAAGGTCAGACAGGAAATTAGGACACAAGCATTAGGCTTGACTAAGAGAAGACCTGGGAAAAAAGTAAAATTTGGAGTCATTGACAAAGAAACAAAATATCACCAAGAAAAAGGCACCAAAAAACAGGTAAAAGATAGATACAAAGCATCATTATCATCCAGTTTAATAATAAACTTAAAGTTCTCAGTCATCTGTAAGAATATTTTGTACAAGGATGTGAAATGCATGGTTTCCACAGTAAGAGGTTTCTGTAATAGCTTAGTGAAGCAGGAGAAAATGATATAATCTAAAAAATTATTAGAACTATTTTTATCCATTAATGATGTGTATCTATCTGCTAAAAATCAATGAGTGCAAGCATTATGTGCCTTAAAAAAATTGGACTGGGCACAGGGTGTTATATGGAAACCAACTTGACAATAAACTATAAAAGAAAAAAAAAGAAAAATTAGACTGGGTTTTGGAAGACTGTACTTGGCCTGATTCTGCTATAGCATATGAACTTAAGCAATAGAGAAAGGAAGAAAATAGCTGGGACTGCTCTGTGGGACTTGGTTTTCTTTTCCATAAAAAGAACAAGGTTGACCAGTCAGTCTGTGACTCTATGATAATCAGCAAAATCAAGTTACATGAGATCTTTTTTTTTTTAAACAAAAGTATAATTACACCACTGTGTAACCTTCTTTAAAAAGATAAATCATAAGGACACCTGGTTGGCTTAGTCGGTAAAGTATCTTACTCTTGGTTTCAGCCCAGGTCATGATCTCATGGTCTGTGGGTTCGAGCTCCATGTCAGGCTCCATGCTGACAAGACTGGCATCTGCTTGGGATTCTCGCTCTCCCTCTCTCTCTGACCTTCTCCATCTCTCTCTCTCTCTCTCTCCTTCTCTCAAAATAAATAAACTTAAAAAAAAGATGATTTGCTGAAAAAAAAAAAAAACAAATCACAGACATTTAATAAACAAATTTAAAAGCCAAGATACTGTATTTCACTGGATGAAAAATACACACATAGTGTTGGTGAGATATACAGTATAGAAGTTCATCATGTAGTACGTAGTACTTTCACTTATATTATTGATTGTTCTCATCCACATAACCTTTCCTTGTCTAAATTCCTTACAACCAATCACATCTACCACTTTACTAATGGATTTATGTGCAGAACAGTCTCCCTAGCTAGTAAGTACACTTGCCCATGCAAGACAAGGATTCAAACCATGGTCACTAATCACTGCCCTGGGCAAGTTCTCAAATCTTGCTGAGCCTTAGTTTTTTCCTCTGAAAAATCAGTATAATATCACAGCTCTTCCAGGACTATTATAAAGATTAAATGAGATATCAAAGGTCTGGCTTATGTGAGGTTAAATAGCAGCAAGCTTTTACGCTTCATCCTTTACACTCACCAGATGCCCGATCACAAACAGGAAAGTCTCTGATATATGTCATTTGAATTCCACAGAGCCTTTAATGATTCTAAGCCCACAGAAGGCAATGAAATATTTGTGGCATCACTGACTCAATACACATTAATTGAAAACCAGTTTGTGTCAGGCTTTGGTGTAGGCATGGGGAGAAAATAAAAATGAACAAGAATGTCACAGCTCTTTCACTGAAGACTTTTAAGTCAGCTAGACACTCAATAACAAGGATATTAGAAGTATGAAGTAATTTTAACATAACTTGGAATAATTGTGACTGGAGGTTGGCCAAAGTATTTAAAAATACAAAACAAAAATAACAAAAACACATAGTCATTGTCATAACTAAATAGGAAAGATTATAGTCTATGGCCATTGTTTATCTCCCTAAATGAAAATGTCCCTTGAGGTTAAACTTTAATGGGCAAATGTGAATATTTGTATAATTGAAAACCTGTTTTCTTTTTCTTGGAGCAGGAATCACAGGAAAAACATTGTAGAGATTCAGGTTCCATGATAAGGAAGAAAAAACAAAATGGGTTTTCATAGATGGGATGAAATCATGTTTCCATGGAAACCCTGAACTGGTTTGTTGCAGTCCAACTTAAGTTGGCAATTCTGGCTAATTTCAACTATAAAAATAAATTTGGCAACTTGAAAAATATACCCATACTATCATAAAGTAATTTTCAAATAATAACTAAATACATGGAAAGGATCTCATTAGATTAAACACATATTTTTTAATTTCTTTAATCATTGCCAACTTCACCTGGCAAAGATATCATTTTAATTGGAAACAAATCCAATGAATTAAGTTGTGCCAGAATAAACAGAATCTAGAATATGGTTGTCTTTTGATTCTAATGTTGGAGCAAGAACAGGGACAAGAACTTCCTCTATTACAGACTAGCAGAGTCTGTGAGTTTAATAGCTTTTACTGAATCATGATAACCAAAATAGACCCAACATCCGATCCCAAACAGGCAAGGCCCCTTTTTTTAAAATTTAGATTATTTTTTTTTTCCAAATTATAGATCCAGTTGATTATTGGCACATGGCTGTTAAGCCAAATAAGACAGCAAAGTGTATATGTTTTATAGCAATATATTTAAAATATCTTTAAATATTTTAAACATTTAAAATATGTTTTACATTTACTAAAGATTTTACCCTTCTTTAAGGATCTCAGTGTTATACAAGGATTGGCTCTAGCCTTTGACTTTGTTTCATCTGAATTTCTTTTGCATGATCTCGAGCCTTTAGACAGCAAGTAAGAGCCAAAGGCAAACAAATATATATCTGATCAACTCTAAATTCAAACTGTCCAGTCATACAACCTTGATCAGCATTTCCCAATATCCAGTAACTATCCCACAATCACATTCAACTAAAGCTTAACCTCCTATTCTTCATTCATGTGAAAATTTCACAACTGGGAAACTTATAACTAATTCTTAACAGATTATTCTTCCCGTGATTCTTTTACTTGAATGTTTCTTTCTCTCCTTCCCTTCATTGCCAAGCTTCATGAGAGAGAGAGGTCTTCATGTCCTTCCCTCCAGTCCCTCACTTCCTGCTAATGCTTGATCCCACTGCAATCCAGTGTCTGACTCAAGCACTCCTATTGAAGGCATCAGTGATTTCCTAATTGCCAAATTAAGTCAACCTTTTCTAACCATCTCTCTTAACCTCCCTGAACTTGGCTCATATAGATGGCTTTTTCTTTTTATTGAAACTTTTCCCCTAACTCTCCCTTGACACCATGTTCCCTAGGAGGGGCTTATTTCCAGACTTCTCAGAGAGCCCTTCCTATATAATCCCTTATGTGTTTAGGTTCCTGGGGTTTAGCCAGAGACTCTACTTTTCTAATTCTTCAAACTCTCACTGCAGAACTTCATCCTCCCCTACAGCATTAGCACCCACTTTGATATCACCAAATCACAAATTTGTATCTCCAGGGCATACTTAACTCTTGCAATCAAGAATCCATTTCTACTTTTTTAAATTTCTTTATTTTTGAGAGAGTGGGGGCAGGGAAAGAGGTAGACAGAGGATCCAAAGTAGGCACTGCGCTGACAGCAGAGAGCCCGATCAGCAGACAGCCCAATGCGGGGCTAGAACATGAACCACAAGATCATGAGCTGAGCCGAAGTCAGACGCTTAACCATCTGAGCCTCCCAGGTGCCCCAAAAGTCCATTTTTAAATAATTCAAAACTCTGCAGAACATCAACTTTTAAACAACCAACATACACTCCATTTCAACCAATAAAGTGAACTCAAAATCTACTCCTAAAAAATGGCTATTCTCTTTCTATTCTCTATTCAAGAAATGACCTGGGGTTCCTGGGTGGCTCGGTCAGTTGAGTATCTGACTTCGGCTCAGGTCATGATCTCACACTCATGGGTTTGAGCCCCGCGTTGGTCTCTGTGCTGACAGCTCAGAGCCTGGAACCTGCTTTGGATTCTCTCTCTCTCTCTCTCTCTCTCTCTGCCCCTCCCCAACTTGCACTCAATCTCTCTCTCTCAAAAATAAATAAACATAATAATTAAAAAAAATTTTTTAATAAATGACCCTACCATTTACCCAGCTATCCTAAATCAGCATCATGTGTGTCTTGCAAAAGCTGTTTTCTGTCCTTCCCCTCTCACAAACTAATAACAAAATCCTCAAGATTCTATTTATTTGCTCTACACCCACCAGCATAGTCAGAGGCTGGGGCTTTATGATTTCATACCCATCCAAACTACTGAAATAGATGCAGAAGAAACATTTGATAATTTCAACACTATTCATTACCTTGAATTACACAATACTATTTACTATATCAAAGTAAAAAGACAAGGTTTTTAGTATGATAAAACCAAAAACCTTTGTAAACGTATTAATTAATGGTGAAATGTTAGGAGAATTTTTGAATAAAGCCAGAAATAACACAAGGATGCTGCAATCACCCCATCTATCTAGTTAGCACTGTAATAGACACTATCTAAGAAGATGACAAAAATAAGGTATAAGATTGAGAAAGGAATAAAATTATCAATATTCTTAGGGAAAATATCTAAATTTAAAAATCTACATTAAAATAATTAACAATAACAGATTTTAACAAAGATGCTGCATATAAAAGTATATTTTTAAAAATCAAACACCATTCCCTTTACTTTAGCAGCAAAATATTTAAAAAATGAATTTCTTGTGATAACATTCACAATCACAGTAAAAATAATGGCATGTCTAGGGTGACTATAAAACTATAATTGAAGGACAAAAAGCTCTAAGTATAGGGAAAGTAAATGTGTTCATATGACAGGACTTAATATCATCAAGGTAACAGATTTTCCCTCAAATTAATCTATACCTTTAATCCAATTCTCATCAAAACCCAGGTATTTTGTGTTTGAATGTGGGTGTAGAAGTTGACAAGCTGATTTAAAAAAAATCAAACGGGGGGGAGGCCAAAAGTAGCCAATCTGAGAAAGAGAAATAAGGAGGAATAGATTTATACTACCAGATATCAAAGTTTATTTTAAAACTACAGTATTTATAAAGACTCAGTATTGACAAAAGTTTAGTCCAAAACAGTGGGTGTCAATAAAGGCCCTAGAAACAAATTCACCTACATATAAGAAATTGTTATGAAAGAGAAGTAGTATTACAAATGAATTCTGAAGGGATGGACTATGGAATAAATGGGGGTGGAGAATTATAGATAAAATTGTGCCCCTACTCACACCATATACCAAAGCCAAGTACAAATGGATTAAAAACCTAAATGTATAGAGCAAAACTTCAAAACTCTTAGAAGAATATATAGGATATCCTTTTAACAACAGAGAAAGAGGAAATTTATATTTTCCAAACAAATGACATCATAAAGTTAAAAGACAAACCTAACCTGGAATAAAATATCTGCAATGTGCACTTCTAAGCAAATATTGATGCCTTGGATATATAAAGTAAGCCTACGTTCAGTAAGAAAAAATAGAAATAATCCAGTAAGACAATAGGTAAAGACTATGAACAAGAAATTCAAGAGGAATCTTAGATGTCTATAATGAAAACATGAGCAATCTTCATAATTGAAAAATACAAAATAGAACAAAATACTATTCACACCTACAAAAATATGTTAACAAAAGTTAAAGAGGATATAGGAGAGGATATAGGAAAATAGGAATTCATACTCCTAAAAATGAGAATACCCTAGTATACCCATTTTGAAGAGCAATTTACAATGCTTTAGTAAAGTTGAAAAAAGCGTATGCTATAATCTCACAATTCTATTTCAAGGAGTACCTTCTGAAAAATATACCTATGTACAAATGTATACTTATCAAGGAGACATATATATCACTGCTATACTATGTGTAACCAGAAAAAATGGAAACGGCCTAATTGTCCATCATTAAGAGGGTAAACATTTATTTCAAGACAGTAAAAATGGATGTTATAGGACTATGTGTACCAATATAAGTGAAAACGGTAAGTTCCAAGAAGAAATAAACAGTATGATGCCATCTACATAAATGTTAAACTTTACAAAATAGCAATATATGTTGTTTGGGGGTACATAAGTATGGAGTAAAAGTACAAATGTATATCTTGGAATAACACACAGCAACCTTCAAACAGCAATTATTGCTGGGTTTTAAGAGATGAAAGGCATGAAGATAGATCTCTAGCTGTTAATCTGCAAATTTGATCACTTTAAAAAATACAGAACTGGGGCGTCTGAGTGGCTCAGCGGCTTAGCGTCCAGCTTGGGCTCAGGTCATGATCTCACAGTTTGTGGGTTTAAGCCCAGTGTCAAGCTCTGTGCTGACAGCTCAGAACCTGGAGCCTGCTTCAGATTCTGTGTGTCCCTCTCTCTCTCTCTCTCTCTCTCTGCTCCTTTTCCACTTGTGCTCTGTCTATATCTCGAAAATAAACATTTTTTTTAAAATTTAAATATAGAACTATCTGAAGCAAATAAACATGAGTGACAGGTTCATTGGTGTTTGTATTATCTATGTTTAAAATATTCTCTACTTTTCAATATTTTATTAAATTTTTAAATTTTATTTAATAATATTAAAATCCCTTAATGGCTTCCTATTGCCTTCAGGACACAGCTCTAGCCTTCCTCAAATAAGCCCTTTCATGATTTGGTCCCCACCTAACATTCAAGAATTATCCGCTCCTGTGCTACCTTCCATAATGACATCTTTCCCACTCTCAGAGGGACTCAGGATTCTGCCTCACACCAGAACTTCAGAGAACTTCTGATGTAACAACTGCTTCTATACATGTCCATCTTCCTCCATCAAACTGTGTTTCAGAGTGCAATCACATATTAGAAACTCAATAAATGCGGAATAGATGGGATACCCATACACAGATGCCAATTGCTGAATGTCAGCCTTGTTTCCTACCAGCTTTCAGTTCTTAGAGAGATGTTCTTTGCCAGTAAAGAAGTGGGCATAAACACTTGTCGAACACTAAGTGATTCTAGGAGTTTGGGTGGCCACTATCCCCTCTCCTACATGTTCACTTAGTCCAGATTTCTAGTTTCCAAAGAGTGGTGCTGCTACTTACACTACAGCTGTACTCCCTTTGGGTCCTCCATTCTTGTTCCACAACCCCTATGTGCAAAAGTGTCCACCATCCTGACCTGGCCGTGCAGTTACCTACAGATCAAGATGGAAACATTTCTGAAGATCTGCCCATATGTAGGCACTTCTGGATTTTCCCGCACAGATGCACACAGCATCATTCAAAGATCATAGCCTTCCGGTTAAACAGATTTAAATCCTTAATCTACCACTTACTTACTTACACTTACTGTGTGACTTAAAATAAGTATCTTTATCTCTAGGAATCTTACTTTCTTCTTCTTTTAAAATGAGGAGTAAATCTACCCTATCTACCTTGAAGGGTTACTGTGAATGCTAAATGAAATGGCATAAAAGCAGCTTGTAAAGTCTCTCATCCATTATAAGAACTCAGTAATTTTTTCATACCTTCTCCTTAAATTTGTTATATATATATATATATATATATATATATATATATAAACAACTGATTGCTCTAGTTGAAAAGAATTCCCTTTCTGTCCTGAATACTATAGTGGATTACATGCAAATTTTAAGCAGGCATCCATCACTTTCCTGTAAGGTAATATATATCCATGTGCAAGTGTGTATCTCCTAGTTGCCTGATTAGTGAGTTCCCAGAGGCAGCTTAAAACCACTAATTCCCCCAAGCCACACTATGCTTTCCATGCTATAGGCAATCAGTTAACTATATTGATGGTTCACTCACCACTGGTAAGGTATTTAGTTTTGTTTTGTTTTTTTCACAATGATGATATGCTAATTCATCTGCATTTTCTGAGATGACTTCTTTTGGGGCCACACAACAGTGGAACAATTGGCTAGGACAAAGTGTACAGAATGCAGTTGTGGAACACTAAAAGTCACTGGCACACAGGACCTACTGCTACCCTAGTGGCCATGTTCCAACCAACCAACCAACCAACTAACCAAACCAGTCCAGAGACCATCCAACCCCACACAGAAAACCAGCATTATTATTTTTGGAGAAGAGCTTATTTTTAGAAAATTCATATTTTAGCCTTGAAATTGTGAACCAGGTAGAGCCAAAAGGTGATAGAACCAAATATAAAAACAACAAAAAGATATCCATCCCCTATCCACACACATAAATTTCTTTTTGGCCAAGGATGTCATTTAAAGCCCAATCCACACTAGGATGACTCAAAGAAATGCTGAGAATCCCGTCCTCTCCCCAACTCTATTCTGTTATCCAAATAATACCCATTGGAATCATCAATAGACTTCTTGATTACAGTCAGCCTCACACAGATGTGAGAAGCTCAATCGTTGTATATAGCCAATGCTATGTCAGCATTATTCAATGCCTCTGACCATGGCAAGATTCCAGTTCAATTCCTGTCCCTAACCACGCGTAGAGTCTTAGGTCTATATTTTCTTAACATGTGTCTATTTACTGAGGCCAAAACTTAACACATGAGGACTAAGCTGCATTTTTCTACACATTTACATTTTTAAATAAACAATGAAAAAATTCAAAGTCCTCTGACTCAAAATCTTTCATATTTTTAAAATAAGATAATTAGTCATTTATTTCTGAAAATCAAGTACATGAGAAAATAAGTTTGTATATTTATAAGGTAAGTCCTAATTACATTTTCCAAAGCAACTTCAGTGGTACACATATTCTTCAAATGTGTGAATTCTTATAAAAAATGTGGCCAGTTCATATTTTTAAGAAACTTTTTAAGGTGTAGAGTTTAGTGCTAATTATAAAATATATTCAGTTTCAAAATAAGAAGAAATAGTGGTCCAGAGTAATACTCTCAAAAGTGATGGAAGTATGATGTTAGCTTTTTAATTAAAATGAGATTTCTATGAAAGGATATGTTATGAGTTTTGCTGAATGGGATCCTCTGTCTGAATAATTGGGCCAGTAAATGGAGAAGACATAATTTGGTAGAGTCCCACTATTTGGTCATCTGAAGCCAAACTACCAATTAAGTGAAGCCTGTATCTAAGTTAACTAAACCACCAGATTAGAACAGAAATCCAACCCAACTATGGGCTCCACAGCGGTGACAAAAAAAAAAAGGACTGACTTTTCCCTGAGACTCAGAATAGCATGCATCAAATGCATTTAACAAATAAGAAACTTCCTACTAAAAGAAAAATAAATGGAGTGGCCCTGAAGGAAAATGGACTGATTGACTGAAAGGTACCAGAAAGTCCTTCCATCCCCTAGTTTCACCTGGGTGGCTCAGTCGTGTTAAGGGTCCAGATTCAGCTCAGGTCATGATATCACGGCTCATGAGTTCTAGCCCTGCATCGGGCTCTGTGCTGACAGCTCGGAATCTGGGGCCTGCTTCAGATTCTGTGTCTCCTTCTTTCTTTTTGCCCCTCCTGCACTCATGCTCTTTCTCTCTCTCCTTCAAAAATTAATGAACATTAAAGAATAAAATATTTAAAAAATTTAAAAAAAAAAAGAGGCTGGAGCTCAGTGAGCTTAAATATTCTAACCAATTTCAAATGCAGTGACAGAGCCAATATCAGCACCAAGGTCCAGTGGTTCACAAAACAGTGTTCTCCCCAACCTACCATACTGCCTCCTTTACCTGGGAGAAGGTTTAATGTTACTGCTCTAGAAACAACCTACACGTGTCAGCCCATGGCTTGAGCACAAAAAAGGCTTCTATCCATAGACAGTATCCCAGGAATCTCAAAAGAGTAAGACACAATCCTGCTCCACCCCTTGCTCTGCAAAGCTGCCGATGCAGGATTCTCCTAGTCACTGGGCCCCTCTGAGAGTTACAGGCCACAATATGTGTACAGAGATGGAAAGCCAATTCTATTAAATCTCAATGTCATGAGGACTAAATGGGATCATGAAGGCTCAAGCATTTCACATACTGTGACATGCGAAACAAGCTATTAAAAATTCTATGTCCCCAACTGAGAAGATGGCCCATTCCTTGATCTGTACTATAAAACCATCTGAACACAACTTGCTACCTTTTTCTTCAAAGAGGAATGCATTAAAACATTTATACAACACTGGCTTGATACAAAATATCAGGAAGGTCCTCAAACTTTTCTAAAGTACCTTGCTTTCAAAGTAGAGAAAACATACTTGATGAATATGAACATTCAATGGTCTTCTACTCCTAACTGGTCTCTAACATTACTCCTAGACATAAAAGTAGTTCACTTTGTAAAAAGAAAGTGTAAGAAAACCATCGTGAGTAACTTCGTGGAAGTTGTTAATCATATCATTGTTTTGTTCTTAGTATATTTCCCAACACTTCTTAAAATCAAAGGCTTTTCCTTAACTGCATAATAACACCACCACATGGGTTGTCCCTGCAGTAGAGATCTACAGGCAACAGCTCCCTCTTAGGTGGAAATAAAACACATCCCTCATTCATTTCCATTACAGAGAAAATATCCAATATGCAGTACTCTGTAGTTCCTATCACATGAGCACCACTTTAAAATAGTACCTGTTTTCCTTGTATGAAATGAGGGCCTATTGCATAAATTCTTGAAATGCCTTTTAATTCTTGGAGTAGGTTTTATGTCTCCTCTCTTTATGTGAAATATATTGAACACATCTGTCTGGTATTTACTACTTCACACTTTTTAAATGTTAGATTTGTTTTATATTCAGAAGTGAAACTAACGGGTACTGTCTTTATCTCAGACACAATCTTAGTTTTTCTCCCCACCCACAGAAAGCAGGAAGGAGAAACATTTCAACTGATCAGTATGTACGTTACGTACTCTGAATGATGGTATCAGTGATTAGGTTTGTGGAGAAAACCTATTCTAGAGGAAGGAGGCTGTCCCCATTATAATTTTGCACTGAAAAGCCAATTTATGTGGGGTGGGTAATGCAAAACCAAAGGGGTGAAACCTCTTACAAATTCAAATGATTTAAAATTTAAAAACCTGATTCGGTTTACAGACATGTAATTAGTAAAAATGGCATCTACTATATCTATTGCTTTCGTGAACCAGATCGATCCTTTGTGGGATCATCAAGATAAATTCCATTTAGTTACACAGTTAAAATAGTATTTGTCAAACAGCTGACTTCTGTTGCAATGAATATTTTGCTTCTCTATCCACTAAATGCAATCCACTGAAATAGTGATTTTTAAGCATTTACTGAGTACCTGATTTATTGAATACCTGATAAGCACTGAGGTATTATGAAGATGTAGTCATCAAAGCACTTATCTGTGTAGAAGTTTATGATAAATGCATTTTTTTCTTCAACAAAACTAAGAGCTTTTATGGAGTAGACATTTTTTATTTTTAATAATAACAGTATTACTGCATAATATATAGTAGCTCAAATAATGTCGCTTTTATGGTTATTTATATGTCCACGTATTCATTCAACGATCATTTATTACCTGCCTGTCGAATGATATCATACATGCACAGCACATTGCATGGCACCTGGCATACAGGAGGTGCTTAATAAATGTCATGTTAGATGGAGAGATAAATAGCGAGCCAGCCACTGGCTTCTATCAGGCAAAGGGCACACAACATACATACAAAGAATTTTGATGCTACAGAAACACAGAAAATAGCCTAGGGGGATCTAAGCAATTAACTGATAACTAGTTAGCAGAGGGAACTAAGGGAACATTATGCAAAAAAAAAAAAAAAAAAGTTAAGAGTCAGTGCCTCAGTATCAAAACACAAAGCAAGTTTAATATCACTGAATGATATCAGTGCTACCTATGCCTACCTCATGTCAACCTTACCTATTTCTTACTTACTAAAGACTCAAGGAAAATCATCAGTCATTTTATGTTTTATTTAGGAACGGTTTGTTTATAACCAAGAAAGAGAATGCCATTTGAACACTTATTATAGAGCCAGAAGAAACCCAAAATGTTGTCCACACTCTGCTTGAACTCATCCAAAAACGGGAAATTTGCTACCTCTTAAATGCTACAAGTTTCTTCCTGATAGTATCCTGAATAACAGCTAACTTTTATTGAGATCCTATAGGAACCAGGCAATAGATTCAACAATTACATAATTTCATTTAATCCTGTAAACGCTTGAAGTAGCAACCATACTAGTAGCTCTCCTTGACAACAGCGCACTGAGGCTTAGAGAGATTTAAAGGAAAACAGTCACAACAAAGGCAGAGCCAGAAGTCTTAAGGACCCTCTGAGGTCATATGACCTCTGCTTTCTATTACAATTCAATGCTAGTCTTGAGGCAAAAACATCTCTTGTTAAGTGATATTCTGTAGGTCTAGTTCTTCTTTCTGCATTACACTACTGTATGCTTAGTCCACGGCTTCTCAACTTAGGTTGACATTTGGGACCAGATAACTATCATGGGGTCTATCCTGTGCATTTTAGAATGTTTGCAGCATCCCAGACCTCTACCCCACTAGATGACAGTAGTACCCCCTTCCAGTTGTAACAATCAAAAATGTTCCCAGACATGACCAGAGTATAAAATCCATGCCATTGAAAATTACCAATTTAGTCAAAAGAGGCTTGCCTCAACAATTGGCAGTTAGAAGACTTATAAAAACTGCTTCTGAACTTTGTTAAGTCTTAGATTTCATAGTAGAAATAAACCACCTTGTTTATAGTTCTTCACCCAAAGAATAAGGCATTAAGATAAAAAAGCACTAATTTGTTTAAAATATTAAAAAGATTTGGGCTTATTGGATAGCCTTTCAGTTTCAGATTTGACATAAGGTCTACTCTTTTATGATCAGTGTTTCTGGGATTTTGCTTCTATTTCAGAACCAAATGTTCTTATAATAGAAGATCACATATTTCCGCCCCCAAAAAAATGATCGGGCAAATAAACAAACTCACCACACACAATTCATGGCTTGCTTGTACTTGCTTTTTACTTTTTTATTTTTAAGTAACTTCTACCCACCAACATGGGGCTCAAACTCACAACCTCAAGACTGAAACTCTCACGCTCTATCAACTGAGCCAGGCACCCCTGCTTTTTACTCTTCAGTCATGAAGAGACTTCTTTTAAAACTGGAAGCATTTTTGTACTATTTTATTCTGGGTTCACAGACAACTAATTGTAAAACACTATAATAATGTTGTCTATGAGGATTTTTATTATATTCCACTCACATGATAATGGTGGTTATATTTTTCATATTTCTCAATCCATACATCTGCAAAGCTCTAAAATCTCATACCAATAATGAAATTGTTATATAATCTTGAGTCTTTAGTGCATTCAAAGATAAAGAAGTACTGCTTCTCTAGGGAGTAAAGTTTAAGGCATGTAATCCATCTCTATGATGAAATGCAGATTTCCTACTAGAAGACAAATCATTCATTTAAATCAATTGAGTACGATAGTACAAAAGGAAAATTCATCTGGTTACATTTAAGGCTCAGAAAAAATCATGTACAAAAAGATTCTTTGGCTCTCAGCCTAGAGGATTTTCATGTGATTGTCAACTGGATATATTTTCATTCAGTTTAAGGTCATATTCTTCAAAAACAGGGGCTCCCCTGGAGGTGTTAAGAGAATTTCAAAGTGGATCACACAGATCAGAACACCCAGATCCCAAAAAACTAAGCCTCCTGATGACTTTGGCAATGGTAGCCAAGTGGATTAATCTGTGTCCTTTACATTTTGCTCTCACACTAAAGAGATCACATGTGCGTCGTTCATATACTCATGATCTGTTAAATGCTGAGAAGATACATATTGGGAAGAGGGAAGAGATATCCTTGGTCTATTCAGAATAAAAAAACTTTTGCAAGCCCTGGACAAACTACAGCAAGGCCACTCACTTCTGAGATACACAGTAGTCCTATCAATATCACTTCCCATGATTATCAGTCCATGTATTAGCTGTGTTCATTTGAAGAAAGACTGATACTGACAGTAATATCAATAGAATGGAGGACACTACCATGTTTTTCTCCTATATTCTTTGCTTCTTTAATTATTGTCTAGATCTTATCTTTCCCTATCCACTGAAGAGTAAAAAGTGTCCTCCATGAAGACAATATAAAGGAAAAGGTCTATACTCTTATCTCACGTTTCTATGCATGCTTTATTTGGATGCCTAAGCAATATTCTTCACTCTATAACATGCCATGCAGAAATTCTGATTTGTTTGCTTTTTCAGGTAAGTAAATCATTACATTTTAAAAATAAAAAATATATGAAATTCTTCTAAAAATGTAGGTATTAGATATATGTCATTTTCTATATATGGTGGCAAATAAAGTACATTAAAATTTCCTGAAGGCCAGCAGTAAATGGTTTCTGGTGATAAGGAAAGTTATTACATTGGTCTTTCAGTAATGAAGGATTAATTCTAAGTTCAAAAACTATATAAAAATTTTAAGCAGTGTAAAACTATATTTTCACAATACATTCATGGTAAACTACCCTTAAATAAAATATGCTCAGGAATGTGTCATCATTAACTGTTGCCAGAGTAACAAAATGCACCATAGCTCCTCTGATTAGCGGATATGCAAAAAATAAAATAAAAAATGATTGATTAAAATTTTGCATTTTAATTGATTTTTGTATTGTAAAGTGTTAGAAGACAATTCTGCATGGTATTTCTGCACCCTTTTGAATCAGCTTTTGTTCTGGACTATTTCCAAAGATGGTGGGAGAGATCCCAAACAGCCTTGGGAGATGGATAGCGTCTCCCTCCTGGGATGAGGCCAGACTTGTTTCCTGACTCAGTAAAGATGATTTCTCCCTCCAGCACAAATGTTGGACAGGTCTACTAGCACCCTTTTTATAACAGGGATTTCTTAAGTTCAGAATTCCTCAGCTATGACCTAAACCACTGTGTATGCCAGTATCCACCTGCATCCCTCCACACTGCTCTCATGGGACTTTCATGGGCAAGAAGAACCCATGCAGATATGAAGCTCGTGCTGTCTGCACTGTTGTGAGTAATAAAGTCCCTTATCTCTGATCCAAGAGTCTCCACTCTGCCTAAAACTGTGTCAGACTAACTTGTTAGCTTGCAAGTAGGGTAAAATCTCAGAACCTTCATAGTTCTTGACATAAATAAACACAGTAGATGCACAGGAATTATAAATGTTAAATGAAGAGGCCAAATCACTATGTATAACTGAACTCCATGATTTATCATGTAGATTTACTATTTTCCTTAGCAAAAGTACATGCTACAGTCTATACTTCGTGTTAGACACAATTAAAACAAAAAGTACAGATTATTTTAATATTTTCCATTCTGATACCTACCTACTTCATTTCAATAGGTGACTGCATTTAACAAGTCCCAATGTTGGGGTGTCTGGGTGGCCCAGTTGGTTAAGTGTCCAAATCTTGATCTCAGCTCCGGTCATGATCTCACAGTTTGTGAGGTTGAGCCCTGCGTAGAGCTCTGCGCTGACAACACAGAGCCTGCTTGGGATTCTCTCTCTACCTCTTTCTCTCTCAAAATAAATAAATAAATAAACTTAAAAAAAAAAAGTAAAACAGTGACACTATGGGGTTTTGTTTTCCTGACATTGCTTTATTTTACCCTTACTGAAAAAAAAATCAATATGAGCCATTTGATGAAAATAATGGTATCAGATTTCACTTGGACATCCATGCTGAAATATTACTGTTGAATAGTATCCCATTCTGTGTAACTACATTATTTAGATGTAGTTAACAGAAAGTACTGCTTTAACTATCACAACCAGTGAACCAAATCACACCAACCACTTTACCTAGCTTTCTCAAAACTGATGATGATGGAGGAGAACAGCAAGGCTCTTGAGTAAGATACCATGCAATGTAAATTGTAACATAAAAAAAAAAAAACCACTTAAGACAATAAACAGGAAAAGAAAGACAAAATCCCCAAACCTCCAGGAAAAAAAATCAGGAAGAGATTTCTCTTTTCTCAATATTCTAAAAATACAATCACTCTAACCACTAAATTAGTCTAAACACCACTGACTCCTTCAAAACCACAATTTAAATTTCCCTCCCACAAAACCCTTAAAGTGTTTCATTTTCCTTTAACATTATGTAAGTTACAATACAGCTTCTATTAAAGCAAACAACTTCCTCTGTATGAAATGGCCATTTCTTTAAGTCATTTTGAGACCCTGAGCCACCAAGAAACTAAGCACTAGATCAACTGATTGTCCTTGATTCAGAACACCTGCTGCTGAGTGGGACAATGACTCAACATTTCTGAAACTCTTAATCAGTTTCACTTTTAGTGGTTGCCACTGGTTCATAGTAAGGAAACTTGAAATTTTTAAGCAGCTAAGTTCTCTGCTCAAGTACAGAGGGAACCTACATTAATTGGTGGAATGACAGCAACCAACACCTATTCTGATAGCAGCGACCTGGCATTTGGCTGTGTAAAGAGTGCCACTTGAGTAAATTTTCAGCTTGTTCCTGGCCAAAGGAGGTACTGTTTTTAGAGACTCAATGAAAAGAAAATAACCTATATCATAAAAGAATCTGGTCAGGATCTTGGCACGAAAAGATCATTTTAAAGAAAAGGACTTCAAATGGCAAGGATGTGTCACTGATATGATTCACAGGCAAAATTTTGAAATTTCTAAATATATGATGGCCTTTACTTGTTTTTTATTCTCAAGTGAGTTAACGTACAGTGTAGTCTTGGCTTTAGGCATAGAACCCATCTCTTACATATGACACCCAGTGCTCATCCCAAAAAAAAATGCCCATCACCCATTTAACCACCTCTCCACCCACCCACCCCTCCAACAACTCTCAGTTTGTTCTCTGTATTTAAGAGTCTTGTATGGTTCTTCCTTTCCTTCCCCTATGTTCATCTGCTGAGTTTCTCAAACTCCACATATGAGTGATATTATATATCTGTCCTTCTCTGACTGATTTTGCTTAGCATAATACCCTCCAGTTCCACCCACATTGTTGAAAATGGTAAGATTTCATTCTTTTTCATTAATGAGTAGTTTACCTTTGTATATATGTACCACATCTTCTTAATCCATTCATCACTTAATGGACTTTTGGACTCTTTCATAATCTGGCTATTGTTAATCGCGCTGCTATAAACATTAGGGTGCATGTGCCCCCTCGAATCATCAATTTGTATTCTTGGATAAATTGCTAGTAGTGCAATTGGTGGGTCATAGGGTAGTTCTATTTTTAATTTTTTGAGGAACCTCCACACTGTTTTCCAGAGCAGCTGCACCAGGTTGCATTCCCCCCAGCAATGCAATAAGATTCCCCTATCCCCACATCCTCGCCAACATCTGTTGTTTCCTGAGTTGTTCATTTTAACCATTCTGACAGGTGTAAGGCAGGATCCCATTGTGATTTTGATTTGTATTTCCCTGATGATGAGTGATGTTGAACATCTTTTCATCTGTCTATTTATGGCCTTTACTTTTTAATACATTAATTATTAACAGAGCACCTTATCTTTTTTAACTTTAAATCTCTAAAACATATAGAAGTAATAAAAAGTATTATGGCTGTTTTTTTGTGATGTTTTCAGCTTATTTAAAATACTTTTCCCAAGAATCAACAAAGTACAAGTACTAAATAGAATTGTTTATAGAGTAAAAATACCAAACAAAATTGTTTAAAGAATCCATAGGTCTTGAATTTTACTTTTATAAACCCTACATCAGAAATGTTACCAATGGTTAATCCATTCATGAAACTATTAGGGATCGTGGATTCCCTAACCTGGTAGCTTTTACAAGAATATACCAAGGTAAGTCACTTTAATTTCCTCACCTAGAACAAGAAGGTAATATATGTTTCTAGGAACTAGAGAAGGTAACTTTTTATGAAATGCCCCCTATCATTTAATTTACGTGGATCTATCCATGATTTAAAACAATATAAAACTAGTTCTTCTGTTGTATTAATGTTATCGGGATTTTCAGGACAGAATTCACTGGGGATGTTGACCATATAAACACAGCAAAATGTCAGACTTACAGTCTCACTAGCGAACTTGCTAACTAGCTGGTCTGGTTTTAGTCACACTGTATTCAGGAAACCCCATTTTCCTAACTTAATTTAACTTGAATTGTTTCTGTGATGGTGTTCTTTGGTTTGCTTTGCTTTTATGGGACAATGTACTGCTTAGTAACTTCAGTACTGCAGTTTATATGAAAATCAGATGTTCCTCACTTCCACAAAGAACAGAACAAGGTGACAAAACTAAATTAGGCAAGATTTAAATTAGTTTGAGAATGAAACTTTTGATGGGACTTACCAGACATGAAAATGGGTCATTGAGAAAATACTGTGGAGATTTTTTTTTTAAGTAGGGGGAAGCCACCAACAGTTGAATGGGCTTGGAATCACCCAAGTGCTTTTCCAAGCCTATAATGGTGACATGGAGGCTCTTCAGAGAAATTAAGAGAGCAGCTCTTTCTCAAGAACTAAATGCAGAATGCAGTTCCAGACCACCAAAACTCTGCAATCCTGGTTTGTGACCTTGACTCAGAGTCCGTGGGATGCGCTAGGAAACCACAATTCTTGGCAGATGCACATTTTATGTGCAAAGACTTACCAGATGTGAAGTTCATATGATCTATGCTGTGCAACAGAAACAAAAATGAATTTGCTGTGTAATCTGACATGCCAGTTCATTCTGTGAGCCAGCAGGAAACAGGCCTGGTCTAAAGCAAAGCTATGAAGTTTGAATTTGAGCAGAGAAAACTTCTTCAACTCCACTCCACCTCCAATTAAAACCAATTTCATATGCTTGTTAAACCTGAAATCCCACCAAGATTTATTTCTTTAAATTAAGAATTCCTGAGGTGCCTCAGTGGCATTAAGCGATGCCAGCTCAGATCATGATCTCACAGTTGGTGAAACTGAGCCCCATGTTGGGCTTCTTACTGCCCATGCAGAAACTGCTTGGCATTCTGTCTCTCCCTCTCTCTCTCTCTCTCTGCCCCTCTCCTGCTTGTATGCACACATGCTCTCTCTTTCTCTCTCTCTCAAAATAAATAAACTTAAAAAAATTTTTAAAATAAGAAAAAAAATTCCATCCCTGTTAAAATGGAAATTCTCTTGGGAGACGTAAACTGTTATCAGTTATTTATACTTCAGTATAAATGAATTTCAAATCCTGTCTTGACAGCTGGTTTTGATAAAAAGAATACATGAAGCTTGGTTGTTTAGATTGTAAGAAAGAGGGAAAAATCTTCAAAAGAAGAAAGTTAATATATGAATAACTACTGCTGTTATTTGTCTATTCATCCAACAATATTTACGAGCACCTACTATTTTTCAGGCAATGTGCTAAGCATTGAAGATACAAAGATGAGAAAGCATAGGTAAAGGCCTCAAAAAATGTAGGGTTTGGTGGAAAGACATCAAACATGCAGTTACTATAGAGAAGCAAAGATGTTAATGAAGGTGTGGGCAAGGTACAAGAGGAGCTCAGAGAAATAAATACATAAATCCACTTGGCAGAGAGGAGATGGGAAAGTTTTCCAAGAAGAGGTAGAGTTTGACTTGTACCTTAAGCAGAATCAGGGATTTTATCTTCTTGGGAAGATAAGAAGATAGTACCTGAATATGCCTAGAAACATCAAGGAGCAAGATGTGCTCAATGAAACATTATTCCTGAAGAAAAGATGCCTGGAGTGAAGTACCTGTGGGGTATGGGAGACAATATCTTAGCTTGGGCTGTCGTAACAAAATACCATAGCCCAGGTGGTTGAAACAACAGGCATTTATTTTCTCACAGTTTTGGAAACTGGAAATCGGAGATCAGGATGCCAGTATACTCAGATTCTGGGGAGACCTCACTATAGGTGAGCACCATCTTGCTGGCTATGTCTTCACTAGGCCTGGTCTGTGGGGAGTGGGGTGGGGGGAGAGGGGGAGGGTGAGTTCTCCGATGTTTCTTCTTATAAGTACAAGAACACTATTCCCATCATATCAGAGCCCCACCCCTAAGACACAATTCAGTTCATAGCAGGTGGTAAGGGAAATGAATGACAAGGATGGGGTGGGTACTTAGGAAACAAATCATAAAGGGGCTTTCAAACCAAGTAAAGAAGGATCCATTTTGTCTGTAAAACTCATTCTAGGATTCCAGACGGATGTTAATGCAGGAAGTGACATATTCTGGTTCACATTTTAGAAAGTTCACTATGGCTACAAAAGGGAGAATGATGTGTGGCAAATCAGATGGGCCACCAAGAGGCAGTGAGGACCTGCTGCACGACAGAGGAAGTAAAAATACATGTGAGAGATACTCAGGAGTAAAAAGAGGCCCAGTTTCATTGATTCTATCAGTGTGGAAAGGAGAAAAGAGAATGACCCCCAGGCTCTGGCTTATCCATCTAGCAGATTGCAATGTTCTTCCCTGAAAGACAGAACTCAAGAAGGAAAACCCAATTTGTTTGCTGAGGAATGTTGGAGAGAAAATTAAAAGCTTATCAGTTTTCAGAAAAAAATAAGTATAAGTTTCATATGTGGTATGTACATATGGAATTGTCTACTTGGCAGCGGGGTATAAGAACTCACCATGTCCCAGGAGTAGAGTGATGGGAGATAAAAACTGATGCTAAGCAGAGTGAATGGATATGGATCCCACTCTGGCTTACTATTTGCGTTTGAGTGCCAAAGGCTGAGATATTTGTCCATTAAAATTCTTTGTACTGAACTAAACATAAAATGTAACAGTATAAGAGGAACTAAATAAATGTTGGTTCATCTATATGATGGAGCATTACACAGGCATGATATTCAGGTGTTCCAAGAATATGTAAGGACATTAAAAAAAACAGTAAGAGAAAAAGCAAAATACAAAACTATATAGTAAGCTAATTCTGTAAAAGTATTTTTCACATAGAACTGTCAAAAATTGTTACCTCTGGATAGTAGCATTACAAATATGTAATTTTTGCATTGTTTTCTCATGTTTTCCCAATTTTTTATAAAGAACATATTGTTTTAAAATCAGAAATAAACTTGTTTTTAAACTTGTATGTGTTTTTAGGCAAAGTTAGTATTTAAAAAAAAAAGGCTCTCTCCTACCACTTTGCAGAAATATAATTATCCTTTACCAATCAGGAGATATTAGGCTATGCTAAATAGCAAATATTTCCAAAACGTATAGTGCCTTGTAACAACAAAAGTTTCTTTTTTGCTCATATGATATGTCCACTGTGGGCTGGCTAGGGGCTCTGTTCCACATTCCTCATTTTAGGACCCATTCTGAGGAATGTAGTCACTTGCTATGGCAGAAGTAAAGAGCTCTAAAAGGTCTCAAACTGACAATTATATGTGCCAGTCCAGAAACACTAGTCAATTTCCATCAAACTCACTGGTCAGACTGAACATGGGGCCAAGAGATGTAAACCTAACATGCACCTGAAATCTATTTATTAACAGAGCTAGTAACAACCATATATAACTACAAATCCATCAGCTCCCCAGAAGGATTTTTTTTTTTTTTGAGAGAGAGAGAGAGAGAGAGAGAGAGAGAGAGAGAGAGAGAATGCATTCCCAGATATGTCACAATGTAAAATACCTTCCTGTGGATCATGTGAAAAAATTTTGAAAGCCATCATTCTGTGAGTGCTCCCAACTCAGCCATGTAAATAGAAACAGAACAATTTCCATACTGGGCTCTTCTAATCCTATATTCTTGGACTACCATGAATGATTGGGAAAACTTGTTCTTCCTCCATGGTATCAGTCTCAAAGAACTAGGTCCAATTTTTACCTTTTCTTTAGTATAATGCTCTCTCAGTAAGAAATCAATTAACAAACAGCAATAAAGTAACTTACGTTGTTAGCCCCTTCCGAGAGTATTAGTTTCATTATTTATTTCTCCTAAAATAAAAAATTTCAAGCTACAAAACATTTCCCTTAATTATACAGATCCTCACTTTATTGGTTTATTAGGAATATACACAATTCTTATACTAATTTAAATGGCATCCTTGACCAAGAGAATGGTAATAAAAACTTTTTACTTTGTATGGCTATTAACCTCTAAATCATTATCATGAATGATTATCAGCCTTACTTATGTTTTGATGTTTAAGGGAAGAATCCACATTTCAAAATTGCAAAATACCTATTGTATGTAACTCTCGTCACATACTTAGTATTCCCAATTTTCAATATTCTACTTTTTATCTTCAACTAAGAAAATACAAATTTGAAATGTGCATATTCCATGTTTGTTTATGGGGAAAGTACAATGTTTATCAATTTAATTTCAAATTTCTCATTTCCAAAATGAATTCTTCTTACTCTTACTTTCTGCCATCCATGGGAAATGTTTATAAATGCAAGAGCTTCAACCAATTTCAGTATTTTCAACCCTTCCCCCAAATACCCTACTATACTTTTCCCTACCTACCCTTCATAGCACTACCAGTTTCAAAGCCATCCTTTTGTTTCTACAGAGAAAATACTGGTTAAGCCGCCAAGAATAACAAAATGCCTCATGTAGTACAGTCTTCTTTTACCTCCCAGATGGCTCCATCCTCTTTTACCTCCCAGATGGCTCCACTGCCACTTACGAGATATGCCAGAGAGGCTTTCTGAGGACAAAAAGAGTTAACGGGAACTAATACAATCTACCATCCTGACATTCAAGGGAACCAAATAAAACATGACTCAGTGCACTTAAAAGAATGGAAAATGAAAAGACCATCCTCAAAAATAAACTAGTGTGCAGTTTTTTACCATATAAAAGGAAGCTCTGGTATGGAAACATGATGAACATCCTGCATTTGTTAATTGAGGAAGCATTATATTCAGTTTAGTAACAGCAACTTGTTTAAAAGTGATGAGTCACAATATTCTGTTCCTTCCTGGCCTTAACGCAGCTAGGTGTGAGGAAAGAGGATTGTCCTGGCACCCTCCATGTCCCAGCAAGGCCTCTAAGACACTACAAGAATCTGAGCAAGAAAGCAAGTCCGGCAGGATTTCAGTAGCTCCTCTAGAATATCAAGGGGTGAGGAGATGGGTGAGTTGGAGGATCTCTTCCACTTCAAATTTGCTGTGGTCCTGCTCCCTTAAATAATTAACCTAATTATTTATTCCATTAAATACAAAGTCAATAATTAGCTTCTTTAAACCAAAAATTTTAAAAAGTCATCTCTGCCATTATTCCAAACTGGATCTACTATTATGAATTTTCTATAAATAAATCTTGTAATCAAAATCATCACACCTATAACATTTCTACTACAGAGAGCTCCAAAAGACATGCACAGTATCATTCTGATCATTCTCGTTTCGTGATAGTTTCTCTTTTTATGGCTATCAGACAAAAAGCAGTTCTTAAAAATCCTCCTCCTTCTAAACAAATGAAAAGCACTATACAAATCCAACTAAATGCTTATAGTTTGGTTTTGAATCCTCAAATGTGAATTTCTTAAACTATTTTACATTCTTCTCCCCCAACACACACACACGCACGCGCGCACACACACACTCAATGACAGCAAATGCACAGCACTCAAATTTCAATCAAATCTGGATTATCTGTCAACTAGGTGGCAAGAAACAAGTAGTGCAGATATTCTTAAATGGTGGAGAATTTGGGGAAAATACACACGAGCATTGGAATGTGTTTTATTCTTCTATTTGAATAAAACAATGCCTGGCATTCTAGAAATTGGCAATAATGTACTACAAACTGAGTATATAATGAAACTATTCTAGGAAAAAAACAACCCAAGAGAACTAGAAAATGGTCTAGTTTTTAAATATTTTGGTTCACACCTTGGAAATGAGAACAGTATGCTTTAAAACAGTATTTTTAAATTCTTGGTATAGAAGACTAGTGTGGAAAAGAGAATTAATTATAGGAGGTGACACTGTTATTAAATATTTATAAAAATTCTTGCAGAAAGGAGCCCTAAAAGGGATCACAATACACAAACTCAAGAGAGTATTATTATTATTATATTTCCCCCTATAATGTAAGATACTCATGAGGTAGAAAACTCTCATAACTCATTGCTCACTCCAAAGTTGGTTGGTTACAGTCTCTTATTGAGATTTTCAAATTCAATGGTCTAAAGCAGTAACAGCTGCACTGGACATCGTTCATGCTGGAAAACTGACATTTCTTTAGCAAGTGCCAAGTGCAGTCTCAGAATTACAATATGTCAGACTTTATCCAAAAGGAGATGCTCTTATTTTTCTACATCATCCAAATGTTGTTCAGAAGAAATTGCAAATAAGATCCCTAAAGCCATATTAACTAGTGTCCCAAAGGAACAATTATGGCTGTCCACATATTGCTTGGTCCAAAATATTCATTTCATAGCAGAAGTACTAAAGCAGGTACCAAAATGACTTCTCCTTTCAACAATTACAGGTGTTTTAGAATATTGTCAGATTAACACTGAACATGATGCCTTTACAACTCCATGTCCTATATTGCTGGGAAAGTCAAAGGAAACATGTTACTCAGAGCTAAAAGAAAAAGTATTCTCAGAGCACAAGGAGGAAAAGTTCCCAGAAAGAGGTAGAGTAGGAAGTGGTTTGCATGAATGAGGAAGAACAAATGGCCTGTTGGACATTATGCAACTCTTTTCCATTTGTATCTACAAGAAGCCATGAGTATGGGCGCCTAGATTGGATTGGCAAAGCATATTCAGGTAAGTTCCCCACTAGCAAAACCCGAGAGAAACAGGAAAAAGCTATGTCCAGAAGACAAGACAATGCCCAACTCCACAATCATGGGAAACGGGGAAAAATCCATATAGTAGTAAACACAAAATTGCAAGCACAAAGATGTGAAAAAAATATTCAATAAAAACCATAATCATGAAAGAAGACACAAAAGTAGCAAATATAGTAACTAACACCCATAGAAACAGAGTTAATACAGTAAAAAGACAACAGGCTTAAATGTACTTAATATATTCAAAGGAGTATGTGAGAATGTTTGACGATGGATATTCAGACATTGAGAGGTACCTGAGAATAACTGAAGAGGAAAGCAGTGAGATGGAAAATCAAGTGAAAGAATTCTACCAGGTTACAATGCAAAAGGACACCAATTTTATAAAATATTAAAAAAGATTTTTCAGAAGGAAAAGAATTAAAATATATATGAAAAAATGGAAGAAATGCTTTCAGAGCTAAAGATCCGAATCTTCAGACTCAAAGTATCTCACAAGTTACAAATTGCTTGAATGTGGGAGAAAAAGACCTCTTTTAGACACATATTGGTGAAATATCATAATTCAAAGGATAAAGCAAAAAATCATAAGTGTTTCTATGGAGTGAGGGAGAGAGGAAATAGACAGAGGAAATAGAACTTTTTTCTCTCCAAAAAAGTTACTAGAGGATAAACAAAACTAAGAGCTAGTTGTAAAATATAATTTTCAATTAACAGAATTTTCCACCTACCCCTAACATTCCTCCAAAATAAACTTCTCTCTAAAATTGTTACTGGAAAAAAGTTAATAACGTGCTACAAATAAATACAAGCTCTCAAACTGGTAGCTGGTAGGAAATGGAGATGGAGGGTGGTAAAGGTAACAGAAATCATGTAAATAGGATAAATTATCTGAGGGAGGGGAAGAGATACCAACTAGCAATTAGTAGGAAAATATGTTTTAACTTATATGTAGAAATATAATAACTATTATATAAACAAGAATATAATTTCCAGAGATAACTGGTAGAGGAAGAAAAGGAAACAAATTTAATTCCAAACAAAGACAGAAAAAATAACAGTAATAATTATAATAAAGAACAAGAAATCATGATAAAAACAGAAAACAAAGTAAAATGCAAAGAAAGAGTCCAAACATTTTAGCAATCATAGAAAGTTTAATGGGTTAAATTTGGTATTTAGAATTTAGGAATTTCAAATTGTAGGAGTTTTTGTTTTTTAAGTCCACCCGTATGCGGCCTACTAGAAACCCACCTACAACACTTGTTAAGTGCCAAGAATGCATCATATCAAACTCACCTGTACTTCTTTGATGGGCGTACTAAGGTGACATCAGAAGAATACTGTGCTCAAGAGATTTCAAAAATGAAAACAGATTAAATGTAAGCTTAATAAAAAACCAAATGGCTCCCCAATGGAGAGTAACACCTGATGCCAACATGGTAGAAAGTTTCTAGTGATGGTTTTTAGTACTCTGCCGCTTCCAGTTAAATCATTACTGTAATTTGGGTGAGAGCATTGATGACCTCCAAATGATAATTCCAAACAAAGCAAAGCTAAGAAAAATCTCTGACTGAATGAATAAAAGATTTTTGATTTAAAAAGATCTCACCTGGATAAATAATGGGCCAACTGCCACAAGGCAAAATTCAAAAGAAACACACAAAATGTCCTGGGATCCAAAATCTGGATTATAGAATGCTCAGGAGGAATCCATTGGCTTCACAGCAGGAGGTCTGAATAGACTAAAAGGTCTTAGCTAATGGTAAACTGAAGTCATTACTGTAAACTGGCTGCCAACAATTAGTTTGCTCTTGGGCTACACCCTTTCTATTCAGCAACCAATGGTTCAGATAGAATCAAGCTTCAAATATGTCTAGAGAAGGCTGACCAGACTGGAGACATAACTGCAAACAACTGCAAAAAAGAAGCAGTGTCAGAAATATGATGTTCCACTTTGTTAGAAATAAGCCCATCAACTCAATCAAAGGAGGGAGGCAGAGACTTAAAGTACAGTGAAGCCAAGGCTTTAATCAACATCGTTGCAAGAGTGGGTGTCTGAGGACAGGCACACTCTGGGGCAGTAACAGCAGACAACTCATCTCCCAGCGTGCAAGTCTCTCCCCTGATTCCTCATTGGCTGAGTGCTACAGAGGTTACAGCCTCACCCAGACATGGCCTATGCCCAGGTAAGGCCAAAAGTAGTCTAATTGGAACAAGTGTACATTCCCTGAGGTGACACAGAGACTTCAGTTCTCTGGCACATGCTCATTGCAAAGCCCGTGAAAATAAGCCCGCAAAAAGGAGAGGGTAAGAAGAACCAGGAAGGAAGTATCCAGAGGCTTGGGACTCCATTGGGGGGAAGGGGGGGGGGCGCAGTTCATACATATTTCCAATGAGTTGTAAACCTACTGTTAACTAGACAGCACAGCTTTTATTTGTATTTCTGAAAATGAATCATCTCCCTTACGTCTCACAGCTTGTCTTCAAATACTGGCAAGACTGCCACGTGGAAAAGAAATTAAGATTCTCCCTGTCACTCCCAGAGTACGGAATTAGGACCAGTGCCTGGAAACTCCAGGAAGAAAGTTTTCAGTTTAATTTTTAAAAGTTTTTAATAAATGGAGATGTCCCTCAAACTGAAAATTCCCCATCACTAGATATGTCTGGAATTGGACAGTATGCTCAGTAAGCATGCTACAGGGATAAGCATTATTGGTATCAACAATAATTATACTGTAAACAATTATTTTTAAGATAATATCCAACCCTATGATTCATGTTGACTGAAGTGTGTGTCTAGACAGAATCATTTAACCAAACTGCACCATGCTTCAAGAAGCAGGTTCCAGCCCCATCTCTTCTATGCAGCATATCGTGACAAAAACAGACACCTTCCACAGTGCCTACCACCAGTATTAGACCATTCAGAGCTCCGTTGCAGTTTTATTTTGCCTCCTAAAAATTATACTTGAAATAGTCCATCTCCAAATGGTATCATAAGCAACCTGGGGTCATGATCAACCTCAACCTATTAGGTGCCCTGGTAGCCACTAAAATTAAACTTGCTGACTCATCACTTCTCTTGTTTCGGGTTGGGTTTTTTTTCCCTCTCTTCATATAGCACATAGTCAATGTTTTTATAATCAGCAGCAACATGTCCCTGTTGTGAAAATAATGACACACACAGTAATGGTTTCCTCGGGAGTTTCTGTATCTCCCTTCCCCCTCGATATATCAAAATTTCTGCATTTGTCCATTTAAAACTTCCCACCTCCCTAGTGAGAATCATGGTTACAGAAACTGAAACCCATTCTTGTGGATTTTGCAGGTAATAAAACATGCCTTGTTCCTTTTACCTTAGAACATATAGATAGATGGTTCTGAGAAAACAGAAATCCCAGATTTTTAAGGGAAAAAAATCAAAACGTAATCCTTTAGAGTCTAGAGTAATAAAGATTAGCAAAGTCTTGCACTCAAGAGAAGCAAGGCTACATGTCCTCTTGATTGAGGTTTGGAAACAGTACAGCTCTGTATAAGTGGATTCCTTAGGGTATGGGCTTAGGTGAAATAGACCGGCCTTTCTAAGAATTGGAAATACAAAAACAATGAAAGAAAGTAACAGTAAAAACTTTCTTCTGCAGCTCACTTGATGATAAATGCTCACCTTTGAAGATAACTGGAAGAGAGCATCAAGTAGAGAGTGTACCCACATTTATTTTAAATTCTAAGTCACTAGTATTTAAATTGTTTGAAAATGCAAAATTATCTTTGTTTCTCTAGTCTTACTTATGCTGCTTTAGGCTCAAAGTTCAGTAACATGGCAGGTTACTAGAAGGGAAATTTCGGATTCAGCTTGGCAGCTGTATCCAAAATGATGTAGAAACATTTAAAATGCACAAACTCATTGCATTACTCAAACTTAGTATTTAATAATGTAATAAGTCTGGTCAAAAATTATCCAATGTTAAATTACACTACCCAGCCAAAAATTAAAAGTTAAATATTTTCAAAAAAATTAAATATTTAGAGGCATAGTTAAAGAAACACAGATGCACAAAATGGCTCTAACCATCTTATATCAGTAACTGGCCATCCATTTAATTGATTTAAAATGAATTAAAGATAAAAAATATTGACATTTCTTTCCCAGGGTTCTGACATGTGTAGCTTAAACAAAATTGATTCTGATCTCCCACTGCCTCCATAACTTCCTTCTGTCAGGCCTCAGCCAATTGAATTCAATTAATCATGGTTTTTTGTTTTGGGGGCTTTTTTTGGAGGGGGGTGCTATTTAATAGACTATGTACTAAGTCCAAATACTTTGTAGAAACGTATGTATATTATATATGTGGAACGCACCACAGTTCTGAGAACATAGATCCTACTACGGATGCTACTCATAAACATTCAGACTATTGGATATGGGGGCAATTAATGCATGAATGCAAATAAAACAACCTCCTTAAAAGGACCCTACTATAAGCATCAATAAAATAGGGTGAGGAGCTTCGTGATGTGATGGGGAAATTTGCAAAAGATTATGAGTCTTTGAAGACAGGGATCCTGTCTTATTTATTGCTACATCACCAGGATCTAGTTTAAACTACAGAAAGAACTAAAAAATATATTTGCTGAGTAGATGGATTAATGCATACCTATACAAATGCACTGAAGTCCAGGTTGCAACAGTACAAAGTCACAAAGCAAATGGATACTCCAACCCAGGGCTATGTCTGCCCATTGAAATGGCTATCTTCTAATTTTCACAAAGGTGTGATAATGGGCTATCTATGGCCCGGACCAAAGAGATCTCTGCAATTGCTAAATCCAGGAGCTCATCACAAACCACCTCTAGCTGCAAACAAGACTTGAGGATACCCTCAATCCTATGAAACCACCACAGTGACCTTCTGAGACTCTACCATCTGGCAAAGAAGGACGACAGTCTTGCAGACTCCAGATCAACAGTCACAAGATCTTGCTCTCAAAGTCCTCTATTACTGCTGCTAGTGCACTGCCAGCTTCAGGAGACTCCATTCCCTGCATCCACACTTTCCCCTCCCCCAGCCCAACATGGACAATGTCCAAAATCTGGATGTGCCTCTTCATGACCTAGGCTGTACAGAGGATATTCTCATCGAAAGTAGTAACACGTTTCCCAAAAGATAGATATCCAAGTCACAAGTGTGATAAAGCTTACCACTAGGGAGAACATTATACCTATGATAACAAATCTGAGCTAACTTGAGCACCTTTAACTGCCAGGCACTTATACTGAGGCGTTTATTTGAATAATTCCATTTAACCTTCCTGACCACATTAGGAAGTAGGTCCTATGCTCCTAACTTGACAGATGGGGCAATTAAGCTTTACAAAGTTAAATACCAAGCACAAGGTCACATAGGTGCTAGGTGTCAGGGACACAACTATAAAACACCCATGATCTTAGCTATTATCTTATATGCCCTTAATGCCTTAGAGTACAGAATATTTTTTTGGCCTTCACAAAGAATAATAAACTGATTTTCTGCTTTAAAACAATTTTTTGTCATTTTAGCCATATTTTACTATCTGTCATTGGTGTGTCTTGTATTTAAAAGCACATGTAGCATAACATGTACTTGATGAATTACAAGAACATAAATTAATCACACTGTAATATCATTAACTCTCATTTGTATGGGAATTCAAAACTTCAATTTCAAGTGTTTCCATCTACAAAGCATTAGTTAGGCATTCATTTTTGCATTACAAAAGTAATACATGTATATTAAAAAATTGGCAAAACACAGAAAAGCAGAAAGAAAATATCTATCATTCTACCAACCAAACACAACGGTTAACGTTTTGAGAAACCTGCAATTCAGAGCTCAAAAATATAATTTCATTACTCATATAAACCTGATTCCCCCCCGCACAAAACCCATAATTCAGAATAAGGAAAAAAAATGTTTTCAAGTGTTGAAAAGTCCAATTTTTTTTATATAATTCCCACATGGAGGCCAAAGAAAATTTCATTTATCCATCATGAAAAGGTATTTACATTTTTCTTGAAATAAAAAGATTCCATTTATTCTGTTATTTCATTATTCCTCATTCACTGCTCTCCATCTTCAGTGAACATTCAAAAAAGCATGTTCATAGGAATTTTAGAAATGCATTCTACATTTCTCTGTGGACTAAGTTCCTGAAGAATTCTATCCCACAGTGACTTAAGCTCTATATACAGATGTTCTACGCTGCAATTCTTTACATGTCCCATGATGGCCTCAAACGGTGTTTTGGTATGTAAAAACATACAAAGAGCAAAATGACAGACTTTACAATCACACCTGCCCAGCTGTCCCTTACTGTAGAATTTTCCAAGCTACTAGCTTTCAGGAAGTTGGTGGCAGGCTGGGATGAGAATCCAGGTTTCCGATTTCCTCGTCTAGAGCCTTCTTGGGAATAATAAGAGTGTCTCCTGATTTAGTATTTGACATATAAGTATTATTATTATTACTATTTAAATGGCAGTATAGAAATGACGCATAACTTGGATAGTAGGTACCTAATTGGTCACACTATATACTACTCACCTGCCATTAAATACATACAGACTTCGAATTAGTTTCCAGGTGCCTCCACTTCCCTGCAATAATATGAACCCCACCTTCTCTTTTCACCCCTGCTCCCTCCTCTTTCCAAAGAAACCCAAGTAGGAACTCTGCTGATACCATTTGAGTGAGGACAGTGACATGTCCTCCCTGCTCCCCCCAGTTTTTATTTCACTCTTTCTCATTTCAAACCTTAGTCCAGAGGTGCTAGCTCACAAGTGATTTGAACAGGACAACAGTCAAAGGAGCTGTAAAATGGTGAAAAGGCAGACTAAGACTAGACTGCCCAAGGCAAAGGGAAGTTTCTCCAGAAAGTGGTAGAAGTGCATACATTCTCAGGACCTTAGGTGTTTACCTTCTTCACGGTGCCTCTCTCCTGGAGAAACTCTCCCTTCTTACCAAGATACCCTTCAAGTCATATTTAACCCTTTCTAAAGAACTGATACATGGTAGCATGTCAAGTATCAGTCAAAAATGGTTGGGGAAGAAACTAAGCCACACATCAGGCTCTGACTCTTCTAAATTTAAATCAGAGCAATTTTTGTATTATGCATTTTTTTCACTTAAAGAAATTTACAGAATGTTATTTTTACATAATAATTTGAAGGGATTTTTCCACTAAAAAAAAAGAAAAAGAAAACTGCCAATTGGTTATTTATAGACTTACTAAACTGAACTTAGCAAGTTCTAAGAATCCCCAGAGGATAGCCAAGCACATGGTGGGTGCTTGATCACTATTTGATGACTGAACAAAGAATGTTCCTGTCCTAATATTCTATCGAATTCTGGATACTACTGGTAAACACAGGCCTAGACGTATCCCATTAAGTGGAATCAAATTCTCTCTCCCTAATAAAGTAGCAAAATACATATATAACAGGATTTAGAATTTTTGAAAATATTTCAAAAGTTGTTTCAATCACTGAATCACCTATGGATTTTAAAGTTATAATACAAATATGACACCTATATTCTGGTGTTTGTATTTGCCCTGATAGTATAATAAAACACTTAAAAATGAAATTTCCAAAGAATATTTTTAAAAGAACAACTTCTAAAAGCTCAAACTTCACTAGAACTTCTTTTTACTTTGGATTTAAAAAAAATTGTTGATGCTTTATCTTTTCTTCTTGCCACCAATAACTATAAAAACAAACAGTTAACAAATACCATAACTTTGTAATCATGGTTGAATTGACCTAGATCAAAACAACACAAATCAAAACAAAAACTAAACACTGAATCAAACACAAGCAACTGGCAGGATTCCCAGAAGGTCACTAAACTTGGACTTGAGAAAACTGTCAACGTTTCCTGAAATTTTCAAAGATCTCTCTGAGTTTTTTCATTAGTAAAAACCAAAATGCCAAAGAAACAACAAAGAGAAAAAACTAAATTGAATCGTTAGAAAAGATAAACCTACTAGAAAAAAAATCCTTTTCACAACTGACAGCTATCAATTTATTATCTTGGCATTGTGGACATATTGTTTTCAGTGGTTTTCATTAAGAAAATCTTTTGAATAAATAACTCTGAAAGCAAACTGGTTAAGTGGGATGGGTAGATCTACAGCATTCCAAAAGTATTCTCCATCTTCGATTACATGCCTTTGTCACACTATCTGATTTTTGAGAAGGCAAGGTAGTTGAATGAAAAATGTACTGAATAGAACACAGGAAATCTGATTTGTCATCCAGTGCTACAACTAATTATACATGAGCCTTTCACCAAGAATGATGCCTCCAAGCCTGTTTCTTCATTTATATTATAAAAATTATAACATCCCTGAGCATTCTAAAAATTCTAGAAGTACCTGGGAATCCCACGGATATTAACGTGTGATGTTACAGAACATGTGAAGAACATGATTACTCCTTTACACAATATATTAACCAAACATTATTATTTTAATTAGCTTGGGCATCGACAGTCTAAAAACTGTCCTCAAGTGATACCAATGTGCAGTCACCTTTAGGAACCAGTGGGTTAAAGCTGGGATTCTCAAAGTGTGGTCTTTGGCCAGCAGCAAAAGCATCTGGGAACTTTTAGAAATGGTATTCAGAATTCGGTATTATTTTCTGAGAAACGTGAAGTACTTCACTTATTATGAAACAAATTCTCCCACTATCTAACAGAGAAAAGCCATCAAATGAATATAACCTGTACTACTACTTTTTTCTTAGGATCCAAAAACAGAAAAAAGCGCTTCCACTTAAACCATTAATTCCAAGATAAAACAGCAGTAAATACTATGAGTCAGGTACTATTTTAAAAACCTTATATATGCTAGCTCATTTACCCTAGACAACAACCCTGCTGAGGTAGATACTGTTTCCCCCATTTTACTAATGAGGAAACAGAACCAAAAAAAAAAAAAAAAAGGTATATAACTTATCCAAGTTCAAACAACTAGTAAATGGAAGAGTCAGGATACAACTACTAAGCGGCCAGGCAGTCCGGCAGAAGAGTGTTCTCAACCATAAGATGGAGAAGAACGTTGGGGAACTTGGCCTTGATGGCTGATTCTCTTTGAGTGAGACTGAACCACATGCCAGAAATAAACATGTCTACTTTGTTTCTCAGAAGAATGATCATGAATCTAGCTAAAGAATTACTACTGCATGCTAAGAAATATAATCCAAAGATAATAAATACGAAATAAAACATGTATCTATTCCAGTGATGTGTTTTACTCCCAAGACGTTCAAGATTGGCCTTAATAGTAAAACCAACCACTTTGGAACAAAGTAGGCCCCTCAAAACAAAGTAAATGAATGCCAGGTAACTCTCATCAAAATCTGTCTCTAAGTGAGCCAGGTTGTGTAAATTAAATGCAATTAAGTTAGCCTCTCAAAGACTATCTCTGCTCCAGTCCTTATGCCTTAAAGTAGAGAATCATAAAATCACAGTGGGGCATCGCAGCATTGACCATTCCTAATTGGCCACTTACCACCACAGGCACTGCTGCCACATCCTGTCACTGCAAATTGCGACATCACAGGCTCTCTTAGTTCTCCAGATAAATTATCCAGAACACATAATTTGATTACTGGAAGTCTGAATTTTCTTCCACATGCCCTTCATTTTCCCCATCGAGAGATCTGCTCCCTACAACTACTTCTCATCTTACAGCGAGTTAAACAGAACACTGTACTTACATGAAATTGTAATGACATTTACCAACATAAAATTCTAATTATATTCAATTTGCTAACATTCCATTGTACTTTCAAAAGTATCCTAATAAAGACCTGATTTCCCGAATGAAGGAGTTACTGAGATGCTTATCTGCTGGAATCTGCATTACAGTTTAGTCTTCCAGAAGAAACACAAGATTAGTAAGAGGCAGGTATTGTTAGACACTTAGGCTGAAGGAGGAGCAATAAAGCAGATGCTGGCCACGCCCTCGGAGCCACCCCAAGGGTAATCATCCACACCTTCAGAACCACCTCTAAGGGCTAAAAGAGCAGGAAAGGCCTAGCCTCAGAGCTGGCTCAAAAGCCAGAAGAGGACGTCTAAGAGCTGAGCATGCACACAAAAAATGCAACTTGCCCATAAGTACCTTTAAGGTCACAAAGAAAACTCATTAGACACAGTAATAGTATACCCTCTTGCATTCAAAGATGCAAGATAAAGGCACTTCATGTTAAAAATCTAATATTCACTTTATCCCTGAAATCAAAGGATAATCAAGATTAATTTCAAAGTACAGAATAATTTGGCATGCTTTTTGGAATTGATACCTTATTTTTTCATGAGAACTATTTGGTGCAGATCAGTTCCAATCAAATACCGTGCAAAGAATTGCTTTTTGTGTATGTGGTTTGAAGCATTTTGAAGTCATTGCAGTTTAGGAGGAAAAGGATTCTTAAATTACCTCACCTCTCCTTTTTGCCAGTTTAGGCCTGTCCTTGCTGTGCCCTCATTTTGCTTTCTCTGATACTGTCTTGAACAAACCTTGATGTAACTGGATAAGGTTTCATTCTATTCTCACCCACAAGAACTTAAACACCAGGGGTGCCTGGGTGGCTCAGGTGGTTGAGCGTCCAACTTCGGCTCAGGTCATGATCTCACCAGTGAGTTCAGGAGTTCAAGCCCCAGGTTGGGCTCTGTGCTGACAGCTTGGAGCCTGCTTTGGATTGCCTTCCTTTCTCTCTGCCCCTCCCCCACTCATGCTGTCTCTCTCTCAAAAATAAACAAAAAAAAAATTTTTTTAAACTTAAGAAACACCAGATGGTACTTCTCAACTGGTTCTCTTGGGTGCCACAGCATGCCACTTTTAGAATGCTCTCCTTCCATTCAAATTTTCTTTTATAAGGAATGATAACTGTGGAAGGCCAAAGTTTAAGACTATTTAAATGTGAATGCTAATAGATTATAAAACACCAGATGTTGAAATCCTTCACCACAGATAGTGAAGAAAGACTAGTTGATTTGAAGCTAATCAAGTAAAACAAAAAATCTAGAAAGTTCATTAAAAACATGCAATAATATTCAAAGATAATTTGAAAATATTCCTATGTTCACATTCTGGTAAAAAGCAAATACTGTAAATTCTGAGGGTTAGGTTGGCATGTGAATACAAAATCTGACTACGTTATCAATATATTTTTCATTTCAAAGTAATTGGGCATTAGGTTTTTGTTCTTTAGTTCGGGTGTGGTGTATTTCAAGTTAACAAATATTTACTATTTTAAACACTTTAGAAGTATTATTTCATTTAACTTTGGCAACAATGTGAGAATTAAAAGTATGTATCATTGTACTACCACAGTCCCCATTTTCCAGATGAGGAAAGTGAGGCTCAGAGAAGTTATGTAACCCTCCCAGAGCACAGGGAAGCAGAAGAGCACGTTTTGAACCTGAGACTTGAGCCTCAAAGGCTTCTGTTCCTAACCACTACCTGTATTTCCCCCAGTTCTCTAAACACAAGCTCAGTACCTGGGTCTTAACGAGTCTATATACTACAATCACAAACTGGCACAGCAAATACCAGCTTGGAAAATAAACGTTCTCTGTACATAAAGTCTTGCTACAGTTAGCACTGTGTTCACCATACCACACATGTGCTGGGGCTGGAATCATGCCTGTTCTAGCTTTTTATCCGACGTCAGATTTTCTAATCCATTTAAGCCTATTTGCAAAGTCATTCTATTTCTGTACTAATGACTTAGAAACAGCTGGAATTTTTTTAGCCAAAATTTTGAAATCTCAGATCTGTATTAAAAGAAAAAAAAGGAACCACTTCAGATAATCCAGAGACCTGCGATGCTGAATTCCCTTTCACTCTGGAGAATTGGCATAAATTCCTTAAACCTCCAACTGCTTTAAAAAAAAAAAAAAAAAAAAAAAAGTCCTGTAATGTACACTGATGACAGGGATGATCTGGAATCATGTCGTTTGGAGCCAAAAATTCATGTTATTACAACTAGAAGACTCCTATGTACATTTCTTCTTTGGCTTCTTTTCAACTCTAAAAAAATACAATTTCTATTCTCCCCTAAAGTATGCAAATTGTACTATGTCAAAATTGCTCAAGATCATACCTAAGTCTCTACCCTTTCTAGGATCCTCCAAAGTTCCTGATATATATAATATATTATAATAAAATATATAATATATTTTATTATATATATATATTTTTTTTTATATGGGTAAAACCCTACCAATGCATACCTCGGATTTTCTGAAAAGTACGGTTTCCTCCTCCTCTGTGCAGGGGAATCTGCAGGTGTTTGCCCTTACCTTAACTGAGATCTACCCGACTAGTTCTCAAAAGTGAGCAATCACTAGCATCACCTGGAGGACTCATTAAAACACAGAGAGCTAGGCCCTACTCTCAGGGGTTTCAGCCCGGGCCCTAGAGTGCCCCCTTCAAGATCCCAGGTGATACGTTGCTGGCCAGAGACTACACTTTGAGAACCACTACTTTAACTCACTGGTTCCCAAACTATTCCACGTGGAAGTCACCTGAGAAGAGTTGGGGTCTTTTTGTTTTGGGGGGTTTTTTTTTGTTTTGTTTTTTGTTTTTAAATATGGATGCCCCACGCCCACTCCTAGAGACTTTGATTAATTGGCCTGGGGTCCTGCCCAAGCACCAAGTCTATGAAGCTCCCCAGGCGCGCATACAGCGCAGGAACCTTAAAGAGCCTCCGGGCAGCGTCCTGCACGCTCACCCACGCTCCCGGCGCGCCACGTGTGGACGCCACCGCCCCTTCTAAGGGGGACGATCTGCTTAGGATGTACCTCACCGTACAGCATTCGTTCTCGGGATCAAACACCTCGAGGCAGAAATCAGAACCCTGCGAACTTCCCGTGATTCATTAACACTCAGTAACTTTGCAAGACAAACCCTGTCATCCCAGCTTCCAGCCTGGGTGCGGGATTTACCTCTCGGTTCACCAACCGCTTCAGCGCGGGGAGAAACTGTACCCTCAGGACAACCAAAATGTCACACTGCAGCCCCCCGAGAGGGCCAGCAGGGAGAGGGGAGCAGGCAGTGTCACCTTACCTGGCGCGGCGTCCAGGGTGGCGGTCGCAGCCAGCTGCCTGTTGCACCAAGGGTTCGGGGGCGTCCCAGGCAGTGACCAGTCCCAAGCCGGGCAGAAACTGGGCTGAAGCGGGCTTGCTGCCCTCCGCCCCTAGCCCGTCTCCCCGCAGCTACCAGTGCCGAGCGCCGCGGCTCTGAAGCCTGCTCTCAGCCCCCAGGAGGCGGAGCCCGGGAGATAAGGTTCGCGCTCCCCACCCGCCCCCTTTCCGGTGGGCAAGGCCAGAGGGTGGGTTTTGGATCGCGATCTCCAAGTGCGAACTGCTAGTGGAGAATCCTGGTGGAAACACGCTCAGTTCAAATCCTGCCAGAACCAGAAAGTGTCCTACTGGAGGAGCAGACTGAGGGACTACCCGGGAAGCGGGAAAGATAAAGGCAACGCAGAGGGTGAGAGGGCAAGCACCAAGGGGGCGAGGACCTGGGGAGCGTCGCCTGCACTGATCAGAGGTGGCCTGCCACCCTTGGCCCTTGAGAACGGCCTCCAGGGGGCGCCAGCGTTATCACCCTGCTCCGCCCAGCCCCTGACTTGTACCTGCCTTTGACCTAAGGTAACTGCTACCAGAACCCTTGAGGGGAGTTCACTTTCACGTAGGAGGCAGTTACCTTTGCGGACCTAGAAGTTACAGGAAGTCCTGGAATAAGGTGACCACCTTTACGACAATAAAGGAATACTCAGTTGCTGTGTCCATTACTCACAGAGCGCGAGAAAGTTCTTTCACTGTACTGTGTTTAGAACTCCAATGTGCCCTGGCTCCCTTTACCCTCCTCACCTGCCACTTTCCACTTCTCTGCTTCCCCACCCCAAATGGCCTGCTTGCCCTTCTTTATACACACCAGTGTGTTTTTCTCTCCCTACTTCATCTATCTCCAAAGCTCTATGCCAGACCTTATCAATAGTTGCCTGCTTCTCTTCATTCAGGTCTCAAATGCCTCTTCCAGACAGGCCTTCCTGCACACTCCAGACAAATGGAATTCCCAGAACCATTCACAGTCCCCAACCCCACTTTATCTTCAACAGATTACTCATCTCTCTTTGAAATTGTATTATTTGTTCTTTTGTTTTGCATCCATCTCAAGGTCAGCTCTATGAGAGAGAATTGGTCTTGTGCCTCACTTTACCTTCTGCATCTAGAACAATACATGGAACATAGTAGGTGCTCAGTAAATGCCAGCTGAATGAACGTGTGAACTAATTTCTCCCCAAGGGAGAAAGTTCACAAAGAAATGCCTTCCTCCAATAACTGAATCCTCCTAAATTCAGGTCAGATACAAACATCTAGGGAAGATTATCATTTTCTGCAGTTCCTCACTCATTTATACTTTCATGTTTGTTATAGTCCATTGGTATGCAAATATGTTTCTTCCTGGGTCATATCAATGAAAATATAATAATAACTTCCCAATATGGAGACATAGATAGCAGATATATATTTATACATATACATGTTCAATGACTTCTGAGATTCTCAAAGCATGACCCTCTGCTTTTCATGTATTAAATGGTTAAAAGCCTTCCATGTATTCCTGTGTCTACACCTCCAACCCAGGTCTCTTTCTCCAACTTTTAGCCGGACATCTTCACTTGTATGGATGACGAGCACTTCAAATAATACGTGGTAAAGCCTGAGTTTATTATCTTTCTGTTCTCCTCTTTAAAAACCTACTCTTCCTCTCTGCATTCCTTCCCTTTCTCAAAATCGCCACCAGTCATCCAATTGCTCAAGCTAGGACTTTGCCTCAGCCTTCACTCTAAAGTAAATATGAACCTCTCCTGATTAAAACACTAACGTGGTTTTCCATTGCTCTTAAGCTCTGAATTCCTTAACATGTCCCCACGACTTTCTCCACACGTAGGATTTGCCACTTCCTCTCCACTGCCTCACCCCCATATCCTCTAAACACCAGCCATACTTAACTTCCACTGCCTTGAACCCTCTGTGCCCAGACTTCTGACCTTCAGAAATTCTGAAATAATTCCTTTGTGTCATTTTAAGCTGCTAATTTTTGGAGAATTTGTTGTGCAACAACAGAAAACTAACACAGTGACCATAAGCCCAGATATTCTAGCAAAGTCTAAATTCCCTGAGCTATTTTCTCTAATATATTTTAATATCTAATTAATATTGTATTTCTCAATAAATATTTTATTTATTGGTGTCCCTGGGTGGCTCAGTCAGTTAACCATCCGACTTCAGCTCAGGTCATGATCTTGCTGTTGGTGAGTTCAAGCCTGGCATACTGACAGCACAGAGCCTGCTTCAGATCCTCAGATTCCCTCTCTTTCTGCCCCTCCCCAGCTGATTCTCTCTCTCTCTCTCTCTCTCAATAAATAAATAAACGTATAAAAATATTTTCTTTATTAGTTACCTAATGTTTATTTAATAAACTTATTTAATTTTTATTAAACACTATTTATTTAAGACTTGTCCATAAACAGTTAAATTTAAAAATTAGAAAAGAGAACATGCTTGCCAAGTAAAATTTCCCAATTTTTGTTTTAGGACATTATTGTATCAAATCTATAATATAGCCTCTCCCTCCTTAGTAACAGAGAGCTTAGTCATAGACCCCAAAATCAGAACAGAAGAGACCAAAAGAATCCTTCATTTCCTTTACAGGCCCCATCCAAACCCAGAATATGGGAATAGAAGGAACTGTGTTACAAAAAGATTGCCTATAATTGATATATTGCTCTCTTAGAAATGCCTTCTGCCCTGACTATTCAGAGCTTGCTCCTGCTCAAGCTAATAATTCATCCTGTTCTCCAGAAGAATAACCCTATATTATTGCATTTTAAATCTAAAATTCGCAACAGCTAAAACATATTTAACCAATCTACCACGGCTGAGCCGCACAGCTACAACTAAAAGTACCATTGAGAAACAAGTGTCATATCTGTATTGCTCACCACTATATTCCCATGTGAACAATAAACAAATATTTATTGAATGAACAAATTGGCTAATGTGACAAGACCAAGGCAGAGTAACATCAGTGTATATATACTGAATGCACTGATGTTGTTCCAGGCATCAGGCTAGACTTTCAAGACAGAACTGTGAACAAAAGCCCCTGTCTTCCCTCAGAAGTAGCTAAAATCAGCCTTAGCTAATGCACCATCCACAAAGGCAGCAGTTCTCAAATGTTCTTTCTAGCACTGCAGTCAGGATCATCTCAAGCCAATCTTAAATCAAAGGCAGGCGTGAAGGGAGTGAGAAGTACAATAGGCAGCTGGAAAAGGAAAGGATGAATTACCTGATGGTCTTGGGGATGCACATCACAGAAACCAACTCTGGATGAGTTCAACAGCAAAGGAATGTATTAGAAAGAAAGTGGCCACAGAAACGATGGGAAGCCTGGAGAATCAGGCACAGACAATGACAGACTGGGTTGGGCCAGGGTTTGTGCAGCAATTTCTGCCCAACAGTCCTGTAAAGGCAACACAGCTTGAGAAAACAGACTGTGTCTATTCTTCCTGCTCATGCAGCACTCTGCCCCAAGACCCAAAGTTCAGAGAGAGAGTCCAGTTAGCCTGGCTTGCATTATATGCCCACTCCCTTATCTAGGGATCTGACAGACCCAAAGCCAGTGGTGGAGAAACGTCTGACCCTAGCATACCAGGTGACAAACCAGGAAGTAAGCACTATCTGATCAACCTGACCGTAAAATCAGCTCTACTCAGTAGCTACTCAGTAGCATTCAAATACATTGAGGACTTAAGTAGTCCCCAAAGTCATGAGGAAATTGCTTGACCAGGTGGCCAAACTTGAAGCAGTTCCCATGTGAGGAATATCCAGGGTGCTGACTGGAGAGGCTTGGGTCACATGCTCCATCCTTAGAGCCAGGAGCAGAGTCCCACCCAGAGCTCACAGACTGGAAGAGGAAGATGGTGTTTCTTCAGATAGAATCAGGGCTCTGTTAACTGAAAAAGAGGAAACAAACCTGAGAGAAGGGAATATTAAAAAGCAACAAATGTTCACCACATTTACACCTTTTGCTGTTCAGCCTCCAAATACAGTTTTTTCTCAAGTGAAGAGAACCCAAAACCTCATCAGACTACTATATGCAGCTCCAAATCCAAGATGTGCATTTTTCTTGGTCCGGTTTAGATGGTCCAGCAACCATGACTAAATGATCAAATTAACCAATATCAATATTAGAGAGAGAACAAATAACTTCAGTGAAGACCCCTCATTTGGTAAAGAGAGAGAGAGAGAGAGAGAGAGAGAGAAATATACCACCACCATTGTCAATATATCCTGCTAAACAGGAATAGCCAAGACTGTTCCATGGAAGAGAAGTAGGTGTCCTGGTCAGTGCACTAGTACTACTAATTCTCTTCCAAGAGCATCTCCTTTGACCACTGATCAAAGGACATTGTTGCAAGGTTGAGGTCTATCTGAGAAGACAACTTCCTTTAAACTCCAGGAGGCTTCGTTCAATTCCAGAGGCTAGAAACTAAAGGTCAGTAACTTGGCTAGTCATGTCCTTGAATCGAAACCTCTACTGAGGATTCCAATTTCCAGGAAGTAGTTTCAGTGTTTGGACCATCTCCCTAGCCTCCATCTAAAGCAATTATCAACAGGGATGTGGGGTGGAGAGTCTTGCCCAGTCTGACCTTTGACTCCAAACAAGAGTCAACTACATTTTTGCAGTAAATGTCATTATCCCCTCTGACAATCAGACCCTTCATAACAAGACATACATGCAAGGGTCCTGGAGAGTCAGTTTCTTATTTCCTTTTGTGGTTCCTACCTTCCTACTATTGATCCTACTAGCTTTATCATTAGCCAGAGAACTTGGCTCTTCCAACTTTCCAAGGCCCCAGAGCACCAGGCTTTATGCCATTTAATTTTACAGGCTGCATTCAATGACTATAAAAAGACTTTCTTTCCCCCAACTTCCCTGTTTTTGAAATGAGTTTTAGCTTAAGTGTCAATTTCTTCTAGTGTCCTACTAAAATGTATCCCAAAGACATCGATACCTTCACATTTATTTTCTGTGTTTCTGAAAGACTCAGATGGTCTGAGTCCCAAGTTACTATAGGCTACAGCTTAACAACCTTTCCTCCTATTGCATAGTAATGGTGACCAACTTCCTAGCCCTGGATAGCATCTTTCCTCCATCCTCTCTTGCCTAGATAATTTTACGTGTTAAGCATTGTGACTTGTGGCACCCTACTTTTGGCCCTGATTTCTGTATCAATTAGAGCTTCCTGGTTACAAGCACAGAAACTGTTTCCAATCTACACAGAAAATGAATCCTTTGGAAATATATGAGTAGCTCACAGAAGGGCTGCAAAACTACATTTAGGAAAAGAATAACCAGATGAAACTGAAGAGATAACAGGAACTACTTAGCATGTTTAAAAGGATACTACTGGTGGTAGAAATGAGCTACATTTTTTTCCATTCATATATTAATCTGCTCAACATATAAGGATAGTGGATTTTATTGATCTAGCTTGGGCCATCAACCAACCCCTTAAATTAGGAAAGAACAAGGCATCTAATTATACTGGCCTACTAAAACTGCCTACCATGGGGAAGAATAAATCCACAAAGGAAATCAGGATGCCTGGTACCATAAAAAGAAGGAATGAGTGCTGGGTGGGCAAGACAAAATAAAACAGCTACTATGGAGAAAGGAAAGCTATGCCATTTCCTTAGGACTTCTTCAGAACCAACTATAGAGGCCACTTTCTATTCCTTTAAACACCTACATTCTTGTATCATACACACACTTTGATGGTTAAATCCAAAGGGCTAATATACACTGATTGTATTCTAAGAAGGCATGGCATATAATAGCCCTACTGTGGAAACAACTGGAAAATACTTCACAGCTCAAAGGTCCATGATTTTTCAGTAGTGATTCTAATGGCCCCTTGTTTTGGCCCCCATGATAACATTATTGGAACACTCAATCCACAGAAGGAATCATCTACACAGATTGGTTTGGGGATGGAAAAATGACTCAAATTAGGCCAGTCAGAGATCTCTCTGAAACTTTGAAAGAAAGAGGGGTTTTTGTTGTTGTTGTTTTTCTGGGATTTTGAACCCTAGGGACAGTGTAAGTCTCAATCTTCCTAGAAGAATCTAACTGAGAATAAAAACAACACAGACATCAACAGAACCACAGGAAGACAGTGTACAATCAACAGATATCAGTTGAATATCTACAGCCAGCCATTACTGAACCTAGGCCTACTTCTAGATTTTTTCCCTTAAGTCAATAAACCCTCTTTTGTTTAAACCAATTCGAACTGGGTCTCTGTTACTCTCCGTGAGAAGAGTCCTAAACTGAACACCCAAAGCTGAAGGAGCCTTAAGAAAACAGAATGTCAATATAAAATCATTTTGTGTCTATTACTAGGTATTTATCCAAAGAACACAAAAATGCTTACTAGAAGAGGCTCATGTACCCCAATGTTCATAGCAACACTATCAACAATAGCCAAACTAAGGAAAGAGCCCAAAAGTCCATCAACTGATGAATGGATAAAGTAGATGTGGTATATATATAATACAATATTACTAGGCAATCAAAAAGAATGAAATCTTGTCATTTGCAACAACATGGATGGAACTAGAGTGTATTATGCTAAGTGAAATAAGTTAGAAAAAGACAAATATCATATGACTTCCTCATATGTGGAAATTAAGAAACATAACAGATAAACATAGGGGAAGGGAAGGAAAAATAAGATAAAAACAGAGAGGGAAGCAAACCATAAGAGACCCTTAAATACGGAGAACAAACTGAGGGTTGCTGGAGGCAAGATAGGTGAGGGGATGGGCTAAATGGGTGATGGGCATAAAGGCGGTCTGTTGGCATGAGCTCTGGATGTTGTATGTAAGTGATGAATCACTGTAGTCTACTCCTGAAACCAGTACTTACTATTTGTTAACTAAATTGAATTTAAATTAAAAAAATAAATTAGTTAATAAAGACCATGTTTTGTTATACATGAAAAAATCATTTTGTGTCTTAAATTCTTCTTAAATTTATAGCTTGAGATGCTAAATGTCACTGCTTAACATTAGAGCTTGACATCAATAATGAATATTTTTATAAATCCCTTTAAAACTCCAAGATCCCAGGGCACCTGGCTGGCTCGGCAGTTAAGTATCCAACTCCTGATTTCTGCTCAGGTCAAGATCTCAGGATTGGTGAGACTGAACCCTACAACAGGCTCTGAGCAGACAGCCTGGAGCCTGCCTGGGATTCTCTGTCTCCCTCTTTCTCTGCCCCTCTCCCACTCTCTCGGTCTCTCAAAATAAATAAATAAACACGTTTGTTTTCTAAATAAAATAAATAAATAAAAGTCCAAAAGCCTAAGATAATTTGACTCATATTATAATTTGGTTGGATGACCTACGGTTATTATTTCTGAGGGCAGTTTCTCAGATCAAAATGTGAGACACCTAAATTAGCAGGTAAAGTTGCAAAAAAGTACAAATACACCAAAAGTGCAGTCGGAGTTAATTCTTCCATCTCATGGCTTCTCTTTTCCTCATTTCAGAGTCCCAAGTTCTTCTGGCTAAGAGAACACTGAATGAATTCACATTCCCCAAGGTTTGGGTCACATTTCTTACATTTTTATCTTAGGGCTAAAAGGCAAATTCAACTTTCCTAGATTTAAACCATAACAGAAATGAGTAACTACACTATTTCTAGCCAGCTGTGGCAATGATTTCTTGTTAAACCCTTTTCTACAGAAACTCTTCAAAAGATGCTTCATTATAGTTGTTATTGTGAAGATGGAAGAGGCAATTGACCTTTAAGTTGAAGTCATCTATGTATAGGCATCATCAAAAGAAAAAGGAAGATAAATTCTTTGTTGGTTAATTTATTTATGATTGAAAAGTTGTGTCTGAAGTGAAAGCACATATTTAGTACTGGTGTTCCTTTGAGTTACAGTTAAAAACTGGAAATAGAGGGGTGCCTGGGTGGCTCAGTCAGTTAGGTATCTGACTTTGACTCAGGTCATGATCATATGGTTCATGAGTTTGAGCCCTGTGCACGGAGCCTGCTTTGGATTCTCTGTCTCCCTCTCTCTCTGCCCCTCTCCTGCTGGTTCTCTCTCTCTCCTTCTCCCTCTCTCTCTCTGTCTCTCTCTCACTCTCTCTCTCTCCTCCTCCCCCTCTCTCTCTCAAAAATAAATAAACATTTTTTAAAATTGGAAATAGAGCCCTGTCCACAAGGATTCCGCAAGTCCCTGAATTCTTTATAGACATGGTTAGTAATGGGCTGGAATACACTAAAAATAAAGAGAGAAAGAGAGAGAGCTCAATTCCCAATAACTTTGAAGTAGACAGTGATATATATCAAACTAATATTTCAACTTCCAAAGGATGTGTGTGTGTGTGCATGCAGGTGCACATGTGTATGTAGAGAGGGGGAAGAATGAGAAATATTTGAAGATATTGAAGTTATTTAATATAGTTTTCTAAAAATTTTTTATTTTCTAACAATCCAAATTCTATAACTTTTCTTAAAGGTCATATTTCATTCCTCTGAGAGTTTGCTTCTCATTGCTCTGAAATTGCTTCAAGGGTTGCATAGGTCCCTGAATAATAAATAGTTCATACAGGAATTATCAGTGATGACCACTTGGAGAAGACATCCCACAGTGTGCTGCTTGCTTTAAAAAGGAAAGACAATCCAGGGCACCTGGGTGTTGCAGTCCAGTCAGGTAAGCCTCTGACTCTTGATTGCAGCTCAGGTCATAATCTCACGGTTCACAAGTTGGAGCCCCACAGCAGGCTCTGCACTGACAGTGTAGGGCCTGCTTGGGATTCTCTCTCTCTCTCCCTCTCTGCCCCTTCCTGACTCATGCTCTCTCCCCATCTCAAAATAAATAAATAAATACATTAAAAGGAGAGATAATCCTATACTGTTTAATTTACCAATCCATGTTAAGAATCCTAAATTTTTTTCTGTCATAATAAGTCATTTATTTATCCAACTTGAATTTTCCCCCAGGTAAATGACTCAGCACTCATTCCCTTATATTTCAATTCTGTTTAATTCCCAATACTTTGTTTTTATATAAGTCATTTTGACCAGATTTAAAAGACACTTCATCATATGCCTCATGAAAAATTAGGATGGTGGGTGAAATGATATCTGTGGTCCCTTCCAAGATCTAAAGTGCTTGAACCTCTGTGGGACAGGCAAGCCATAGTCATAAACAGACATTAAAACCTGCATTTTGTTTTCTTACTTCTCATGTTCTCTAAATCAGAGCTAATTGAACAAACTCTCCTCTAGATTCACTACTCTCTTTTTCAATTCTGGGTATAAAATCTTTTTTTTCTAACCTTCTAGATTGATTGTTGTTCTTAAAAAGAAGAATGTGTGTATACTTAGTGTCTACATAGATTTTGCCCCAGTCTAACGGCACAGAACCCTGTAAAACTAATCTTTGCTTCAAGATATACATGCCTCTTTTTATTAGACACTATCTCTAGAGCTTGCCATCATAAATTAGGCCACCTGCCTGCATGACATCTTGTTGTAAAGGAACAGGGAGAGAAAGATCTCCCTCTCGCTTTGCCAAGGTTTTTCCCTGGCCAAAAGCATAGTCGGGAAGCCTCAGTGAAGCAGCAAAGGGCGGTGACGAATGTCTTTGGCTGTATGCCCACCTTGCAGAAATGCCAAGTTATTCAAAAGAGCAGTCCCTCTTCTATAGCAGAGTCATCTGCTAAAATCTGTGTACAGGAGAGATCTGACTTTCCCCTGAGCTCTTTCAGGAGCTCAACTTTGGTAAAGCCTTTGAGCCTGAATTTGAGAAAGCCACAATGTACGTGATTTAAAAACAACAACAACAACAACAACAACAAAGGTTTAAGGAGAATCCCAGCCCACTCTCACCACAGCTGGGCTCTAAGAGATGTGATACACAGGATAATCATAATTGCTATATACTTTCTGCCAACATGAACCATTACAATTCTGAGAGATTTGCTTGGCGCAGCTAAAATATCCTCACCCAAGGTTCTCATCTAGTGATTGATGACTTGTAAGGATGTTAGGATTATAGAGTCTCCCTATCAGTTTTCTGCATATTTTTCCTAAGAGAAAGTTAAAGGACTCTGGAGTATTTTTAGGAGGGACTTTAACCCATTAAATAGTTGCTGAATAAACACATGAAGTTCTCTCGATGCCAAGCAGCTTAAGACCAGGCTAAAATTAAAGCTAATTCAATGGTCTCCTATCACTTTTCCACCCTAGTCACTCTTGCCCTGCTCTTCTTTAAGGATCTGGAAAGCTTAGTCTGAGGATGACTTCCAGGGCTTCAGATCTACCCCCTTTATCTCTGGTGGATATAGGAATGTGGACAGAGATGGGAAATATTCATCTCATAAGCGTCCATTGTGTCTTCCCTCGAAATCCTAATAGAATGAATCTTACTTCCTGCACTTTCATGTTTAGTGCCAGTAAAAGTTTCTTACTTAAAAAAAATATATCTTCCCTATGAATAGAAAAAAATGAAAAGCTTTAGTGTCACATTAGATCTTTGAAAACTTAACAAGCAAATAGTCAGAATCAGAATCAAGACATCACTTTTACGTAGCACCAGAAGTAAAGCTTCAAAGAGGAAAAGATTCAAAACTATATCCTCCATGACATAAATTAGCTTCATACTAAGGACGGGTAAAATCTAGACTTAAGATTTTGAAGACTACATATCTATTTTCCCATTCCACCAACGAAATAGCATTAAAATGAGGGTTTCATGGCCCTTTTCAAGGGCAAAGCTGTATGCTTTTTAGTGTCACATGGGAGTTAAACTAACAGTGCTTCACCATTCAGGAGGTAAATATGTTGATCAATTTATTGGAGAAATAAGTGTGGGCAGGTTCATTTAGAATTATATTGTTAAGCCTAAAATCAGTCATTCAAACTACAAGTAAATTCATGTAGACAGGCAAAGAAGCCCTAATCTCAGATTTATACAGAATCAGGTACAAACTTGGATGAAACTTATATTTCCCATACTATCGGAAGTTGTTTCTCCATTACATACTTCCATTTACAACGACTGAGGAGTAAGCAGGTGCAATGAGGCCTCACAACAGGATATATCAAGAACAGAAGCTGCAACGATCAGAGTTGTATTGAAAGGAGAGATAAAAAATTATAGGGGCACCTGGGTGGCTCAGTTGGTTAAGCGTCTGACTTAGGCTCAGGTCATGATCTCATGGTTCGTGGGTTCGAGCGCCGCGTCGGGCTCTGTGCTGACAGGGCCTGGAGCCTGCTTCGAATTCTGTGTCTACCCCTCTCTCTCTGTGCCTCCCCTGCTTGTGCTCTCTCTCTCTCGCTCTCTCTGAAAAATAAATAAACATTAAAAAAATTATAGGGCATATGAAACTTACACCCCAGCAAATCCTCATTACTAGCAAGGTTGGACTTGATTAACACTGTTCTATTACTGAACTGAAAATAGTTTAAGGCAGGGTAGGGCAGAGATTGTATTGCCAAAAGAAAAATCTTTGTAGCTCTCTTATGCTTCTGGTGGGAAAAGAACTTAGTTTGAGCTTTCTGGAAAGAAATTTGGCATTACGCATCAGAGGCCTTAAAATATTCGTACCCTTTGACACAGTAATTTTGTTCTTAGGAAAATACCCAAATAGAATAATCAGAAAAGTAGGCAAAGATATATACCCAAAGATATCAGTTAAAACACCATTTATAATGGGGAAAAAATTGAAAACCAAAATACCCCCAAATTGTGGATTAGTTAAATGAGAGGTCAGCAAACATTTTCTATAAATGCCCAAATAGGAAATATTTTAATCTTTGTAGTCCATGCTGTCTCTGTCACAACTACTGCTCTGCATCACTGATGTGAAAACAGCACAGACAATAATAGTAAGTGGGTGTGGCTGGGTTCCAATAAAACTTTATTAATGGACACTGAAATCTGAATTCATGTAATTTTCAAATATCATGAAATAGTATTGTTTTTGATTCTTTTAAATATTAAAAGTATAAAAATCATCCTTAGCTCATGGATTTTACAAAAACAGGCAACAGACCATAGTTTCCAACCCCTGATTAAATTATAGTATCCTTATTAAAATTTTATGTTCATGTTTACTATCAGCCAAAATTATACCATTTGGGAGGGAGAGGGAGAGAGTGGAAAATGGGGGGAAAAGGAGAGACTGGAAGATAATATGCTAAAAGATTTATCGTAGCTATTTCTAGATTGAGAGATTATGGGTAATATGGATACTTTTTCTTTCAGGGGCGCCTGGGCGGCTTAATGGGTTAAGCGTCGGACTTCGGCTCAGGTCGTGATCTTGCGATTTGTGAGCTTGAGCCCCGCGTAGGGCTCTGTACTGACAGCTCAGAGCCTGGAGCCTGCTTCGGATTCTGTGTCTCCCTCTCTCTCTGCCCTTCCCCTGCTCATGCTCTGTTTCTGTCTCAATAATAAATAAACATTTTAAAAATTTTTTTTATTTTTCTTTCATTCTTTATTTTGTTTTTTTTTTTTTTTTTTTGGATTTCCCACAATAAGTATATGTAATTCCATGATTAAAATGATATTTTAAGAACAACTTTTTTTGGCTAAAAGGATTCATTTCTTTCTCATTCTTTAAACATTACGCAGAAACTTTGGACTTTCTGAAATTCTTGACAAAGCTCCCACTGTTTTTCAGCAATAACATTTAAACAACACCGTTTGTGTAAATAGAAGCTCTCAATTCATTTATTTTTAAGGGCATATAATTTTTTACATATTAAATTTTAAAATTATTTTAAATTATATTAGATCTTAGCCTCAAAGGCAGGGTGTCTCCCTTATTTTTTCATTCCCCTCCCAGCCCTATGCACCCTTCAGCTTTCCCTAGCTACTCAGCAATTGCATGCTGCCCCAGCTCCCCTGCTGGCATTGCAATTCCCCCAACTACTTCCCTCTGTCTGCATCTCCAATATACCTCGTCTAACCTCAGAGGCTTGTCATTCAAAGTCCACCTGTGTGCACCCCATTCCCTCATGTCTTGCTCACCTGCTATTGGCTCCTGGTCAGCTAACAAGCAACCTGTCACCTGGTGTGTCAGTGCTGTGGCGTACATGCTAGATAATGGCTCACTCTCTAGGACCTCCAGAAATATCTTTATATGTATTTTATTTTATTTTTATTGTTTCTAAGTTTATTTTGAGAGACAGAGACAGCACGAGTGGGGGAGGGGCAGAGACAGATGGAAAGAGAGAGAGATTCCCAAGCAGACTCCACACAGTCAGCATAGAACAAGATGAGGGGCTCCAACCCACGAACTGTGAGATCATGACCTGAGCCAAAATCAAGAGCCAAACGCTTAGCCAACTGAGCCACACAGGCACCCCTGTATTTATTTTAAAAGGGGGTTTGTAATCTTAATATCTTAGCTCAATTGAATAATTAGCTGATGGATAAATTTCAGGCATCCAAGCCGGCATTTTCCAAGTGTATTTCACAAACACTTGTCTTATGAGATATTGCAGGAGGAAAAATAAGATCTGTGTTCAGATCATTTTGAGAGATGCTCCTTACAGTATTCCATTTTTTTAAATTTTTTTTTACATTTATTTATTTTTTGCGAGATAGAGTGAGACAGAGCATAAGCAGGGAGGGTCAGAAAGAGAAGGAGACACAGAATCCGAAGCAGGCTCCAGGCTCTGAGCAAGCATTCAGCACAGACCCTGATGCGGGGCTCGAACCCACCAACTGTGAGATCATGAACTGAGCCAAAATCAGAGGCTCAACCGACTGAGCCACTCAGGCGCCCCACAGTATTCCATTTTTGACACTCATGATTCGTAATATATATATTCATTAATAGAAAGGTTTTTAAGAGCTTTGCAAAGTCCAAAAGTAAACGTAACCCATTTAACTTGTTTAATTCATCGTATCCCAAACTTATTTGTGGCTTCCCTCTATATCACTCCCTCCCTGCCTCTGCACTTTGTTTTAGTAGAAACACATAAAATCAAAAACATCCAGTAGGAGCAGTGTCCCCAAGGAACACTCTTGAGGATGCCCTGACGGGGCCAATAGAAGAACTGATTGGGAAAGTGGAGGCAATGAGACTAATATGCTTAGCATCCCTCAAAGCATTCTGCATTGGCTGGTGATGGTCTCACACTCTGAATCTGTCCTATTCTGGCCCAGGTTCCACCATATTATTCTGGCTGCTCTAGCACTGCTGCCATTTGCATTTCTACTTAGACAACTGAGTGCCTTCAACTCACTCCTTCTCTACTTGCTGCTCCTCTTTCTATCAATCTCCCTGACTCCTCACCACATGCACTATCACTTTAGTGCCTTCCCATCATTACTGAGTGCTCACTCACCAACTGTGTATTTAAATTTAAATCAAAAGCACCATAGCTTTCCTTGGCTTTTGCCAAAAATTAGCATATGTTTTCAGTATCCATGAGACACACACAGCTGACATTTTTAGAAAATAACATTCCATTTGCAAAAACATATGTATCCAACTGTGATGAGATTAGATGTTCCCACACTTATTTTTCTAAGAATTGAGCACATCCAATATATAGTCTTCTCTGAATGCATCTCATTGTTTCTCTTTTGGCAATATCTTTCAAATATCCAATCACCAGGGAGTTATGCATTAACCTTTAATTCAATTAATAGCTTCTTAGAAAAACATGTACTTTTTCCAAAAGCAAATTTCTACAGCCAGTCTGCAAAAGATACAGAATAAAATATTGCTGCAAGTTACAACAGCCTTCATGAAACCTATTATTTCAGATTGTAAATACGTGCCCCATATAACTAGAGCTTAAAGAAGTACATGGTCAGTTCAGCATTTATTGGTTTCCAAGCCATATTATGGTATTCTGGATTTTTCTGAGCATTTTCAGATAAGTCTCTTTATCAAGGGGGAAAAGCATGACATTCTTTCTCACATTAACATTTGGATTCTAACCTAGCAGGAGTGACCCACTGCCACTCCACCACACACATACACAGCATGTTGCAAATTCAACAACAGTCAAAAGGCACACAGTTTTAACCAAATAATGAGTCTGGCTTAACAGGAGAATATTATTTAGGAACCTAGGCATAAGCTGAATTACTTTTTATCCTCCCTCAAGAAATGACTCTAACCCCAATAGAGAGAGTCTTCTCAGATTTAACTCAAAAGAAAGCCTCAGGTAGAAATAGTTCAATGAAAGTTGTGAGGTACTGTTAAACATTATTACGAGCAATGTAAAACTTCAGTGAAGATTCTTTAGAAAAGGGAAATGGAAGATAACTTTCTTTTCAAAAAAGCCTGTTTTTAGAGTACAGTTTTGTCTTAAATAATGAAAGCAAATTTTCATTGTCTACATGAACTCCTCTGTCTTTTTGTTTTCTTGAAATTTCCTTGCCTTATCTAATATAGAAAATAAGGAGTTAATCATAATGCCACTACAGAGAGCACCTCTCTTCTTGCAAGATGGGATGCTGCCTGGTTCATGAATCATTTAATAAAGCCAATTACATCTTAAAAAAAAAAAAGGAAAACCATAATTCCACTACAAATCCAAAGATCTTCCAATGATTTTTGAAGTTATAACCTCTCAGACCTCCTTCCCCACATTTTGCCTCCCACGTCCTCTGCTTTGGTCATAATGTCACCCCGTTACATAAACCTGAAAGTGAGTGCGTCCTTCAATTTTGTAGCACAGACATCTCTCTTGCCTCACCCTAGGCATGGCTCTAATCCAGAAGCTAACATTGCAGTCTGGAAGATTAATCATTGTATTAGTCAGGTTAAACTAAGTTATACTGCAGTAACAAACCAGTCCCAAATTCTGGTGGGCTTAACTCAATGAAGAATTATTTCTTGTTCTCACCACAGGCAGGCCAGCAGGAACCTCTGCTTTACCTGGGGAATTACTCAAGAAACTGAATGATAGCAGCTTTATCATGTTGTATCCCATCTCTCTGGAGAATGCAGTCTCTGGTCACTATAGAGGAAAAAGAATGTAGACTTTACCCTGCCTCAGCCCAGGAGTGACTCATGTCATTTCCTTTACATTTCCTTATCCAGAACTGCAAGAGGAATGGGAAAGACAAGGAAGAAAGAATATTTGATAAACTTTACTGTCTCTGCTAAACACACATATATAAATAACTATAAATGAGTACAACAGATGTGAATTTTAGTTATTAATGTATCTGGTTCCTCAAACCTAGGCTCTTTCTTATCCCCAGGCTTTGAAACATAAGGCTCCTTCTGCCTGGCATATTCACCACAAATGCACACCACCACCAAATCCTACACTTGGCTGCTCAACCTTCAGGTCTTGGCTTAAATAGCATTTCTTCTGAGAATTCTTAAATAACCTTTCTTCTCTCAACCTAGACCCTCTTCTATGTTCTCATTTGCTTTTATCACAATAATAATAGCTAGCATTTATTCTATACTCTCTAACAGAGACTGTTCTGAGCACTTTCCATTTAATTCTCCCAATAAGCCAGTGAGGTGGTATTGCAGCCCGAGCTCCCTAGAAAACAGAGCCTCAGACGAAAATGTATGTGCTAGTCTCTATTCAGTGGGAAATCCTAGAGGGCAAAGGGACAGGAAGGAAGGGGAAGATGTTTAAGGAACTGGCACACAGAGCTGACCACAGTTTGTGACATGCTATGTGCTCACAGGAAATTAAGAGATACTCAGAGAGGCAGAAAAGTACTACTCTCTGAAGAGTTCATCCCATTCTCCGATGAGACTGGAAGCAGCCATTGTGCAGGCACTAGACCTATTGTAGTAGCTGCAGCCTGGCTTCCTGCCCAAGAGAAGACACGCTGTTACAAAGACTGCTCCGGCTGGAAAACAAGGTGAAGACATGGGTCTGGGATGGTACGCAAACCCATGCCAAAAACATTTGGTTCAGGTAGTTGTGATTTATTTCAGCTTTCAGCTGAAGCAATTAATGCACAGAAACACAACAATTAAACAAGACTAACACAGCTAGAAAGTAACATAACCATACAAACCTATGAAAAGTAGCCCCAGAACATATGGTCTCAACCACTACACTGCTGTAAGAATGCAAACTCCATGAAAGCAAGACATGCTTTATCCCCAGCACCCATCACAAATAGAGTCTGACACATAGTAAACACTCAATAAATATTTATTGAATGAATGAATGAGCTTAGTTTTAAATAAGTGATATTTCAGGACAAGCTAAAGAGATCAGTAGGAAAGGGAGATTTTATTTTATTGGGGTGCTGTGGAAGGTTTCATGCCAGAAGTGACATCGGCATTACATTGCTTAAAGGTCTAGAAAAAAAAGTTTGACCCAGTAGCACAAAAGCCATATTTGGAGACTGTAGTTTTACTGAAATGGAGGGTTGAAATCAGGGAATGGTAGGAAATTAGGCTTAAAAAGTATATTGGTATCAAATTGTGGAAGCCTGACCATATTCAATCACAAGATGCTTAAGTCAGAGAGAAATTTAAAACTGTACATTCCAAAAGACATTCCCACTTGTAGCAATGCCCACAGCCAGAGAAGCCAAGAGCATGCCCCAGAATATCTCCAAATCATGGTTCATTTAAGTCATGTTTTAGTCTGTACTCCAGGAACCCACCATTGTTCATTCTGTTCTAGGCAAAAGTTTCATTTTGTTGTTACCCACATCTCTATGGCTAAAGATGAAGCTGTGTTCTTGTTTTCTATCAAGAGGAATGGAAAACAGCTGTTTAACATTCTCTCTATAATATGCTTCATACAATTCAGGCAGTTATTTAAACATTTTCCTGATAGTTGAGCATGCACCCAGCATAGAGCATAGAGATACTGTAAGAAATCTTAGAAGAAAGGGGTGCCTGAATGCAAACCCAAGAAAAGTGGCCCTAGAACATGTGGTCTCAACCACTACACTGATGCAAGAATGCAAACTCCATGAAAGCAAGAAATGCTTTATCCGTGACTCTTGATTTCAGTTAAGCATCCAACTCTTAATTTCGGCTCAGGACATGATCTCACAGTTTGTGAGTTTGAGCCCCACATCAGGCTCTGTACTGACAAGCACAGAGCCTTCTTGGGATTCTCTCTCCTTCTCTCTCTGCCCCTTCCCTGCTTGCTCTCTCTCTCTCTCTCTGTCAAATAGAAAAATAAATATTTAAAAAAAAGAAATCCTAGAAGAAAGAACAAATGCTAATGTTGGCTTTAGAAAGAGAAACACTTGTACACATACACAAAAAAGAACTTTTTAAAAATCTATAAAGAATGAAATTATAGTCCTTTATAAGAAACTCTTTAGTTTATAATGTTTTCCTTGTGACACATAAAGCATTGTCTTTATGATAAATGAAGTCTCTCTGGAACTGATTATAACACACATGGGAAGCAAATTGCTGAAATAAATTTTTATTTAGCAACATGAAGATTCCAAATAAATCCACAAAAGTTTCATAATGCTTCCATTTGAATTTGCATTTCCATTTGGTTAATGTCTTCATGCATCAGTAGGAGCAACATAAATAGAATAATCCACCAGTCACCCTTCTGCCACTGACTCCTAACTCCACCACTCGCCTTTGACTTAAGCATCTTATGCACTTTGGAAGCCATCTCCTGGTTTTCCTTCTACTTCTATGGCTGTTTCTTCACAGTTTCCTTGGAATGCTTATTACTATCCACCCAATCATTAAATGTCAGAATTCCTCAAGGATCAATCCTAGATGCTTTCTTCTTTTTCATCCTATACCATTTCCCTAGAAGGTTGTAGTCATAAGACTCACAAAGTTATACCTACCTCAAAACATGGCTGCTAATGTACAGCTGACCTTTGAACTCGGTGGGGGTTCAGGATGCCAACCCCCACACACTTGAAAATCTGTTCATAACTTTTGACTCCCCTAAAACTTATTATTGGCCAGAATCTTTACCAATAATATAAATAGCTGATTAGATTATATTGTGTATGTTGTATTATATGTAATATATGTATAATATATGTAACATAGTCTTATGATAAAGTAAGCCAAAAGAAAGAAAATGTTAAAGTTATAAGGAAGAGAAAATGCATTTATAGTACTTTACTGTATTTATTGAAAAAACATAATATAAGTGAAAAATATACTATAAAAATATAAGTGAACCTACACAGTTCAAACCCATGTTGTTCGAAGGTCCCCTGTACATGTAACTAATTGCCCATGTGACACTGACATCTGAATGCTTGCCTAGCACCTAGAAGTCAACTTATCAAACACTGAATTTGTGATACATGAACTCTCAACCCAATCCTACTCTAATACTTTCCTTTCTCATCCCCTTCTTCTTTAACCCTTATGTCTAATTGAATATAATCTAATCACCAAGTCCTGTAAATGTTATATCCTCAATATTTCTAATCTATCCACTTTTATCCTTCACCATCACTGCCTAGCACAAGATACTGAAGCGGGATGTTTAGTGGGGCTTTCCTGCTGCCCAAGAGCCATCAGTAGTTCTTGATGAGGACTTTTCCCTTCTCTACCAATAGAGAAGGAAAGGTACCACTAGCAATCCAGTGAGGGAGAAACTATAAAAGAATCACTCAGAGAACTGAGATGCTTACATAAACGGGAGACTGGTGTCTCAGTGCACGTGGATATCTGCTTACATAGAGGTCTTGTGGATTTGCCCATTGTGCTTATTTGAGCAAGAGGAGAGGACAGTTGGAGTGAGATGGCAGGGCCGAGACAGGGCTGGCACTGAAGCAGTCCACAAACAACTTGGAAAAATCAGCAATGTGTGAGTTTGCCATGGGTCAAGTGGATGTCCCACAACTCTTGATGGGGATCCCAGACAAAAGAGGCTCTGGAGGGGACTGCCAGGGCAGATGCTAAGTGGGGAGTTGGAAGAGGTAATAGAATGCACGCAAGTTCTTCATGAAGAGCCAGATTTGGATGCCTTTTGCATATGCGTCACCAAAGGTTAGTCAGTGTTAGTCCAAAAGAAAGAAAAAAAAAAAAAAAACACAGGAACTAGCAGCTCAAGGACTGTAACAGAGCCAACCAAGAAAGAGACACAGTCCTTTTCCATTCTCTCCTCCCTACTCCACCTACCAGAATGGCCTGATCCAAGGACAAACAATTATACTCCCCACCCCCAGTGCAAAGTGGGTCTAAACTCTACTTCAAAAACACTTGTTACATAAACAAATGTGGGAGGTATCAGAATTCCAGATCCCTGTACTTAAAGAAGACTCTATATCTCATAGCTCCCATATATGACAGATCATGTCATCTTAATTCAGTAAACAGGGGGCCTGATCCCATCTGTGGCATTTAATTAGGCCTCTTTATGTGCTTCTGCAGGTGCACAGGGTTGCTTTTTATATTTTCACTCTACTTGCTGATGACATTTTAGGAAATAATCCTCTCCTAGATAGTTTGAAACATTAAATAAAATTATTTATGCTAGTTGGAGTCTTGTAGTGCAAAGTTTTTGAGGTATAAAAATTAAATCTCATCTACCAGTAAGAAGAAAACTTAAGCAAATACACACCAACTGAACTTTTATGAAAGACGAAAGCCTTATGAATTCTTTTTTAGCAGTTACTGAGGCCTTTCTCCAAGTGTGTTTAATACAGCAATCTTATTCTGGGTAACCAATAGCTTTTATAGGCCTGTTATCTAACTAAATATGCCAACACTATTATGATTTATAGCTTCATTAATGCTGATGACAAAGGACAGTGAATTTAGTCAATGCTATCTTAGGTCATGGTTATTCTTCCCATCAAAAGTCAAACTGAAAGTAAAATTTCCAACTCTGTAGAGAGAAATCAGCTTCATAAATATCATAAACATCTAATATAAAATTAGAAAATGTACTCTTTTTAGAAAGTACTGAACATTCTAGACCAGGAGTCAGAAAAATGCAGCCCAGGGACCAAATCCAGGCTGCTGCCTGTGTTTGTGAATAAAATTTTACCAAGGATAACTCCAGTGATTTTTTACATATTGTCCAGAGGGGCTTTCACACAAAAACAGCACAGTTGAGTAGTTGTGACAGAGACTGTATGGCATTCGAAGCCTAAAATATTTACTACCTGGCATCTTACAGGGAACTTGCTAACTCCTGCTCTAGCCGCAATGCATTCTCTCTAGATATGCTAGAATGGCTGCTCTCCTTTGAAAGAAAAGTATCTGAGTACCTAAATTTTTTCTGGTAGGATTCATTTAGTAAAAGGCGAAAGATTTATTTGGTCTGAAGAGAAACCAGAGTATCTGGTAGGATTCATTTAGATAGATAGGTAGATAGATAGGTAGATAATAGAATGATAGAATGATAGATAATAAATTATAGATGGATAAGGAAGTTTCTATTTACATATAATATTTTCATTCCTAGCCTATAAAGGAAATGAAAAAAAAAGAACATTTCAAAGTGCTTTACTAATCTCATTTTAAGAATAATTTTATTGTTTAGATAATGTATTTGACAAAGATCATCTACCTCTAACTGTGTTCAAGGAAAAGACACAGTTTTAACCATTCTTTTCCTTTGTTCAGTTAACTGTTAACAGCATGTATTGGCTCAGGTGCATCAATATATTTTCCACAGCATATAGCTCAGGCTGAATGTATATAATCAACTTTAAAATCCAGTTAATTTAAGCTTGACTTTAGTCTGAGGAACAGATTATAAACATCCTCTTCAACTCCCCTTTCAAATAGGGATCTAAATTACTAATCTTGAGTCTCAATACAGCACACATTCACACACACACACACACACACACACACACACAAATTATCTTCCATATCACCTAAAATAAAAATAAAAAGGGGTTATAAGAGTTGTACACTAACATTCAATATAATAATATTAACAGCCAATGGTCATTGAGAGCTAACAATGTGCAAGCACAGCAGAGACTGTCTAGCTCTTCATCAAACCTGCTTCTTTCCTCCTCTTCTAGGGATACAGCCTGAGCTCCAACTAATGGATTGTTCCTGGTCCACATAAGTCTCGGGTGCATGAGCCGCCATGCTCTTTCCCTTCTCATTGATTCAAAGGAGATGATCCCAGCAACCTGAAAAGCCACTGTTAAAAAGGGGAGAGCCCCACGATGGAATAAACCTGGGTTTCCAATCACAGTTTGGAGGAGAGCCCTCTGTCAATCAAGACTCCCTGTTTTGGACTTTATGTGAGTGAGAAATTAACCTCTGTAATTCTTGCTCTATTATACGTTTGCTGACTTGTTTGTAACCACAGGCAGCATAACTCCAACAGGTATTCACATTTAATCAAAAGATACTTTTATTATTATGGCCATGTATTTATAATGTTTACCATATACATTAATAATTTAATTAAGATTAGCACACTAATTTATAAAAATATGCCAACCCATGTAGATGTTTTACAAATGTGTAGCAGATCCTTAAAATATCCTGAAACTCCTTGATCTTAGAAACCCACATACCATTTTTTAATCATGTTTTGGGTAAGTCGTTTCAGATATTTAACATCTTTGTTAAACCATAGAATACTGAATAAACTACAGAGAAGCATGTGAACTATAACAATGTCAATATTGGTTTGTGAATTCAGATGAGATGTGAAGCAGTTGATAAGGCAGAGACTTTTACATTTATACTCCTGACAAATAAGTGATATTTGTGCTAATTATACAAAGGCAACAGAGATCCGACTCGAATTATGCTTTGTTAATTTCCATAAGTTTTTTTTTAATTCTGGTCAAAATTAAAGAGCTCTGAGCATCTTTTATTTGTTGGAGCATGAAATAATAAAATTGTTCAAAGCAGCAAATTATGTCCCTCAAAGCTGGATTTGTTTCAAATCAATTCTGGACACTTTGTGCCACTTTCATTTCAATTTTGTTTTGTATATTTTTTATTTGGCAAGCACAGAATTAAACAAGCACCAGAAACTTTCATCTTCCTTTCCCCATAAGAATCCCTACCATCACTCTCCTCTCCCTTGAGCATTAGATCCATTTTATTCAGCTTATGTGAATAGGCTAAAATAACCGTGGGATGTTTGAAACACTGTAAAATATCTGCCTGGGGGTTACACTTAATGATCTCAAAAAGCATTCCAGCTGACACATCCCTATGTAAAAGCCAAAAGGGAGCAGGAGGTATGACAGTAGGGCGTTGGAGATGGAAAGGAAAAGAAGCTCATTTTATAAGAATGTCATTTTTTGTCCTCTCGTGCTCTCATTATGTGTTGCCTATTGAGGAGTCTATAAACACTGCACCCCAACGTTCCCTACAAGGAGCCAAACTCCTGATAATAGCCTGAGAGGCTTCCCTCTCCCCATTCCCTTTTTCCCCTCCTCCAGATACGCACAATATAAACTGCACACTTGTGCATATATACAGCATGGTGCATTTTACAAAGGCTGTTCAAATTTGTTTTCACTAATCTCTAGGACAATAGGGGCCTATTCCCTGTGGCTGAAGAGGAGCATGGTCATAATCCAAATGAAGAAACTGAGGAATGGCAGCGGCTTCCCCACATCACATCAATGCCTGGTGAAGAATGGAATCTGTGCTAGATCCCTCCACAGACCTCCTTAAACACCTTCCTAAACACCTGAATATTTCCACCTCCCTGAACACCCTCTCTCTTGAAATACTCTACTCCTCTAGTCCTTACATAAATTATGGTCATGCATGAGAATGAAGTTGCCTAGAGCTGAGCTACGAATCAGTGGCTGTGGAAGGAGGCTGCCATGGACTGGGGACTTGTGTGTAGCAGTGCTGGCTGCCACATCTTTGCCTGGGCCCCTTGCAGTTCTTGGAATCTCTGATAGCAACAGCAGGGGCCGGGAGTGCCTTTCCCCTGGCAGCCAAGCAGCAGCCACTCCTTTCTGAGGCAGCCCTCATGAGAACCATCCTGTTCCTATTGCCAGATTTGATAACTCCAGGGTCGTGCAGGAAAAATACTGGAAATACTTAAGGGTGATTCACAGACCTCAGGTGCAAAAGAAAAGCTGTGTTCATTTAATTGCTTTAAAATATCAAGGAAGTTCTTTTATAAGTCTCAGGTTATGCCTGTGGACAATGCTGTCTGTGAGCAAGAGATGAACCAGCAAAATCTGTTAGTAAGAACATGAAGATGCCATCTGTCCACCAAGGTCAGATAGCTTTATATTTTCACTGTATGAGTCAGATGAGAATTTCTCCTCTGTCTCTAAGACCACCAGCCTCCCCCAGTAATTAAATTAGTGTTTAATGGCAATGAAAGGAAACTAAGCCTGATAAATCACTCAATCCCTCAGAAGTTCATTTGAACACACCTTCTCGCCCCTCCACTTCCCTCCCTTTCTTCCTCTCAATCTTTCCCTTTCTCCTTCCCTCCTTTGTCATACATGAATACAAATACAAACAGATAATGTGGGTACCACCTTCCATTACATCCATTACCTTCCAAATAATCTGTTTTATTTAACTACTATCCATGAGTTACCATCCATGTATGTCTTCTATTTGCTTAATCACTTTTTCATTGATTCGGTGAATATTTATTCAGTGTCTACTATGTACCAGATACTTGGCTAAGTCAACTTATCTCAATTCCACATACCTTTCCTGTGGGGCTCATTTACACATGTTCTTATTAATATCATTCACTCAACAGGTACTGACTAAGCCCCAAACCATCAAGAGATAAGTTTGAATAGGTAGCACAGAACCAGGCTATTATTTCTTTATTCTACTTCCTTCCAAGTGTCTCAACTCTTCCCCAAATTCCTGATATTACTGTGGATTCTTTTTCACAGCTGGATACAGCTCGGTGTAGCTGCCACTCATGGAGCCTCCAGCCTCCAAGACACTGAACCAGTCACTGGAAGAGAAAAGCGAACAAGAAACTATCCCTGACCTTGAAAGGCTCACCAGTCCAGCAGGTGACTATACTAAGCTGCGTGGAGTGCAGTCACAGAAGCCCAATCAAAGGCTGTAGGCATGGAAGAAAGCAGGATAGAAACACCTGTAGCTTGCACTTTGTGTGACCAGGCCAAGACCTTAATCACACGATCTTGCATATGAAAAGATTTTATGATCGCCATTCTATGTGTGAGGAAACTGAGGCTCAGAAGGGTGAAATAACTTACCTAAGTCTGATCATAAGGCAGGAATGTTCATTCCTTTACACTGGACTTTCCCCCAGTCTTCATAGCTCAACATTCCTGCCTTCCATATTCCCTGCAGCTTTTATATCCCAGATGCTCCAAGCTGGGGAGACTTCAGACACAGGACCACAATCTGGCAGAAAGAAAGAAAATGGGAGCGTTTATATGTCTTTGAAGAGAATTACCTTTTAAGGGATAGTCACAATATCCAATAACAGTGACGAAGTTACAGTTTACAAAGTCATTTATCATTTAACGCACGCATAATAAATGCTGTGGGAGAATACTATAAAAGATTTTTTTTAATAATGTGAATGGAAAAAGTGAGAAACTTCACTCCCAACCACCACCAACTTATCATCATCAACCTAAACAAGCACTTACTGTGTGAGCTCTAGACTTCAAGAATACTTTCAGAATTTTATAAAAATAAAATGTCCAGTTCTGCTAATATTCTTCCTCATCACAGGCCAAGAGAATGCTTTACCAGTGCTCTATTAACTTACCTGCCTCCTTTATCCCTGTTAACTTCCTGCTGCTAATCTGGAGTGGCACTTCCAGGGCCTGTGAGTTGAGTGCTTGCCTCCAGATCTCAAACAGAAAAATTAAGAAACAAAAGAAGCACCTAATCCTTCTATCAATTGATCATGAACATGTGGGAGGCTGAGCACAGGTGTGAATCAGATGATACCTAGACTTGGCAGATAAAGCCTATAATTAAATAACTCCAATACTATAAGGAAAGGTCAAGTGTCATAGATGGGTATGGGGGGAAAATCTGGGAGTTCAAAAAGGAGAACTATTGAATTCTAGAAACCCTTAGAAAATCTTTAAAACTGAATAATTTCACTGTTGTTTTGGAAGATGACGTGAGTGGGTTTTCAGAATTGCTGTTTTCTAAGTGGTAAGTTTCCATTCTAAGTATTTTTGGAGGAATTCTAAAAGCCCTGGTGCCTTCAAATTACAGTTCCAGGCATGCCAAATAAGCAACTGTTGATTGGGGTCACACACAAAAAGTCTGTGTTCCCAGATTGGAGAAGCACTTCAGAAAGACTCAGTGTTGATTACCATCAAAATTGTATTACAATTATAGGTAGCAATGAAGATTTTGATGGAATCCTGAAAGAAAGAAGAAGAAATGGAAAATTTTAAGCTGAAAGGGGTAAACAAGTCATTAGTTCCTATTGGGGGTTGGTGGTAAGTTTCATTTTAAAATGAGATTTTATCGTCTCTTACACACATGGTTTTTCCATAATAAGAGAAAATAATTTTAGAACAAATATTCCCAGAGAAGAAAAGAAAATTACAAACAAAGGTACAAAGAATAGAGCCATATTTCTATTGTTCTATTGTTATGAAACATGAGAAGAACCCTGGATGCCAGATACATGATATAAATTGTTCAAAGTGTGTCCAGCTTACGATGGGAAAAGCTCGTCTGTGGTCAGACCAGATTGCAGAGCCTTGCGCAGCATGTAGACTTCTTCCACATGCGTTGATTACGTGCTGAATTAAGTAAACCAGATCCAGACACTTGTTTAGCTCACACAATTTTCAATATAGGAGGGTTTCCCCAGAAATGTGTAGATTGATTTTAATCATCTTGCAAAGAAGGCTATTATCTGTACACAAGTTACTTGGATGATGGAGTATGTTCCTTCAACAAAAACAATCCTTCCTTATACAGTAAATAAGACTCCTCGCCATCCCAAACTACGTTGCAAACCTACCACAGGGCCACTGAGTTAATGAAGTCCAGTTATTAAAAATTATTTGTGTCAATAATCCTCTTCATTACTATAAAAAATTAAGAATATGCTGTATTCACTTACCAGGCGACATAATAGCCTATTCATGTGAATTTTCTTCCCATGGCTTTCTCAGCAAAGATGTTCTTTTATGGATTAATCTTTCTTAGATTTTCCATGTAGGTCAGGAGAAACTTTTATTTCAATCAATTACAAAGTTAAACAATGTATTCTGACATTCATTGAATATGCTCAAAATTTTTGAAAAATAATTTAGCAATATGTATAAAAGATCTTCAAAGATAAAAGCCTTGAGCCCAATAAAGTCCTCCTTTTAAGTATCTGTTCCAGGGAATTCAGAATGTGTCTAAAGATTTATGTGCAAGGTTCTCAGTGTCATATTATTTACAAAAGTGAAAAAACCAAAGTCCAACAAAGGACCATAGTAAAAAAATCTTTATGAACCCATTTGTTGGCACAATATACACTCATTAAAATGTTTTTTAACAAATATTTAATCATGTGGAGAAATTCTCATAAACCAAAGTTACAAGAAAAAAATAAAGAGGGAGAATACAAACTCAGTGGGAAGCCATCTCCAAATTCACAAATAAGTATAGACATGAACCAAATGCATCCTTGGAATATATCAAGATTCTAACAGTGTGAGAGAGCCCTATTATGAATAATTCTTATTTTCTTCTTCAACTTTCCTACATTTTACAAGTATTTACAATGAACATGTACTATTTTTTTAAAGGAAGAGATAGACCAAAATCATTTCTGTCAATGTTGCTCAGTGATAGAAAAACAGATATGATTATTGGTAGTATGTGAGAGAACCACAAATAAGGAAAAGAAGGCCAGTCTCCAAAAGATGGATGAAAATCATAGAAAAAGGTGAGTAGCCATCTGCAGCAGGAACCAATGTTTTAAATAAAGAAGTCTGGCTGAGGAGTGTGCCTTAACTCAAAAATTTCAATAAAAGAGATTTAGCCTCAGGAAGGCAGAGCACACACAGGCATGCACACACACAAAACCTCCTCAGCTAGGGCGAGAGAGAAAGAAACAGAAAGAAAGAGAGAGACAGAGACAAAGAGATCTCAATAAAAAGAACAAGAGTGGCCACAATTCTTTAGCTCTCAATGGCAACCCAGGTATTTCAGGAATTGAACTTCACAAACCTGTTTATAGTCTGTCCAGAAGTTCCATCTTCTGGCTAAGATCTGTCTACCCTACACTTTACCTACTCCAAAACACTCACCCTTCTCCATAATACGCCTTGTTTTTCCAAGTTCCTGGATCTATAGTCATGTTTTTCCCTCCTCCCCTTCTCTTTGCCTTCAAACCAAGTCAGACTCACTTAGAGTGGCATCAGGTCATTAGAATTTTTAAAGTTCCCAAGTGAGTTGAATGTGCAGCCAAACGTGGGGAACAACTTATCTGGTCTCTGTTCATTTCTATCTTTGTGTCTGTCCCCCTAGCACCACCCCTCACCCCCTCCCACATAGTGAATCAATAAATAGCAGGGACTTATCCATTCATTCATTGCTTCATCCAATGGATATTTATTATGTGCCTTTATGTGCCAGGCATTATTAGTTTTTATATCTGACCTCCTTTGTCTCCTTCTTCCTGTCCATTCAGCTTCTAGAATATAGCCTGGCACAGAATAAAAACTCAATAAAATTGTGTTCTAGTCCACTGAAATCATCACTAGGGATTTCCAGCTCTTAATCATGATCTTAAATTGCTCCTCATCAAGAGTGTCAATTAGATTAGGTATCAAGCTCTTAACTTCTTTTTAACACATACTAACTTCATATATTTTAGATCAGGAAAGGATCTGAAAATCCAACTGTCTCTAGGATACAACTCTAAGGATAGTGTTTGTTCTGAGCAGTCTACCTCAAACAACACAAGGAATTCATACCTTTAAAATGTAAGTACAATTCGTTTACTATATATATATATATATATTTATATTTATATTTATATTTATATTTATATTTATATTATACATGGGAAGTCGAATCTTCTTTCTTTTTGGTTAGGATGACAAAAAGGTAACACATGCCAAAAAAGTGACATCTATTAAATTTGTATAAAGTCTTCTCAAGTACTCACATGATGTGGTATTTAACTGAAAACTCCTGAGGCTCCCTGTTCTCTTTTGAGTAAATCCAAGTGCTGTTCCCACTCTTTAAACCCTTCCTCCAGGGCTGTGCTCTCTCCCCTCCCAACTCCACTCTCCTCCTCAGCCTGCCTTCTCCTAAAGGCACTATTTGCCATAAAGTTTGTTAATCTCCCAAACATGGTTTGCTTACTCTTTTCTTCCTGTTATACACATTCTTCCCTTCTTGACTCTCACATGAAAAGGGAACAGCAATACTAATTTTTTTGCCTTTCCCTAAGGCTTTCATACTGGCAGTTAATTAAATGTGATTTTCCACTAGCTCAATATGTTTCAGGAAACAGAAAAGTCAAAAAGAGCAAAGGACTTAAAGTCTCCCTTGATAAGTCCTAATTAACTGGCCAATCAGAAATCTTTCTACTGTTTAGGCTAATAACTATGCCAAGGTATGATTTCATGCAAAGTTTAAACAGGAAATACTCAAAACAAGTTAGAGAAGAGGATATCCATAAAAGATGAATTGAGGAGAGGTCAGTTGGATTCAGAGGTGCATGCATTTGAGCACTCTGCTACCAATGAAGTTCAGTTAAACATACACATGCACACACACTAACATATGCACACACAAACACATGAGCACACATACATGCCCATGCCCATTCACACGGAGGTACACAAACACATACTTGAACACATCTGTGTAATACATACACACAGATACTTACATACTTGCAAAATCACACAAATAATACTCATACATAGCTGCACATACCATACACACATATGCACATGTACACAAATGTACATGTATTCACACTCACATTTTACCTCCCAAATAAAACTCTAAGTTCCATGAGGCTGGTACCACATCCTCTACTTGTAAATTTTCACAGCACCTGGCAGTGAGCTGAGCCCATATGAAGTACTCAACAAATACAAGTTAACTCAAAATGTTTACATAATTTTCTACATTGTTATGTCCAAATTTACTAATCATTTAACCTTCTTTATATAACTTCATAACTTGTTTTTTCCAGCTGAAAACTGTGAATAACCCCTACTTTTCTCATAAAATTATAGGGATGCTCAAAGCTCATGATCCTTGGGCATATGCACTTTTGTAAAGAGGAAGACAAATTTGATAAGGGTTCATAATCTCATAAATTTCTATATAACATAAGACTGGAGATGAAGGATAGAGAGAGATGGAACAATCTCAGAAGCAGGAAACTTAGACTTTCTTTTCTTAAAAGAGTAGCCTAGTTTTGTTTGCTTTTTGGTGTTTAAGTGTTGATTCGACTTTAGTGTTCCATGTTACAGCATCATACCGATTGTTCTCAGGGAAAGACTAAATAGAAAGTGGCGGAATTACTGAGAACACTTCAGGCCTGTGAATGGATTTGCATGTTAACAGAAACCAAACACTATCCTCAGATTGAGGCTCAAATACATGTGAGACATGACATTAAACCTGATCCGCCACTATATCTAAGCACTTCAAGACTACTTGATATATTTGAAGCAGAATGTTTTATCATAAAGTTGCATTTTTCAAACTCTTTTACATTGTGACCAGGCAGTGGGAAGAATAATGCCCCCTACAAGGTCTACACTCTAATATTCAGACCTTGAATATATGAGGCTAAATTCAGGACCAAAAATAAGTGACAAAGTGTGCATCTTTACCCAACATGCACTTTACAGGACTGTCTTTTCTTTCCTAAGGTTATCTGAAAATATGTGGCTCACAAATCTTTTAATAGTCTCCGACACCTAGATAAGCCCACAGTAGATGCGCAGTAAATATATCTGAATGAGCAAACAGATGAAGAGATGAACTTACTTGACCTTGGCACATCTTTTAGATCAGGATTTTTCAACCTCGGCATCATTGATAACTTGGGTGAAATAATCCTTTGTTGTAGGGGACTGTCTGTGCATTATAGCATGCTTAGTAGCATCCCTGGCCTCTCCTCACCAGCTGCCAGTGGCACCCCCCACCGATTGTGAGAATCAAAAATGTCTCCCAATGGGGGGTGCAAAATTGCCCCTAGTTAAGAACCACCGCTTTCAAACAAAGGTCCTCAACCACGATTGCACATTAGGATAACTTAGAAAGATTTTCAAACACCCAAGTCTTAGACCACACTTCAAATTAATCAAGTCAGACTCATTCAGGGTGGCATTTAGTCATTAGGAGTTTCCAAAAGCTCTCAAATGATTTGCATATGCAGCCAAATGCTGAGAATCACTTCTCTAGCTGCTCGCTATTAAAACTGTGGTCAGAGGACCAGGAGCTGGGCACTACCTTGAAGCTTGGCAGAAATGCAGAATCTCGGGAGGGGGCCAAGATGGTGGAGAAGTAAGGAGCTCTGTAATCTTCACCCGCCCACATCTATTAAACTGAGAAGGACTGAAGAGACAATACTCTGATCTGCAAGTGGGGGGAAAAGAAGAAACAGACGCCAGAAAGAAGACAACCTCAAAGATGCCTGAGTGAGTGACTGGGAACTGGAAATTGGAGGACGGGAGGGCCTTGGAGGTGCAGGGGGAAAGGAGCCCCAACCCAACACAAGGTAGAGCACGCTGTGCCCTGGAGAGACAAGGGGAAGAGAAAGAGAGACTGAAAACACTCATAGAGCTGTCTCTAAAGAAGAGATAAGAAACTCGCCCCAGGACAGAGAGAGATATTGTCACCCCATATATAAACAGTGGGCGCAGGGAGAGAAATCCGTCCCATCTAGCTGGCGAATTCTTCCTTGGGCGCGGCGGCAGCAGCGCCCATTCCAGGTGGCACTGGGAAAGGTGGCCCCCTCCCCCTGAGAGACCCCAGCTAGGAAGCCGGCCACCTGTGCGAGTCCATCTCACCTCCAGAGGCAGCGGCACCAGGAGAAACAGCCCCCACCCCCTGGCACGATCCCAGCTGGGAGGCCAGCCGCCAGCAGGAGCACATCTCCTCTCCGGTGGTAGTATTAAAGTGCATGGACTAGGATTTGGAAG
>CM053577.1:92545528-92562005 GCA_028646485.1 Cryptoprocta ferox | reverse complement strand
TGTATGAGAGCATGGAAGTTTTCTCCTGATAGTTTTTTCCCCTGAAAGAGAAATCAGAAGTATGGTTGTCAGTTGAAAATAAGGAGGCAGGTGAAGGTGTTGAAGATTTGAGGACTCAACATTTATGAGGAAGAGTTTAGGGGAATGGACGAGAAAATATACTAGTGAGTTGTTGGATGTCCAGGTAGTACAAAGTGCTAGTGGACACATATTTAACTTAAGACCAGTCAAGGTGGTTGAATATTTGTCTTTAGTCATGGTTGGCTTCACAGGTACAGGGTTAAGATTAGACAGAGCTGGATTTAACCAGAGTGACAGTTGTACGAAGAGAATATAATGAAGAAGGCATGTGACTTGAGGCTCTCTAGGCAAGGGTGTAATTATAATGATGGGCCATGGATGTAGAAGAGCATGGATGATGAAGGCAGCAAGGAACAGTGAATCTGTAGCTGTTGTCATTGATGTGTTTTCGAGGGCAGAAGAACTAGAGGGATTGAGCTGGGGAGATAAGAGGTAGTAGTAGAAAAACTCAATTTTGAAACTGAGATCATAGAGAGATTCATATTTGTGATGGCAAATCTGCCATTGATATGACCATGCAGGTAGGGAACTGAGATTGCATGAAGGACATAGTCAACTATGGAGAGAAGGGAGGTCAAGGGTCTGAGAGTCTGGAATATTGGAAGAATCACCTACATGGATTTTGAAATTTCTAGAAGTTACAACAGGAGAAACTGATGTACAAGGAACTAAAATCCTCACACAATGAGGAGGACTCACCCAGGGGTCTGCAGCTGGTTGCAACAAGGAGGCATTGTGGTAGTATGGGGGTTGCAGCAGAAAACCATACTGTCATTGGGAGAATTAAAGACATGGACGCTTATCAAAAGGGTTGCATGGTGCCAGGTGTCTGGTAAAGGTCAGTAAGTCATCTTTGAACTTGTAGTTTTAGTTTTGACATGGAAAGAGCTTGGAAGTCATCACTCTCATCCTTACAAGAAGAAAAAGCTGAACAAACTAAAGCTCAGTGACTTTTCATGACCCATCAGAGAACTGAACTTGTGGAGCAAATTGCCACCCTGAGATGTGGAGAGAAGTGAATTCAGACATTCACAGCTGAGATTTGCTTAACTGGAGTAGAAGCCACTAGAGCTATAAACTGGTAGGAACATTTGAATGATAATTTTGATGAATTGCTAGAGGTTGATTGCGGACTAGCATGATAGTAAGACTCCAGGAGTCTATGGTCTTCAAATCCTAGATGACACTTCTGGAGAAGTAATGCACCTCAGGCTTACAATTTGGATATCCTGCAACACAGTCTGCTGCTCAAAAACATCTCAGTATTTGTATAAAACTATAATTCTTTTATACATATAAGAATAATCTGTTTGAAAATGTATATTTTTGTTATTTTTATTTTGAGAGAGAGAGAGATTGAAAGAGACAGAGAGAGAGAGAACCTCAAAGAGGCTCCATGCACAGAGCAGAGCCAGAGGCAGGGCTAGATCTCAGGACTCTGAGAATCAAGAGTTGGATGCTCACCTGCTCAACTGACTGAGCCACCCAAGCGTCCCCAAAATATGTATTTTTAATTGTAGTTTTTCTTAGCAATCATGGAATAAACTTATGACTCCTTTGTATTTCAAGGACATGCTTGTGTAATTGCAATACAGTAACACGATAAGTACCGTATGCAAAAGGAAAGTCAGTTAGCCATGACATTGCAGTTACTGTAGGTGTGCTTTTAAGCTCCTTTTTCAGGGGAAAGAAAAAGGACCCAATTAGCCTAACTCAGGTAATTGAAAAAAAACTATGTGTAAAAACAGAGAAAGACAAATACAGAGGGAGGAGAAGGGAAAGAGGAAGAGAGAGAGGAGGGAGGGAGAAAGGGAGAAAGAAGTGGAGTGAAATCTCAAAGCGAGGAACAGCCTCTAGAAAACAGGAAATGTAATTTGGAAATGGAAAGATTCAAGATTCAACCTGGATCTAAAGATAGGCCTTCCTAGTGGCCGCTCAGCAGCACGTATCCAAGATCATCACTCTTTAGTTTCTTTTCATATATATATTCCTGCAATCAGCTGACTGATTCTCGCCATAGGTCTAAATTTAAATTTCACAATGAGAGAATCTTGTTGGTGTAACCAGTCCTCCCTGGCCCTATTTGTGTAGAACTTTTATATGAAGCTCCTCATAGTTGGTTGGTCAGGCTATGGGTTATCTGCTTTTGTGGGATCCAATCAAGGGGAGGAAGGTAGGTCTGCAGACCGGGGAGAGCTGTCACAGCTGGAGGACACAGGCTCCCTGCTCAGGGAATAGGTCAGGGCCCCTTCATGAGGCAATATCCTTTAAAAGAAACTGAATGTAAGCTGTCCTATACTATATGGTCAGACATCTATATAAAAAGGAAAGAGTCCATTATTTGGATTTATATTCATACACTTGCCTTATTTATAATCAGTCAAAATGGCTAAATTTATAATGTTGGTATTAAATAATTTCCAATTGCATTGATTTTTTAAAATTCTTATTCTTTTAGTTTGTATTCTGTGTTTGCAGTGACATCCCATAATACTGGCAGCGCTCAGAGATTCAATTACATCATGTTTACAGGTGATCCACCATAGGATAAAATGCCAAGGAACTAAAGAATCTATGTTACTGTATTGCCCTCTAGTGGTATACTCGGGTTAACAGTTACTGTACTGCCATATGTAGAAAGCAACCTTGTGCACTAATTCAAAGTTAGAAGGGAAACTCTTTGTTTCTGTTCTATTTAGAGGATGCATTGCATAGAGCCATAATATCACAGTGTCTGCCTATTTCTTACCATGGAAGATCACAAACTAGGCTTATCAAACTCTAATAGACGATCTTGAGTTGGAGACTAAGCTAAGTGTTTTGAACCTTAGAAATTTTTGATAATGTTAGAATTATATAACATTAGGAATGGAACAAAGTTTAAGACCATTAAATCCAACCAAGTCATTTTACATTTGAGAAAACAAGCTTCAAGATTTAACTATATTAGCCAAGGTGCTGAAGATAATTTACAGTAGAAATGAGCCTAGAATCCAAGTTTCCTGCCTCCCAGGCAAAGAATATTTCTTTCATACAACCCACACATTACAATTACGCTTAATCAATGTGGGGAATGGCTCAAGGTCATGACTGTTATTTAAAAAAAACAGGTGTGATATCTTAAAAAGGAAAATTAATGCATGAGTTATTTGAAGGAAGGAAAGGATATATGCTCTTTCTCTTTTAGGAAAATAATACAATGTTTAAAACTTTATTCTCTTTATTAATTCCATAGCATCATTTCTGGGCAAAGCAGGAGAGAAGGGAAAATAGGCTGGACAGGGCAGAGGCAAGTGGGGAGGGTATTCAGGAATACTTCTATCCATGTTTCTGACCTCAGGGGCTCATTCTTATTCAAAGAATAGGTTGTGAGGGTGACTTAACTGGAATATCCATTCCCTTTTTATCAGTGATCCAAATGGCTATGCTATGGACTGAATTGTGTCCTCCACCAAATTCACATGTTGAACCCTTAACCCTCAATGTGACTATATTTGGAGACAGAGCTTATAAGGGGGTAATTAAGGTTAAATGAGGTCATAGGGTAGGTCCCTAATCTGATAGGACTATCTTCTTTTATGAACAGGAAGAGAGAGAGAGAGACAGAGAGAGAGAGACAGAGAGACAGAGAGAGAGAGAGAGAGAGAGATCTGTCTCTCTACCATGCAAGGACAAATCCAAAAGACACTATCTATAATCCTGGAAGAGTTCTCACTAGAACCTGACCGTGCTGACACCTTGCTATCATTATTTCATTTTAACTTCACTAATTTTGGAAACTAAGGCTCAGAAGGTAACTCACCATCCTTGTAAGTGGTAGAAGAACAAATCAAATCAAACTTTGTGTGATTCTGAAACCCAAAATCATTCCAACCCATTGTACTCTGGCCATGTTAGTTTCCTACTATAGCTGCATTAAAGACATGTGCCATGTGGTCATTCTTCCTAGTATGGGAGGCTGTGAATCTAACATCTTTACTGACTTCTCTGATGCTTTTGGCACTCTGGACTACCTTCCTTATAAACCACTCTTCCCTTGGTTTCTTTGATACCAATTTGTATTGGCTATCTTTCTTCCTAACTAACCCTTCCTTGTCCCTCAAGGGCACTCTTTTGTCCCTTTATGTACCTTACTGGCATTGATGTGCCCCAAATGGTGTCTGTTATTGTTGTTATTTTGGCAACCTCGTGTCTTATGCATTATTTTATTTTTTACTACCAGTCATATTCTTTGACCTTCCCAGTAGCTTTTTCTTTCTTTTCTGTCTTGAAGTCTCTCCTGAATTTCAGATTCATGTATCCAGCATCTGCTGGATATTTCTATCTGAATCTCTGACACATACTTCAAAGTAAATTATACATCTGAACTTAGAAGTTTTCATTCATTGAATGTTCTTACTGAAACTCATCACTCCCTAACAAATACCAACTTCCTCTTAATCACCCAAGCAAGAAAGCTGGGGGTGAGTCTCAATTCTTTCTTCTACCCCTTCTCCAATCAGTCATCAGAATCTGTGTTTTATCATCAAAATAATCACCGACTCCATCCCTTCTCTCTTTCCCAGCTGCTATTACCCTGGTTGACAAGGTTTCATTGGTTGCTTGCATTAACATTGTAACTCATCTGTCTGCTTCCATTATATATCCACTTAAATCTTTTATACTACAGATAGACTGAATAATCTAAAGTGCAAATATGAGCAGTTGCAAAAGAGAAAGTTCAGTCTTTAAAACAAGTGCATATGGTCCTTGTAATCCAGATGCTGCTTTTCCTTCCAGCCCCATCTGCAGTCACCTTTATAGATATTCCAGGTTTGCTAATTTTTTTATAGTTCCCTGTTCACAAAATTTTGTTGTCAGATCATTATGTTCTTTCTCTGACCATAACCCATTACTCTTCCAACCTCTCAGCCCTCACCCTCACTCAGCAAGAATAATGCCTATCATGATTCATTTTTTCAAGACACAGTTGAGATGTCACCCCCATCAAGAAGAATTCCTGATATCACATTAGGCTACATGTCTTTCCTCTGTGCTCACATAGAGTCCTGAACATTCCTCTGCCATTGATGATGCCACTGTAGTTACATATCTGTCTTATTTGCTCCTCACAAGTGTTTGTTAAACTGAAGTGTTCTAAGGGCAAGTTTTTTTTTTCAGAGGCTTCAGTTTCAATATCTGTGGTTCACTAATTATTTTTACAGACATATCTATCTATCTATCTAGACATGCATTTATTATTTTAAATCATAATGATTAGTTATATAATATGATGAATTCTATACAAATATGCACATGTATATGTCTGTATATATGTATAACATATGTATTTACACAGCTAGAACCATGTTAGTTAACTGCTATCTTCCAAAGTAGAGTAAAACCCTTTTATAAATTTGTAGAGCCATACTGTGGATTCACTTGAAGGAAAATTATCTTGTTGAGATCTAACTCTCTCATGAAAATAAGGGTTGTAATTTTTCTTTACCCTGACTACGAAGCGTTCTAGCAGCATTCCCAATGTTCTTTCTTCTTTTCATTGTTTATCTGAGAAGGGACTAGAGAAGGCATTAAAATAAGTGAGGTGGCAATGCAGGGGCCTGAGTGACTCACTGCCAAGGGGCTCTGATCTGGACCGCTCCCATCATTATCCCAGGAACACATGTTTTCAAACAAATGCTCTAATGTAATAACTCATATGCTGGAACTAGTCTCTGCTCACTAATCCAAGAATTGTATTCTCTGGTTTATACTTTTTACTCACCATCTTTGTGCATTTGTCTTGGCCAGGAAAAGAGTCATTGTATTCTTTAGAGCTAGTGTTTGATGGGCTAGCACAAAGAGTTTTGAAAGTTTTCTCCTGATGCAAATGGTGCTTTTGAAATACATTGGTAGGAAATAGAGTCAATAATATTGTATTAACTTTGTTTTTTTAAATGTTTATTTATTTTTGAGAGAGAGAGAGTGAGCAGAAGAGGGGCAGAGAGAGAGGGAGACAGAGGATCTGAAGTGGACTCTGTGCTGACAGCAGAGAGCACAGGTGGGGCTCAAACTCACAAACTGTGAGATCATGACCTGAGCTAAAGTCAGACGTTTAACCAACTAAGCCACCCTGGCGCCCCTATGTTGTATTAACTTTGTGAGGTAACAGATAGTAACAAGACTTACTGTGGTGACCATTCATAATGTATATAAATGTTGAATCACTATGTTGTACACCCAAAACTAATATAGTATTATATGTCATTTATACCTCAATAATTTTTAAAAAGTGCTTTGGCATTTCATTGCTAAACCCATACTCTATCTTTTAAAAACTGATAGCTGAGCAGGGGCAGAAGCCACATAGCCAGCTCCTCGAAAAATATCCTTTTGCCCATCATCACCAGGATGCTTGTTCTCAAGCAACATGTTCTAACAATGTGAGACTTTGGCTTTTGCACTAGCAGCTGGATGTCAACTCTCATTTGGCTAAGCCACGTCTCCCAAGTACCAAGTCCTATAAAGGTACACAAAACTAAATTTGAACTTCATTCTTTTCATCTCCTCTTGCTTGGAGTAATAGTGTGATTAATCTAACATTGCTTTGGAGTATGTCATTTCTTTATTGGTAAATTAAGAGACATTATCCTTAAAAAAAAACCCAATAAGTGATAGTTGTTTATTATTCTGTTATCTCTGTTAATTTGCAACATCTGTGCCAGGTATTATAACCCATGTTTTAATGTTCATTTATTTTTGAAGGAGAGAGAGACAGAGTGTGAGTGGAGGAGGGTCAGAGAGACACACACACACAGAATCAGAAGCAGGCGTCAGGCTCTGAGCTGTCAGCACAGAGCCTAATGCAGGGCTCTAACTCATGAACACTGAGATCATGACCCGAGCCAAAGTCAGATGTTTAACTGACTGAGCCACCCAGGAGCTCCTAAAACCCATGTTTTAAATGTCTATTACTAAGGTATCCTCATAGACCAAATAGTCAAATTAGATTTTTGGTGAAAGGAAAAAAATTAACATATATAGTCATATAAATATGTTTATATAGTGTATTTTAAATATTCTATAACATTATAAATATTAGTAAATATATAATTATATATAATATATAAATATATATTTATTGAAATATATAAATGTATTAATGAATACATATTTCTTCATTTGTTCTGGACATACCCCTTGCCATTAGATGGTAAGGCTTTTGCTATAAGACTTAACTAGCTAGACAAGTTATTTTGGCAGCAATTATGTATTTATAAATGGCCTCCAAGTAAGTTTTATGAGAATGAAAAGAAAGTTCTTTCCAATACTAGTACTTATATTTAAATAACATTATTGCTCAGTGATAGTCCTATAAAAGAGTTATCTGGAACATGTTAAAAATACTAATACTCAAACTATCCTAGAGATTCTGGTTCAATTGATTTGGATGGGCTTGAGCACTAGTATTTTTAAGAACTGCCCAGTGCATTCCATTGTGCAGCCAGGATTGATATTAAAAGGCTGAGCACAATTAATAAGCAATTGGAGGTCAGATGGAAGCCTCTGCGTTTGCCATGTTCCTGTGCCCTCTGCCCTGGCTAAGATAATAAATCAAAAGCATAACGTATCCCAGGGGAATAACGGAAACTATTACCATTTTTAAGAGTCTAAAGTCAGGCTGCCCAATAGAATTCTCTGTAATGAGGGAACTGTTCTATATCTACCTTGTCAAATAGAGTACCCATTAGCCACGCGTGGTTATTGAGCACTTGACATGTGGCTAATGCAACTAAGAAACTGAATATAAATTTTTTTAAAATTCTTTTTTCCCAAACTTTTATTTAAATCCTAGTTAGTTAACATAGAGTGTAATATTGGTCCCAGGAGTAGAATTTAGTGATTCATCACTTACATATAACACCCTCCTTAATACTCATCATCCATTTAGCCCATCCCCCACCCTCTCCCTCCATCAACCCTCAGTTTGTTCTCCATCATTAAGAGTCTCTTATTTTTTCTTCCCCTCCTCTCTTTTTTCCTTCCCATATGTTCATCTGTTTTGTTTCTTAAATTGCACATGAGTGGAATCATATGTTTTTTGTCTTTCTCTAACTTATTTCACTTAGCATAATACACTCTAGTTCCATCCATGTCATTACAAATGGCAAGATTTCATTTTTGATGGCTGAGTAATATTTCATTCTGTATATATACCACGTGTTTTAATTAATTAGTTAATTTTTTATTTTTTCATACTCAAGTTAGGTAACATACAGTGTAGTATTGGCTCCAGGAGTAGAATCTTTTGGGGTGAATTCCTCCACTTGTTATTTTGTCAAGGACACTGGTTTTTTTCATTGTTGTTTGTTTTTGTTTTTGTTTTTGTGGTTGTTAGGAAAGCCTGTTATATTCCTATTCCTGAGAGTAATGGCTATATTAAGAAGAGGTCCCCCCCCAAAAAAAAGGTAAGCTAGATCCTTGGTGTGTTTTGGTCTGCTTGTTAAAAAAGGCTAGATCCAAAAAATAATAAAATATAAAATATAAAATTTGAAAATTGCTTCTCTGTATCCCATAAAAAACACAAAACAAAAACATAAACAAAAACAAAGAAAGCTAGATCCTATTTCCCCTAGAGCTGAAGATTTGCAGCACTCTGTGATCAGTCAACTTGGGGCATGTGAGGGATGTGTGGTCTTTGGTGGAGGGGGGCCTGCTTAGCTGATTCTCAAAGGGATTTGTCCTAATAGAGATGCACCTGCAGGGTGCAGGGGTAGGGGCTTGGTGTAAGCAGCTCTAGCCTCCACTAGGTGGTGCCGTTTTGCTTACAGAAGTTGGTCAATGTTGTGGGGGGAAATGGTGTAGCTCTCTGTTGTCTCTGTCTTGGGAGCGAGGAACTGGTGCCTGCCACTCCTCAGGAAACCCTCGCAGAAGGGCAAACAATAACTCCTCCTTGTCGCTGCTTCCATCAGATCCCTGCCTTCACCCTGCCTGTGTCCGAGCTGTCTGCCTTCCAGATGGCTTAGCACTCCTGTATTTTATCTCTGGTGCAGCTGGGTTTCAAAACTCCAAACTTCAGAGACCCCCCTGGCATGGACCCACTTTGATCCTGTGGAGGAGGGTCTTGCTGCAGAAACAGGGCTTGTTTGTCCCAGAAAAATGGTCACAAGACCAAACAGCGGCTTGGATTTTATGATAAAGTGCAGCAGAAAGCTAGCACCAAGGCTCACTACTCTCACCCAGCGTCCCTGTTCCTTGCTAGTGAACAGGGCAGCTCAACAGTGCACACTGGGTCTTCTGTCCCTGGAGAGGCCGTGCCATCTCTTCCAAAAGCATTCCAAGAAGGGGAGCTGTTTTTCCACCTGTGACCCAAGGGATCCTCAGACCATACTGCCTGATCCCAGGTCTCTGCCCTCCTTCCCCCCCAGAGCGAAATCCTGCCATTTGTGACCCTGGTGATGGTGCAGAACTCTAAAGCTTCAGACTCTGTTCTGTTGCTTATGAAAACAGTCTCTCTCCTTTTCCCAGTCAATGGTTTTGGGGAAGATTTTCTTGTACAATCCCCCGTGCATGTTTTCACTCTTACTCTTTCTGTTACTCCTTTCTAAGTGATGAGGGCTCCCTCCACTCTGCAGCATCTGCAGCTCTTTACTCCCCCAAATGGACTTTCCACAGCTCCTACTTTCCACGAAGTGGTTGTTTTTCTACTTGTAGACATGCAGTTTTGTTCTCTTAGTTCTCAGACTGACTTCTTGTGTTTGAGGGATAAGACAAGCTTAGGGTCCCCCTACTTCTCTGCCATGTTAAATCCTCCAAAAATTTTATTTTTAGGTATAGTTTAAATTTAGTGACATGTGTTAAGTGGCTACTGTACTAGACAGTATAGATCTAAAAGATGCAGAAGTGAGACCTCTGTTATATTTCCATTTAATCTCGTCCAGAAAACTGTTCCTGAGGTGTCTAGTCAGAAGTAATCTTGTTGCTATCTGTATGTTTTCCATTGCTGCTGTAACAAATTACCCCAAACTTAGTGGCTTAAAAACACAATGTGGCTTAAAGGAACATAAATTAAGTTCTGAAGGTCTCAAGTTTCTGAAAGTCAGGACTCCAAAATGGGTCTTATGAGGCTAAAATCCAAGCATTGGCAGGATTGTGTTCCTTCTAGAGGTTCTGTGAATGAATCTGTTTCCTTGCCTTTGCCAGCTTCCAGAAGTCACCTGCATTCTTTGGCTTGTGAGTCCTTCCATCTTCAAAGCCAACAGTGCAGCATCTTCAAACCTCTGATCCTGACATTTCTGTATTCCTCTCACTTATAATGACCTTTTTTTTTTATTACAGTGTATTAATATGGATAATCCAGATAATTTCCTCACTCAAAATCCTTAATTTAATCTCACCTCAAAGTACATTTTATTATGTAAGGTAACATATTCACAGGTTTGGGGGATTAAGATGTAAGCATTTTAAAGGAGCCATTATTCAGCCCATCATAGCATTGTACTTATTCTGCCTTGTTTTACAGTTTCCCATGTGCTTTTCTACGAGTCCTTTTCTATGAGCAGCAAATGGGCCTTAGTATAGTTACTAGGTTAAAACTGTGGACTCTGCACTATAGGTGCTCAAAATATATTTGTTGGAATGAGTTGGTTAAGGTTAAAAAAAAGGAGAGTATTTGATAGATGCTGACTGAGTGAATAAAGCATCAAGAGGGGTCCTGATGCAGCAAATTAATTTTGAGCATCTCCATCAGCCCATGGAGCAGATTTGGGGGCAGTACTTATCAATCACCAATAAAATATAGACTGAATAATTGTACCCTGCTCTGTTCACTCTAGCTCAGTGTGTTTTGGGCTAATAGGAAAACAATGAGAAGCCAAAACCTATTTGCATAATTCTCTAGGAAATAAGAGGAAAAAAAGGTGGAATGAAAATTAATAGCTTATGTCTGATGAATGCACTCAAAAACTTCACCAGCAAATTTTAGATTATTACATTATTTGATAAAGAGAGTTAGTGTATAAAAATCTATGATTATTTTATTAAACATTTATGTCTAATGAGTGAATAATTTACTGTAGTTTGGTTTTTTTAAAAAGACATTTCATGATAAAAAATGTCTAATTATTTATAAATTAAGCATTTGGTGTAACAGAATGATATTTTTTTCCTACAAAAATTTAAACATACACAAACATTGAAAGGATCATGTAACGGATCCCATGTACCCATCACCCATCTTAAACAACTGTCATCCCATGACCTGTAGTATTGTTTTAATCTGTACTCTATTCCCCACTCCCTATTCCCACCTCCATCCACAACCATGATTATTTTCAAGGAAATTCCAGAATCATATCATTTTATCCATAAATTTAATCATTTATAAACACATTTGGGCAGATTTGTTCATGAATTTCCTCATATTCATGTTGGCTTCCTGTACAGTTTGGCGGCTCCATAATCTTTCTGACATTTACTGTCTTTTCTTCACCTTATGTGGAATTTTGTTCTGAAGGACAAAATATAACAACTAAATATGGAAAATGCTAAGCTGTCCAGACTTGTTTAATTTTCCTATTACTTCAATTCATATTTTAGAAAATAGCTTACAAAGTGGAAATATATGAGATTGCAAGTAAAGTAAAACAATATTCGGATTTTTTGAGGGGGAGAGAAAGGGGAGCTCTTAACCATAGGGGAAATACGAGTTAACATGAATGGAAACCTCCAAGCTCTACTCTTCTTATTTTAGGAACATATTCAATAATGTTAAGGTAAGACATATATTACCCAGTTTAAGAGGAGTTTAGAGAAAGTTCAGGATTAGGGGGCATTCTAAGGGAAATTTTTTTTGTAGGAATACTTAAGTGAAGCTCACACTTGAAATGAGAAATAAGATATTGTTGAAGATGAAAGACTAATCAGAAAATATTAAGCCATATAAAATATGGTTTCATAAAATATAAAAATATGAAATGTTTCTTTTGGGAACTAAAATACTATCTTCTCGTATTTGTCTATATACAGTGATTATAAGTGACCTTCCTCAATATACTAAATATATTGACAAAAGTATGCATTATCAGATTTGGCTGGGCTGGAGGAGGATGATTATTATTTAAAAATTATATGTCATTAATGCTTATATATGCATATCTATCTTCCTGTATTTATTTCTTCCTTTTTTTGTCTTTACCAGGAACCATTCAGTATACATGAGTCACAGTATTTTATCCATAAATATGCAAGTTAAATATTTGGAGGAATAAATAAAATCAATTTCTAATTTTTCAAATCCAAATTTAGCATCCTAAAATTTATCAAGCTAAAATTCCCTGTTGTGCCACTGTTTCTAAAGCAGAAAGTTTCTGTGTGCCTTTTTCATTCATGGATTCAAAAATTTTTAACTGAACAGAATCTATGAAATGATCAAATTCAGTTCCATATTTGGAGCTGGAGGTCTGTGGATCAAATGAATTGCTAAAGGTAGCAAAACTAAAAAAGTGCCAGTTCAGTGCTTACTTCAGCAGCACAAATACTAAAATTGGAACTGTACAGAGAAGATTAGCATGGCCCCTGCATGAGGATTACATACAAATTTGTGAAGCATTCCATAAAAAAAAAGGGCCAGTTCAGAGAAATGTAAGCAACTTTCTTGCCTTCCACATTGGTGACCCCCCCCTCCCAGATATTATAGAAAATGAAGTTTTCAAATTTTTTACTTTTACTTTTATTCTATTAACTTTTTAAAAAAATTTATTTATTTTTGAGACAGACACAGAGAGTGTGCATGCACATGAGTTGGGTAGGGGCATAGAGCAAGAATCCCAAGCAGGCTTTGCATTGTCAGCACAGAGCCCAATGAGGGGCTTGAACCCACAAACTGAGATCATGACCTGAGCCAAAACCAAGAGTTGGCTGCTTAACTGACTGAGCCACCCAGGTGCACCAAAGATAATGTTATTTTTATCTCCAATGGCAAATGAAGAAAACTATTTTATTCTTTTACTTATGATGGTATAGAAATCTGTACTTCAATAATATGACCTTAAATGCCAATTGTTTCAAGGAGTTATGTGATTTTTAAGGTTTCTTCAAGCTCTATGATGATGAATTTCTTTTTAAAAAATTTTATTTTTGGGGGGTGCCTGGGTGACTCAATCAGTTAAGTGACTTCAGCTCAGGTCACAGTCTCACGGTTCATGGGCTCTAGCCCCATGTCGGGCTCTGTGCTGACAGCTTGGAGCCTAGAGCCTGCTTCAGATTCTGTGTTTCCCTCTCTTTCTGCCCCTCCTCAGCTTGTGCTATCTCTCCCTCTCTGAAAAATGAAAAAATAAAGTTAAAATTTTTTATTTTTATTTTTTTGAGAGAGAGAGAGAGAGAGAGCGAGAACACAAGCAGGGGAGAGGGGCAGAGGTAGAGAGAGAGAATCTTAAGCACTGAGCATGGAGCCTGACATGGGGCTTGATTGCACTTCCCTGGGATCATGACCTGAACTGAAATCGAGAGTCAGACACTCAACTGACTGAGCCGCCCAGGTGCCCCAAAGGTGATGAATTTCTAAGAAGACATTCTGGTTTGAATTTTTTTAATTGAATACTATCTTTTTGCGTAAACTAATGTTATAAAACTATACCAAATATTCCCGAAAGAGCAAATGTAAATGTAAAGACGAAAGGGTTAGTAGTCTGCTTCTGGTCTCTGTTGTTGATATCAATGAAGTGATGTTATGTTCATATATGTGCTGAAGCAAAAGAATTCTAATAACAGCAACCTCCCCACATCCTCAACTTCTTCTCCAAAGACTTCCTTTACCTCCTTTCCTTACTTAAAACTTGGTTCTACCATGGATTATATCACCTACTTACCAACCCCCTAGACTCAGGGCAAAGGGTGGAATGGTGTCCTTCACTCCCCATTACTATTTTCAGATTATTTCTCCTTCTACCTTAGACCATATATCCAGCTTCCAAATGCGCATATGGGTTTTCTACAGGCATAAGAAAACTAACGGCTTTTAACTCTCATCCCTCTGCCATCCCACTGTCCAATCTATTCCATGTCCTATGCTCACTCTCCCACAGAAAGACACCCTAAGTTTATAACTCCCCAAGACAGACACCTGGGAATAATACTTGACCTTTCCCTACCTCACTAAATTAAAAGTAAATTCCATTGATACTACCAGTTAAATACATCTCCAGAGCAGTTTGTTGTTCTCCAAACCTGTGGACTTACATTAGTTCTGCTCACCATCATCTCTTTCATGAATTGTGGCCACAGCTTCCCTTGACATTAGACTTGGCCCCTTCTAATCTGTTTGTGCTTGATAACAACCATGTGCAAGGTATTTTTTCTTTTAGCATTCATATTGCTTCCATAATATAAAATAAATGTCATGAAAACCAAAAAATTGGCTCACACTAATACAACTCTTGGGTGTTTTAGCCAGATATTCTTACTCCTTGCTATGATGTCACTTACTTCCATTTGCTCCTTTTGCAGGTCTGAAGATACGTGTACCCCTGAAGAATACACAATGTAGAATTGAGGCCTAACCGAAGGTAAAATAATAGAAGGCTCTCAACTTTTAAACCCTAACTGTAACATAATCTTCAGCTGTTCAAAAGACATATTCTGAGTCATACTAATGGCATTTAGAGGCCATCAGTCTACAGTGTTGTGACCTTTTGAGAACCATAACTTCGTTGTGTATAACTTTTTCCTATTTTCCAATATCTCATTTTATCATTATTATAAATCATGTTTGTTTTTTGAGGACTTAAATTTCCAGATTGCCATAAATAAAAAACTAAGTTATCCTTTGGAGTTATACCAACCAATTGCCCATGAAGTCAAATAAAAAGAAATTATAGTCAATGAAAGAACATAGTAAATATCTAAACTATTCCTGACCACTGTTTTCCAATTTTGAATTATTTGACAATATGACAGAATATTAAGCAAAGTAAAAATATGTATGTTGGCTCACATACGGGGACATGCCCATCTTTTTAAGGCCAGATGGCTACTAATCAAGTTTTAAGGTCAGTGAAAAGTAATCTCAAGTTTCACCTGATTTAAGCTGAAGAGGATAAACAGAAAAATGAATAACTAGAGGGAAATTCTGAGATATGAAGGTTTTGGAGGGAATTGACTGAGATGACTTTGAAGGGTAGAGAATGATAGAAACTAGTTTTCACTTGTGCAAAGTTTTATTCATTCTGCATAACTCAGGTTCATTGTAAACTTGATCTGTACTCAGTCATTTTTCTGTCCATGTATATTATCATTTTGACTTGTTTTTAATGCCTCCCCTCTCTTTAAAAATTAGAAATTAGAAAATATCTGAGATCCATATTGTATCTCTATGGGAAATTAGCAATTTAATGTAGCAAGAGGCTGTATTATAAACCTGCAACAAGAGTTCTGTTGACTGTGACAATTCAAGAAATGAGTACACGGTCAAAGGGGTCTTAGATATCTCATGATGGTAATAACCTAGGTTGAGCCTTCTTCAGATTGCTAGATAAGTCAGTGACCAAGAATCTGAGGATAGTAATTTTGGAAACCTATCCTCACTTTGATAAAATGTGTCATACTTTCATTCCTGTAATCTGTTTCATGTACTTAATGCCTGTGGTAAAGCATTTCTCAAATGTTCTACTGATACTTATGAATTATTTTTGTGAGGATAAAATGTAAAAGTAGTTTATTGTTCTAGAGAGCTCTTCTTGGTGGTTAGTATTGTGGGAATTTCACATGAAATTTTCAATCTGGCCATCCATGTGGTGGTATATTCTTTCCCAAATGTTGGTTTACCATAACAGAAACAGTCCAGATAGTGTCTCAAGGAGAAGTTTGGCATAATGTACAGTGTATCTGTAAACAACCCAGAGCCAATGAAACAAATTACAAAATTGCCTTTGGATGTTTATTGCACATGGCACCTATGATTGTATCGAGAAAATTAGAGGGAACATAATAGTAGTTTTAAAATATCATTATATGTGTTGAGGTAATTGGAGACATAGCTAAGTGTCATAGGCAAAATTTTAAAATCATTAGTATACATAATGGTTTAAAGAAGTGATTTTGACCAAGAAAATTGGAGGGTTATTTTGCTTAAATATAGTTTTCATTCAAGACTGGAAAATGCCATTGCTACTTATCTACACCCACTGGAAGTTATTTGGATTGATCATTTTTTAAATCTTCATTTAAAAATATGATGTATGTTGGACACTCTCTTATTTTAGAAGTTTTAGGTTAGAAACGAAAAGATGATATATTGCCCGCCATGATTTAAGACATATTTTACTTAGTTTAATGCTGAGACATACTAATATTTAATTAAAATAATCAAGATCTCAGCAAACTGAGAATAGAAGAGAACATCTTTAACTTGATTAAAAAA
>CM053577.1:92393902-92545028 GCA_028646485.1 Cryptoprocta ferox | reverse complement strand
CCCCCTCTCTGCTTTGTTTTATTTTTTTCCCAGAGCATTAGCATCTTCTGAATTTTTTGTTGTTGTTGTTGTAGAGGGAGAGAGATTAAGAGCGTGAGCAGAGGAGAAGGACACGGGGGAGTGGGCAGTGGGTAGAGAGACAGAGAGAGAGAGAGAGAATCTCAAGCAGACTCTTCACTCAGCACAGAACCCAACACAGGGCTCGATCCCATGACTCTGGCTGGGATCATGACCTGAGCTGAAACCAAGAGTCAGATGCTAAAATGTCTGAGCCACCCAGAAACCCCTAGCATCTTCAAAACTTTTTAAATTATTGATATACACCAGTAAAATGTAAACTCCATAGGAGAGGGATTTTTGTCTGCTTTAATTATTGCTCTTATTCCAAGTGCCTAGAACAGTACCTGGACACAGGAGCATTCAATATATATTAGCTAAATGAATACTAAATTTTGCAGACAGGGAAACAAATTTACAGACACTACCTGAAATGGTTCATCCACTTGGAGTACAGAACTCATAAAAATTGTAAGACTTCAAATTAAGCATGATCTTCAGGATGCCTGGCTGGCTTATTCAGTGGAGCATGCAACTCTTCATCTCTAGGCTGTGGATTCAAGCCCCACGTTGGGTATAGAGATTACTTTAAAAAAAATAAAACATTTAAACACACACACACACACACACACACACACACACACACAAACCCACCGTCTTCATCACAATATAGTTAGGAATCAATTCTCCATGGTTCTCTCACATTTCTATACATTTTATGAGCAGAGGCACTAACTGTCTTTGCTCCAGACTATATTTTCATGTATATTTATATACTAGTCAGTCCTAGAAATTAGAGATGGAATCTACCTCTAGAACAAAGGGCAGGCATGCTTGCTGGTCATTTTTTAAAAATTGGATTCCCTAAGTTCAGTATGTCTCTCCTGTAATGAAACCTACCACATGTATAGGCACCAATCTGGACCCAACACATTGGCCCAGTGGAACTTTGAGCAAAGAGAACTAACATGCTGCTTGCTGTGCTCTGAGTAATAAAATGCTTTGTGTCTGACCCAGAAATTGTGCCTTCTGGCATAATCAAAACTGTGGCAGGCTAACTTGTGAATTTGCAAGTAGGTAAGATCTCATACTTTTCACAGTTCTTCACAAACACTATACCACTGTTCCGAAGCATCACAAGTGAATTCTGGCAGTTTCTATCTCTGATTCTTAGAATCCCTAAATTTACCAAGGGTATTCCATTTACTTATCCCTTAATTCTCTGTGTTGGCAATAGATGAATGACTTGATTTTTTGCCAATGTTTATATGTAACCCAAGGTGCCAGGTAAATTCTAAGCAATGTGTTGAGGCACAGATGAGGACCATCCCTACTGGACAAGCCAGGACAATATTCAGGCTGCTCACTGGACCTTAGTGAAAAGGGTAATTGGGCACTGATTTGGTGCTTGTTCCTGTAGTGGCTAAAGACATTTTGTCCTCACTCTTCTCCATTTTAGGTGGCATCCCCCCTCTACTAGGCTATGATCTCTCTTATCTAGTCTCGGGACAGGAAACGCTTGCTTTGCTAGTTTGAAGCTGAGTCCCTCCAAGAGGTTACCACCTTTGTTTCCTTTACACTTTCCTCAAAGCAGTAGGGACTTAACACTGACTGGGTTAAAGGGAAACTCTCAGAGGTCAAAATATCATGAATGTATTTAGGGTGGTCTCTGTTAGCCCAAATAGCACTCAGTTCCTAGAGCTAACACATTGCTTAGCACTTCCCTAGGAGCACAGTCTCTCCATTCACTGGCCCTGAACAGGACATGGCCCCAGACACCTGGACAGGAAAATGGCAGTAGCATGAAGACAGACCCACCCCCACACCTGATTAAGGGAAAATGAGACAGAACCAGATGTCCCACCGAGTCTGGACAGCCGTGAAATCACACCCCACCCACTTCTATCATAGTAATATAATAATTGAGATACTCTATATGACTTGTCATTCTTCCAACATATATTTAATTAACATTAGTTGTGATGACTGATTACGAATTTTAATACAAGGCAAGAGCAAACTGGGGAAACACATGATTCTATTTTGATGAAATATTTGATTAGATATGTTACCTTTCATTATCAATGCTCTTCACACATTTTAGTTAAGCATATATATACCAAATGAAAAGATAATTAAGTGTTGAAATCTTTTGATCTTTTTGAAAGTAATCTATGGCAGTTTTTTATTTTTTATTTTTTTTAATGTTTATTTACTTTTGAGAGAGAGAGAGAGAAAGTGTGAGTGGAGGAGGGGCAGAGAGAGAGAGAGAGAGAGGCAGAATCCAAAGCAGGCTCCAGGCTCTGAGCCACCAGCACAGAGCCCAACGCAGGGCTCAAACCCACAGACTGTGAGATCATGACCTGGGCCGAAGTCGGACGCTTAACCGACTGAGCCATCCAGGCGCCCCTATGAAAGTTTTTTTAATAATGGATTCTTCAGTTAGCTTAAATTTATTATATTAAAAATATAATTTATAATTCACATGTTAAATCAAACCTGGGAAATTAGAAAAGCGTACTGAGTTAGAAGCAACAAGATAATGATAATTCCCTGTCTCAAAAAGTAGCTGCAACGTGGGCCCCAGCTTCCCCATTGTTTTTCCCTTGCCTAAAACTACCTTCTTCCTCATTTCACTAGGCTCTCAAACCTTGCCAGAGGAAAGATTCTAAAAACTAATCTAACTGTAATTTAATGATATTGCATCACAAATCAAAAAGACAGCCCTGTTTTTCTCTCTGGTTAACAATCTTAGATGGTGATCAGTTGAAACAATTCTAAGAATACTTCAAGACATTTATTGCTAGCAAAGTAACCATTTTGTTTAACCTAGGAAATTCTGAAAGACCTTTAATAAAATAACGATTAATTCAACTCATCTGTTTAGTTAAAAAAACATATTTCTATCTTGACTCGATTGGAAACAATGGTAATCAATACAGGAGTGATTTAGTTTTAATTGAAACTAGACAGACAAATCTAAAACTATCTCCAAAAGTTACTTCCACTGGACACCTTGGTTCGATAGAGGAAAATCTTAACATAAAATAGGAATTTCTTCGATTCTAATTACATATTTAGGAAATGGTTTGTGGAAATACATGCATCTTCAGAATGGAGTTTTTTTCCTTTTTATGTAAACCAATATGATCAAGTTAAACATTCTAATTCACAGTAGATGATATAAAACTTAATTCTTTTGATTTTGTTTTTGTGAGCCTCCTAATATTACATATTTTCTTCAAATGTTCTAAAGCTCTATAAGTATTTTAAAACTTGGACAACTGGGTTTTAGATGAACTCTGGATTTTGGAAATTTGGGAATACATTGAACAGAAATAAAAAATTTTTATCTAATTTCACTAAAAACAAGTAAAATGTGAGACTCATGCCCCTGGTCTGCAGTGAATTTCAACAATAGAATAACAGTTACACCTAAGGAATGGAAGAAACTAAAGTAACAGATTCAAAAATAAGGAAATGAGCATGTCTGCAGAAGCCTACCCATGGTGAAGAACAAATATCAGGTAACAGGTCAGTGGCCATAAGTCTCCCAAGGGGAGCAGTCTCTCCAAGGGGAGACAGGGGTGGTCTGAAGTAAATGAGGCACTTGGAAAATTTCTGAGAAATATGCCTACTTTGGAATAGTGGTTGACGGTATCAACGAAAAATCCAACAGGCCTGAGCTCAAATCCTGGCTTCACCAGTTAGTAACTAGATACTTTTGAGCCAGCTACTGTCCTCAGAGCTTCAGTTTCTTCAAAATGTAAATGGAGATGGGTGCCTGGTTGGCTCAGTCTGTTAAGCTCTGACTTTGGCTCAGGTCATGATCTTGTGGTTCATGAGTTCGAGCCCCTCATCGGATTCTCTGCTGTCAGTGCAGAGCCTGCTTCAGATCGTCTCTCTCTCTCTCTCTCTCTCTCTCTCTCTCTCTCTGCCCTGCCCTCCTCTCAAAAATAAATAAACATTTTAAAAATATAAATAGAAATGATCACAATACTTCTCTCCTAGGATTGTTAACGAGGAACAATGAACAATCATCCACATAATACACTTAGCACAAGGCCTGGCCCTCAATCAGCACCTGCAGCTGAGGAGTCATGTTGAAAAGAGGGAAGTTGGTAATTAGGAACCAACTTTCTATCTTAAGGAATATGAAAAAGACTGAGTGAAAAACCCATAAACGTGGGGTCAGGCTGTCCACTGCATAATTGGGAGTTGGGCCATTTGCTACCTACATTAAAATGAAAAAGCACATTTTCTCATTTTACACGCAAATATGACTTAGAAATACAACCTAGTAGTTACAATATATAAATTTGTCCAGCCCACATTCTGGTTATATTCACATCATTACTTCAAAAATTCATTTTCTATGACTCATAATCACATGGTTTCTAGAATGCGACTGCAGAATTAGTATGAGTCATCTTTTCTAACAGCCCTAACTATATAATGTCTTTAAATCTTACTTTGTCTAAGTTAAGCAGACTTGCTTTCCAAAGGTCACAACCTCTTCCTTTGCCAAAGACCTGAACATTTTTTTATTAGATCCTTAATTCTCTGCAGACTGCCCAGCGTGACCATGAGGTTTAATAACTTCTCACCTAGAAAGACAGCTGCACACCTTTGTCCACACAGATGAGGCTCAGTTCAGTATCACAATTTGCAAAATCCCCCTCTTTATCTTCTACAAGTGAAAACTCCCCTTTACTCCTTATCCTCCAACTTGCAACATCAAATATGGAAAATAATTAATTGATTCATTAGCTTCAGACACGACATTCTGAAGCAAACTGTAGTTCATGTTTTGCCTTTAGGAACATTTTAAATGTTTCTATTTTAATAGGCTCACATTTTACTCCCTCCCTCCCAGATTCTTTAATTATTTCTCAAATCTTTAATTATGTGAGTCAAAATAAATTGATTGTTATATTAACCAAGTATTCAAACTTGTCTTCATAGTGACAGCTTCAAATAGTTTTAAAGTCAACTATTTTTAAAATATGAGTTCTTTTCCATTAAAAATTCTTAAATATAATAAAATCTATCACAATTCAAATTTGATATCATACTACATACTGAATTCTAGGTATAACACTCAATAGCTTTTGCACTCCCAAAGCCAGTGTACAATTGTCTCTTCATTTGCCATTAGTTTTAAGACACATTCCTGATCTCAAGAGTGATAATTGAACTGGAAAAAAAAATCAAGGAGAGACTCTGCTTGTTATGTTTTCCACAAAATCCCCAAAGCCCAGGAAATATTGTTGAATTAATAAGTCACTATTAAAGCATTAATGTGAGTCACAGAAAGACCAAACCTCTTTCAATTTGATGAAAGCTATACATTTGGAATCATGTCAAAGGCAGAAACACTTTAGATCTTATCTAAGAAAATCACCTAGCAGAATTGATAACTATCAAAGTTTAGAATTATTTCCTTTAAAAATTCTCAAATTTTTTCAAGAAATTCTCTGTAATTCTTTGTAAATATGGAACTCTACCGGTATGCCCAGGTGGCTCAGTCGGTTAAGTGTCCAACTCTTGATCTTGGCTCAGGTCATGATCTCACAGTTTGTGGGTTTGAGCCCCATGTCAGGCTCTGTGCTTACAGCAAAGCCTGCTTGAGATTCTGTCTCTCCCTCTCTCTGTGCCCCTTGCCCTCTGCTCTCTCTCTCTCTCTTTCTCAAAATAAATAAACAATCTTTAAAAAATGGAACTCTACCATTACTGTATGTTTTACATCTACTACTTTAAAATGTATAACTGAAAAGCATATTATCAAGTGGTAAGTAGGGAGAAAAATACTAGTCAGCAAACTCTGCTAACTGAGCTCACTGTCTGCTACTCCATGATCACCTGGCCTGATGATTCCAAATCTTCCACCAGCAGCAAGGCTCCTCCTTCATGGATACAGTTTTGAAAAAGAAAGGCCATATAGTTCAGAGCCTGGGTTTAGGACCAGAGCAAACTTGGGTTCAAATCCCAGCTTGCCCACCTACTATAGTTGTATGACCAAGAGCAAATGATGTAACCTCTCTAATCTCAGCTCTCTCATCTTTAAAATGGGAAAAGCAGTATCAATTTACAAATTGCTTACAATAGCATGAGGCACATAGCACAGGCTCAAACACAATAGTTATTATCATTATGATTATTATATGACATGTATTACTGCTATTTCAAGTTTAAGGATTCTTTAACTGTAAGAACTAACTTCTTAATATTTTGTGTGCATGCAGTCATATACTCACACTCTCACACATCTGATAATTTATGAGCACCACCCTCCCCGGTTCCCTGATTCTATGAGCTCTACCAGAGTCACAAGGCTGTAGGGAAGGAGATGGGAATGGACGAAGTCAGGAAATGTGGAGGCAGTCAGGAAATGTAGTTCACAATTAGTAACTAGTCAAAAGCCAAATCTGTATAACCACATTGGACCATTTCCTATCTTGATTTTTAATATTACTGCCTGAATAATATAGTGTAACTGATTTTTTTTCCCTCTATCTTTACAACAGTTTAATTCAGAGGTGAGAGGAAATGAAAAGGGTTGTTTGTCAGGAAATATGTTATCTGTATGCAGCTGAGAACATGCACGCAACAAAAGCTGTTTATGTAGCAAGATACCTAAGTAGTAGCACAAACTTAAGTCACAGGTGTATGTAATGCAATGACAAACTTGGAACGCATAAAACTCTTGAATGAATCTCTAGTTTCCTTCTGTTTTATCATAGGTATGGCATGTGGTCCCAGTTTCCTGAGTTAAGTTTAATAAAAGTTTCCTAAATAGACCAGTGATTCATAGGATAGTCTAGATCTCTGTACTTTCAGCATGGCATAGATACCACAAAGTTAATTTTCATCAAGGACAGAACCTTTAAAGAATCTTACTAATGAAACATCTCTGTAGGCCATTTGACCATCAAACACCACATGTCAAAATAATTTCATAAAAATAAAAATTACAATCTGCCTTTTCTAAGCTTTCTATGCAGTGTAACCTATTATATCTTACAACAACTGGAAGTCTACGATGATATTTGTTTTGCTATATTGTAAAGAGAAAGTCAGTTCTCTGAATATAAGTGTATATTGATCTCAAAATATACCATTCATGTTTAAGCAAATGTAATTCATGTCTTTAAACTTAAAATTAAAGCTAAAATTTAGGGGTGTCTGGGTGGCTCGGTTGCTTAAGCGGCCGACTTCAGCTCAGGTCATGATCTCACAGTTCGTGGGTTCAAGCCCCGCGTCAGGCTCTGTGCTAACAGCTCAGAGCCTGGAGCCTGCTTCTGGTTCTGTGTCTCCTTCTCCCTCTGATCCTCCCCTGCTCACACTCTGTGTGTGTCTCTCTCTCTCAAAAATAAATAAACATTAAAAAAAATAAAAAATAAAATTTAAACTAAAATTTAAAATTATTTGGAAATAATTTGGAGTTATTTGAAATTATTCCAAATAAATTTGGAAATTATTAAGCTGGACTTTTAGTATAAACCAAATTAACTGCTGCATTGTAGAAATAAAACTATTTGCAAATGGACACAGAGAAAGTAGTGTTAACATTTCTGAAACGCTAAAAAAAGCATCAATTAAAAGTAAATATGTTCTTTATCTAACTATATAAATCATAAATAACATTTGGGTAACAATTACTCCTTAAGTTTTAGAAGATAAGCTCGTAGCTGAGAAGAGATATCTAAGAGCTATCTTAGACAATCAGTAAGATGGTGGGATATTCAAAACAGCATTTAGTTATCGAGCTTAGCTATGAATTGGGTAAAACATTTTTTCCTATATTGGAATTATTTTCTTAAGATTTATTATTGGTGTGGAATTTCTAGCTCAAAAGATTAGGGCTTGTAATACATGCCACCAACCTACCCTCCAAATGGGCTGCATGCTTGCCCTTCTATTAGTGGGGCAGTATGAGATGTTTTGTTTTGTTTTGTTTTTTTTCTCTATCACCATTTTCAACACTGGATTATATCAGTTTTTAAAAGTGAATTTACCATTGTGAATTTACCAGGTAGAGAGTGACATCATCACCTTCTCAATTTTAAGTATAAGCACCACCTTCCCCAGTTCCCTGGTTCTGTGAGCTCAACCCGAGTTATGGGGCTGTAGGGAAGGAGATGGGAATGGAGGAAGTCAGTTAAAAAATCTAGTTAAACATTTCTAGATGTTTCTTAACCATTTGTAGTCCTCCTTTCCAAATTGCCTATTTATGTCCTTTGCTCATTAATCAATTGGCAAGTTCTTATTTATCTGATTTCTCTGTAAAAACTCTTTATACTTAAAAAATTTTAAGGACATATTCATCAGTATTTTACCAATTTGTCAGTTGCCCTTTAATTTTCTTTCTATTGTGTTTTCCTTAATAAGTTTTAAATTTTCACATTGTTTAATCCTTTAAACTTTTCTTCATTTTATAGTATTTTTTTTGCGCTTATGTTTAAGAAGGTCTTCCCACTCTCAGATAAGAAATTGCCATGTCTTCCTCCAAACTATGGTTTCATTTTTTTTTTGTTTTGAAAGACTTTTATGGAGGTATAACTGAGATACAATCAACTGCACAAGTTTAAAGTGTGAAATTTGACAAATTTTGACAAATACATACACCTATGAAGCCATCACCCGGTCAAGATAAGGAACATATCTATCACCCATAAGTGACACTGTGATCTGTTTGGTCTTCATCCCTGTTTCCAGGGATTTATCCCCAGCTGGCACAAAGCTCCTAAAATCTTTGGAATTTCCCAAGTGCTTACAAAGATATAGGTGTCTTTTGTTATGTTAACGAGGTGGCTTTTGGAAATCGCCTGGGGGGGGCGGTTGCCAGGAAAACCAACCATGTGATTAGAACGTTGGAACTTTCAATCCCACCCCTCTGAGTTTCAGGGAGTGCAAAGGGGCTGGAGATTGAATCAACCGCCAATGGTCAATGATGTGATCAATCGTGCCTATGTAATGAGGCCCCCATAAAAACCCAAAAGGAGGGTGTTTGGAAAGCTTTCTGGTTGATGAACACATGGAGGTGCTGGGGAGTAGTTGGTTTAGAAAGGGCATGGGAGCTCTGCACCCCTTCCCCATACCACACCCTATGTGTCTCTTCCACCTGGTTGTTCCTGAGTTACATCCTTTTTTTTTTTTTTTTTTAATAAACCAGTTATCTAGTAAGTAAAATGTTTCTCTGATTTCCAAGAGCTACTTCAGCAAATGAATAGAACCTGAGGAGGGAGTCATGGGAACCTCTGATTTTGAGCCTGTCAGAAGTAAGTGTAACAACCTGGGCTTGTGACTAGCATCTAAAGTGGGGGGAGGCAGGTATGTAGGACTGATCCCTTAACCTGTGGAATATGACATTATCTCAGAGTAGGTAGAGCCAAAATTGAGTTAAACTGCAGAACACCCACCTAGTGTCCCTAGAATTGCCTGTCAGTGTGTGTGGAGCCCACCCCACATACACGTTGGAAATGAACAACTAAATCATTTACCACCTTACAGCATTGCTATGTTGATTATGTGAAATGCCATATGTAAAGCACTTTTGTACACTTTAGCCTGACATACAAAACACAATAATTTTGAGTTATAATTGTCATTACTTCTAGACCCTGGTGTGGTGACTTAAAGCAGCTGTAGAGAACAAGACAGTCACAAGTTAAATATAAACAATAATGAAGTTGGGTTGTTGCCTATGAAAGAATGGTTGTGTGCCCAAGAAGCTTGTTGAGTGGCATTAGCTTATGACTTAGTAAATTATAGAATCCATTCCGTGGTTTTGGTAAGTCTTGATTTGCTAGTGTGCCAAGGGTAAGTCATTTCCTTGGATAGACTAACACTAACTAGGCTCACAAGTAACTGATGCAGAAGAGAGCCAATGTGTGAGTTGTAATAATTATGAGTGCCACATGGGTTGGATCCCTAGTCAATGCAGCCAGAACTTCTCCCTGTAGATTGTCCCTGCACTATGAGAGACTGAATATAAAAATAGACAATAGAGAGATCATAAGTAAAAATTGAACTTTGACCCACAACCTGCAGCAATCTACCCAGGAAACCAATCTCCTTATCTGCATTAAACAACCCAGGAAGCCAGCCTGCTATAAGTCAAATGTGTGGGAAGCCAGATTGCCATCTCTGGTGACAATCCAGGAAACTGAACAATAACTCTGTAACAATTGGCCCCAAATAATCAGGACTTGATTAATAACTGGCAGCTTCAAACTTAGGACCAACCGGAGAAAACCAAATATTCACCCTAACCAATCCCATAGAATGCTCCAATTCTACTTAGTCTGCCTATGGCTATCCCCTGCAAACAGCCTCCAATCAGGGCATACCTGAAGCCTTTTTTCCTACCATTCGGCTGTTCTACTCTTCTGTTTGCCTTCGAGTCTGCCAAAACACAAGTGGTGGCTGACTCCCTTGCTATGGCTTCTTTTCTCAACTGATTGGTCTTGGTTTATTTCCACAGCTGTATGGGTAAGCCAGGCTGAGCCGCCCACAGGGAGACCTGTCATGGATACCGGTTTAGTTTCTTCCTTGGTAATTGCTCAGGAATCCTGAAAAATGCCTCCACTTCATGTAAATTTTGTTACTTTAACTGAGAGAACTTGGGGACTGCCTTGCTATTGACTCAATTCACTATCATTTATTTGATGACAATGGTAATGATGACAGTGATGGTGATGAGGACAAGGAGGAACAACAGGAATAATAACTACTAATGTTTATTGAACACGTATAGTATGCTGGGTCCTCTGCACTTTGGTTACACAATTAACTCATAGAATACCCCCAGAATTCTCAGAGTACATCAGTCTCATCTGAGGACTTGTTAGAACTGTAAATTCTCTGTCCCTTCCCCCCATCTACTGACTGGCCCTCCACGTGATTCTGATGCCACTAAAGTTTGAGAGACACTGGAATATCCCATGACTTCATTTTAATTCATATCATTGTAAGATAAGAATGCTGAGGTACAGGGCAGCTATGTAACTTGCCCAAATTCACACATTTAGAAAGAGATAAAGGCTGGGTTCAAACTTGGACAGTCTGATTCTCTATACTGCCTCTCTAGCTATGAGGGAAAATATGAAAGGTTTCTAATTTTCTTTATCTACTTAGTCTATTTGGATACTATTCACTTTGTGAGATTTGTAATTAAAATGGCACAAGGATAAACAGATGAAAAGAAAATATTCTGATATTAAAGATATTTACACCCCTCACCCAAGCTCTGAAGCCAGACTTAGAGATTATATAAATTTCCAAGATCAACTATTTTTCCCAGTAACCACTTTTGCCTTAAGGCTATGTAACAGTGAATTACCCAAAAACACAAACTGAGATCAGTCTCAAACAAATGAGATCACTTATGTGAAAATACTTTTTAAGGAATTATACAAATTCAAGTTACTGCCATTATTGTTGCTAGACCCAATAACAGTATCTGTAAGTGATCCCCCTTGGTCCCTCTCCCTGCCCTGTGATTTTAGTGTCTACTCAATGCCAAAATGTTGGTCAATGTAGTGGGAGAAAGAAATCTGTCAAACCAGTTATTTGGTACTGTCTAGTCCCAAACAATGGGTAGATCATTTTCCATCCAGTTATTTTGGCAAAACCAGCTGCTTTGTTTTGACTAAGTAAATACTTTCTATGCCTTTTTCCACATTTCAGTCTCCATGGATGTTGGGAGCTGTCTGAACTCACCGGTTGAGTGAAAATTCCTGGTGAGGGTACAGCAAGTTTGCACGGTCTCTTGCCCCCAGACAGTTACAAAATCTACCCTCTTGTAACTTTCATTTCTGCTTGGGCACCAAACCTCGGAGTGCTTTGCTGATTAGTGTCAGGAGCAGCCTGTCCCCCTGCCCTGTCCCTAAGGCGTGATTGCACCTGGTCAGGGAAAAGATGAGTAAACTAGATACACCCTAATGTGACTAAGGCAAGCAACATAATTTCCTCCTAGCTGAGCAATTAACTAATAACTGACTACTTTCTGGGCCTGGACACCGTTGCAAAAGTCACTACTGCAATAAAATGTATCAATTGTCTTTGGGACTGTGAGAGCAGGCATTATGTCTCTTGGGAATCCTGTTTTTCTGGGACCTTTCTCTTAGAGTTATAAACAGCCTAATGACCCTTACTCATAAAAAACTGACCTTTACTAAACAATGCTGTTTGCCTCTTGGTTAAAGGTCACTTCCTTAGGGCTACACCTGAGGTTTTATAAAAATACCTGCCCTTCCCATATGATAGCATGAGTGCCTGTAGCTAAGTTTTTTATGACAATCATTACTACTAGAATTGTAACTTCTGCAGAACCCATGGCCTGGAAAATTGTAAAAATTATCTATGAGAAATCATTTACTGCTCCTTGTACCTTTCACAATAAATAAAGCTAGAGAATCAGACAGCAGAGATGCCTGCCTAGTGATCAGAAAGAAACTCAAGGCTCCCTCACTCTCTCTCTCGCCGATACCGTCCATCCTTCAGGGAACCCTGGACCTGCTGGAGCTGGACTCCAGCACATGAATCCTCCTTTGCCACTCTTGTTCCATGGAATTGTTCTTAGCTAGACCTTAGCTTACTCTTCCAAGATATTGTCTCACTTCTTTCTCTCTTTCAAACATGCTCTACCAACCAACTTTTCCTGGATGTTTTTCTCCATCCACCAATATAATATCCATAAGTGGACATGACAATATTGTATAACCTGAGTTTTAAAAATTTCCTGGGCAATGAACCTCTTTGTTATTTCCAATGGGTTTCTCAAGGGCTCCACTATATAAAAATAAAAATAACAATAGCAATAACAACTACTACCTTTAATGAAGCCCTGGGATGTTCCAAGATCTTCTAGTTCTCATTTCCACCCTGCCAGGCTGGATGGTGAAAGGATATATTCCTCTGAAAATAAATAATTTCTGTAAGGTGTCCTGCCAATAAACAGTCCCTGGCTGATATGAAAATGTTATAACACACCAAGAATCTTTACCTTTGTGACTCCTAATTCTTGCTCTCAACAACCAATCTGGGTTTCTGGTTATGACCTCAGCTCTGGAATCACACATTCCATTCCCTGTCATGTAATCTTGGGCCTCTTGGGCCTCAGTTTTAATGTTTATGAAATGTAGTGAGGATAAGTTGATATAAAGCACATGTAACCAGCTTACTGATGTGTCTAAATGCAGTGGAATACACACATGAAAGGGCTTTCCTTCTCTCCATGTGCTGCCTTCACAATGTGCTACAGCAAACCCTTTTAACTTCATTTTGGAGATATTCCATTGATTTGGGGTCATTTGCAGATATTAAAATTAAAAAGTCCCATCTACAAAAATATTTGCAAATGACATATCCAATAAAGGGTTAGTATCCAAAATATATAAAGAACTTATACAACTCAAAACCAAAAAAATAAAGACCAAATAATTCAATTAAAATTGGGCAGAAGACATGAACAGACATTCTCCAAAGAAGAAATACAGATGGGCAACAGACACATGAAAGACGCTCAAAATTACTAATAATCAGGGAAATGCGAATCAAAACCACCATGAGACACCACCTTACACCTGTCAGAATGGCTAAAATCAGAAACACAAGATACAACAAGTGTTGATGAGGATGTGGAGGTAAAGGAATCCTCATACACTGTTGGGGGGAATGCAAACTGCTGCAGTCACTGTGGGAGAGAATACAGAGTTTCCTCAAAGAAATTAGAAATAGAATTACCATATGATCCAGTAATTCCACTACTGAATATTTATTCAAAGAATAAGAAAACACTAATTTGAAAAGATATATGCACCTATATGTTTATTGCAGCATTATTTACAATACCCAAATTATGAAAGCAACCTAAGTGTCCATCGATAAACGAATAAAGAAGATGTGGTATATATATGTATGTACATATATACATACAATGGAATATCACTCAACCATAAAAACAAATGAAATCTTGCCATTTGCAAAAAACATAGACAGATCTAGAGGGTATAATGATAAATGAAATAAGCCAGAGAAAGATAAATACCATATGATTTCACTCACTTAAGAGACAAAACAAAGGGGGTGCCTGGGTGGCTCAGTCAGTTAAGTATCTGACTCTTGATTTCAGCTCAGGTTTGTGAGATCAAGACCCACATTGGGCTCTATGCTGACAGCACAGAGCCTGCTTGGGATTCTGTCTCTCTCCTTCTCTCTGCCCCTCCCCTCCTCATGCTCTCTCTCTCCCTTAAAATAAATAAATAAACTTTAAAAAAAAAAGAAACAAAACAAAGAAAGAAAAAAAGCAATAACCAAAACAACAAAAAAGAACTCTTAAGTATAGAGAACACACTGATGGTTATCAGAGGGAAGGGGAGGGAGAGAGGGGATGAGTGAAATAAGGGAAGGAAATTATGAGCACACTTGTGATGAACACTGAGTAATGTACAGAGTTGGTGAATCACTATATTGTACACCTAAAACTAATATAACATTGTATGTTAACTATACTGGAATTTTTTTTAAGTTCTATCTAGTCCAAACCAATTTAAAATTAGTTTCATATTCGATTGACTGCTCATTTCTTCCCCCAAAATGTCATTAACAGTCACCGGCTTTTAAAGTGGTCATTTCTTGGGGCACCTGGGTGCCTCAGTCAGTTGGGCGTCCAACTTCGGTTTGGTCATGATCTCACTGCTCATGAGATTGAGCCCCGCGTTGGGCTCAGAGCCTGGAGCCTGCTTCTGATTGTGTCTCCCTCTCTCTCTGTTCCTCCCCAGCCTGTGCTCTCGCTCTTTCTCTCTCTCTCTCTCTCTCTCTCTCTCTCTCAAATATAAATAAATAAATAAATAAATAAATAAATAAATAAATAAATAAAATAAAGTGGTCATTTTCCCTCCCCTATTCCAGTTACTATATGACTGAGTTCCAAACAGTAAGTGACTAAGTGTATTTAACACTAAAAAATGTTATGCTGGCTCTGGTTTAGAAGTTCTGCATATACATTCTAATCTGTGGTTCTAGTTTTTGCATATGAAAATAAGAAAAGGAATAACATGGTTTCTTCTGTACCTTGGTGAAGGAGAGGATAAGTCAGGAGTAGGCAAACTTCAGGAAAAATTTATGTTTGATTCTAGACATGCATATACATGGTTTTAGAAAAGAGCCATAAACATCCTGGATTACTATTATGGCATAATTGATTCCATCTAGACCACCCAAGCATTTATTATTTTACTTCAGCTCATTCTAACGTATTATTTCATATTATTTCTTCTTTCACAAATCCCATTGACCTGAGGAGGAAACTCAGTCATCCACACTGCAGTTAACTCCAGTTCCATGGGAGTGAGCAAAGGAGACTCCTAGGAAGAGGGCAGCTGACCTGTCTATGTGCTAACCACCTGGATTTTACACTGACTAGACAAAATCACTGTGTATACCTTGCTTATGCTTTACAACATGCTTTCACATATATTAGAGTTTTACCATCTGGCTTATATATGGCATCTCTATTTCCATTTTAGAGATAGGAAAACACTTAAGTGTGTTTTGCCCACAGGAACTTGGAACTGGAAAACAGAAATTTAAAATTAACATTATCTCCTTTTAATGGAAAGAGAAATGGAGACACAGAAAGAAACCGTAAAGTTCAAGTCACTGTGCAATTAAGAAGACTAGTGGAAACAAAATCTGGGCCTTCTTTCTTGCACATGTATACTTTTGCCAACACACCACACTGAAAGTTCTGGGCTAATGGGGTCTTCTGTTTTCAGTTACCAGCATTTGGGGGCAGGAATCCTATAGAACATGTCCAACCAGAAATTTTCTGGGACCCCAGTGAGTTCCTCAGCAGAAAGAGACTCCCCCTAGAGCTAAGCACTGTAGGACCCATGGCTAACAACTCATAGCTGATCAAATGAAATTTTAAGGTAGAAATTGCTAAAGGAGGGACTCCATTACCTGTATATGAACAAAACTTGGGGATGTTTCTCAAGACGGCTCCAGGAAAGTTATATTTCCACATTCCTATGGACCCACCTATGAAACATCTCCAAGGCTGACGGGAAGGATTTCCTTTCAAAGTAATCACCACTGGGGCCACCAAAAGAGACAAGGCAGGACTTTTGATAAGCAACTGAATGTCTTATCTGGTCTTTGAAAAGATCCACAATATATTTTGCTTTCTGCCCTAAGGAGCAGCTGTTCACCAGTACAAATTAGACTTGCTACTCTAGTCCCATTGCCTGAGAACTTACCCCCTAACTTCCCAGTCTGTCACTGTAATAACCTCCAGAACCCCTAATAATAGTTCATGACAAGCTTTTAAAAGTTGCGTTTTTCTTGCATATGGAAGCAAAAGCTGTCAACTTCCATCACAACTTAAATGCTGAAACTTAGCTCTATTTTTGACAACACATTATTCTTTTTGGTTAGGGGAGCATTGTTTATCTGCTTTTGCCCATGGTTCTTTACACATTTCCTGGGATGGGGGCAGGGGTTACTTCAGCCTGTCTTAGGTGCCTCCCTCTACTTTAGGAGCAAAGTCATTTTCACAATAACCATTGATGATAAACCAGTGGGAAGTTGAGTGGTAGATAATGGTATTTGACTGTTGATTTCAGCCAGTTTTTATTGTGAAGAGGAACCTCAATTTCAGAGTTCAAATTTGCCTTCAAAGGTTTTCTACATTCTATTTTTTTTAATTTTTTTAATGTTTATTTATTTTTTAGAGGCAGAGAAAGACAGAGCGCAAGCAGGGGAGGGGCAGAGAAAGAGGGAGGCACAGAATCAGAAGCAGGCTCCGGGCTCTGAGCTGCTTGCACAGAGCCCAACGTGGGGCTAGAACCCAGGGACTGTGATATCATGACCTGAGCGGAAGTCAGACACTCAACCGACTGAGACACCCAGGCACCCCCTACATTCTATTTTTTTAAGTTTATTTATTTATTTTGGGAGAGAGAAAACATACACATGTACATGTGCACACAAGCAGGAAAGAGGCAGAGAGAGAGAGAGAGAGAGAGAGAGAGGGAGAATCCAAGCAGGCTCCACACTATCAGCACAGAACCTGACGCAGGGCTGGAACTCATGAACCGTGAGAGCACGACCTGAGCTGAGATCAAGAGCCAGTTTCTTAACCAACTCAGCCACCTAGGTGCCCCTCCTACATTCTATTTTTGTGACTTATTATTCAAATAAAATGCATTATTCAATATCATAGAGATCAATGGAAAAGTTATGTTTCCTACAGTCATTGACATGGAGTAGCTGAATTCATTACCTTACATATTTCACCAAGGATGTTTTCTCACAGTGTGCCTGCCATCATATAATAGTAATAATCACTTACAACCTAGTATAATAACCAAAATACAAAAAACTCTCCAGAATCAGTGTTTCCAACAGCATTTCCAGTTTCCTATTATTTCCCTATTTCTTTTCATGACAATGATTTACAAATAAGAAAAAAGAAAAGAGATGTTTCACAAGAAAATACCTATAAAATAATTTATAAAACTAAATTTTTCAGATATTTCAAGTAAAAATTTAAGTAACACTCATCTAACTACAAAACAACCTTTTCTGAACATTAATGATTAACAATATCTTATATGTACATTTACATAACAGGCTGAGGTTCCTACAGTGTATGATAAGTTGTACTAGAGATCAATTATTAAACAGATTTCAAACTCATGCGTTTATTTATCCAAATATATATATTTTTTGAGCATTGATTATGTGTCAGGCACTGTTCTGACTCTGAATACAGCTGTGAAGAGTAGAAAAAAATCCTCCCTCAGGATCCTTGCTCCACAAGAGGGTATTTTCTAATGTTGTCCTTTGCTTTTTCATTTCTAGTCCCCTTATTCCAGTCCAAAAGTCTCTCCGAAGCAGGCTTCGTAAGGGCCTTCCAGCAGGCTGCTTTGTTATACTACTCAAGAGGAAAGTCTCCATAGCTACACAACACAGCACTTCTGTCAGTGGAGTCAAATGTAATACAACCCCCATCCCGCAGGAAGCACACATGGAATAGGTTCTACCTAATCTCTAGTGCCAGAATGCGGCACCCACTTCCAAAATGGCTCCGACAATCTTCACCTCATGCTATTCATGCCCTTGCATCGTGCTTTCCCATGCCAGCAGATGCCCTGCTTTCACACTGAGTCAGGATAGGTTTGTGTGACCAATAGAATATGGCAGAAGTCACACTGCATGACTTCCAGTGCTACACAAAGGCACGGTAGCTTCTGCTTGGTTTCTTGAATTGCTCACTCTGGGAAGTCAGTGTGCTGTGAGGACATTAAACCACCCCGTAGAGAAGCCCACCTGGAGAGGAACTGAGGTCTCCCACCAACATCTGGGACTAAGCCGCAAGCCCCCTGACGTGGAACCGTCAGCCACAGCCAAGCATTCCAGGGACTGGAGCCCCATCTGACACCTACCTGTAATTTCATGAGGAACCTCAAGTCAGAACCATTCAGCCAAGCTGCTCCTAAATTCTTGACTCTCATTGCCTGAGAGAGATAATAAACGATTTATAGTTGTGTTAAGTTATTGAGTTTTGGAGAGATTTTTTACACAGCGATAGATAACGGATACAACAGTCTTAATATTAGCCAAACTCTTGAAAGTGTCCAGATACTACCATCTTGTCCCATAAGGTACTTGTTGCAATACCCTCTTCCTAACTTCAGGAAATGCTCCTGGAAGTTCATAAGCAGTTGATACAATAAACTGATAGAGGTTACTGTGTAAACCATTGCATATATGTTAATAGTATATATTTTCTCTACTAAAACATTTGTATTTTTAACAAATTCTTCAGGTTAAAAAACAGTAGGTGTTTTCCTATATAAATCACTGAGCATGCCCTCTGTGGAGCACCCTGGTGAACAGAAAAGCCTCTTCCTTTAAGGACCTTATAAGGAAACAAAGGAGACAAAAGGCAGAATTTGATTTGAGGCAGATAGTATTTGGTTGAGACTGGAAAGAGGAAGAGAACTCTAAAAGAACAGAAGCATATGAATTAAGGTCCATGACTGATGAGGATGATAGCTGGATAGGTGACTGTTTGCAATTTTATAATAACAATAATAATGAGTATTCATCTATTGGGAGCCTATCCTATGCCAAGCACCAATACATGATCTAATCTAATCTTCATACCACAATCTGTGAAAGGGATATTATCTCCTCTTTCCAGGTAAAGAAACAAAGGTTCTGAAAGATCAAGCCACTTTCCCAAGATCACCCAGATAAGAAATAGCAAAGTTAGATGCTGACCTCACATCTTTTTCATGTCAAAACCAACACAGTCTTCCCACTGCACCACAACAAAAACAAGCAACCTTCCTAAAGACTCAGAACATGTACATGCATGATCCCTGTGTCTTCCAGGGCCACTTACACCACCAATCTTCCCTCCAAAAAAATGCCATTAGAATGTGTTGACAACTTAGTTTTGATTTTAAAGAAGCCAGTATGTCTTTAGACAAATCAACTCCAGAAGGAGAGTTTTGGAAAAATGCTGTGGTAACATAATGCATCTTAAAATTTCCAAGGGAGAGAAAGAAGCTGTCAGAGAAAGCCCAAAGGACTTTTTGGTGAAAACACATTTTCCTCATTGCTCATGTCTAAATCTTCTGTCTTCCCTCGACTATTCCAGGAGCCTGACTGAGTCAACCTCTGGCAAATTTAAGCACCACATATATTTTTATGTGGCACCATTCACTTTTCAACACTTGGCTTTGTATTCTGACAATTTAGCTCAAGTCTTTGGGTGAAAAATGAGTAGGACTGCTTTTCTTCATTTACCCCCTACCTTTTTTATAAAAGTTCTTTTATTTATAATTTATATGCAATAAAATAACACAACCAGCATTCACTGGTTCCCACCAGAGCCTCTTATGTGGGCAACTCAATGGAATTTTACATATGTGTACATCTATTAATCTACCACCCAGATCAAGATGTAGAGCATACCCATCATCCTGAAAAGTTTCCTCATGCCCTTCCGGTCAATAACCACCATTATCACTACTCTGACTTCTATCACATCAGTTGCTTTTCCCATTCCTCAAATTCATATTAATAAATAGTATGTATTCTTTTGGTCCTGTCTTCTTTTGTTCATTGTTTTTGCATTTCATTCATATTGTTGTATGTATCAGCAGTTTCTTTATCATTGCTGAGTACTATCCCACTGTACTTTTATGAAATAGTAATGAGAAATTATTCGATCTATTTGGTCAATATGTGAGTTCATATTTTATATTATTTGTGTCTTTGTGTCATCTCAAAAATTTACATACAACAAACCAGATATACAAGACACATAACTTTATTATCTATAACTATCTCAACTTGCCCTGTTGTTCCTACTTTCACTGGCAGCAGAAAACATACAAATGACAATTAAAAATAACTTGATACCCTTTGGCTTAAACCAATGTACATTGGTCCAAATTGATTTGGAGTGAACATGAATTCAACTCAAAGGTCCAATCCCCAATGAGGACTATTTCTGTCTTCCCAGTGTCATGGCTGGATGGAGGGGAAGACGTTCCTACCTTCAGGGCAGCAGGTGGTGGAGTTTCAGACAAGAACCTCACTCAAGGTCTTTGCTGGTCTGTTGCCCACTGATAATCTAGTCCTTTGGGTATTAGGATGCCACTGCCACTCACTGTAGCACTCACTGGTCCCCATCAGAGCCTCTTGCAGGAGGTTCCTACACTCAGCAATCTCCCAGTCTCAACCTCGACCCTATTTAGTCAACCAGTCCTGTCACCACATCTGCATCCCCCTTGAGTCCCAAAAATTCTCAGCTGCCTTTGCTGTATCAAACTGGAGAAAGATGGGCTTTGAGGACTTCTTTCTGGCCCATCAACTTAGATTCCTCAGATATTCTTAAAGTAGCACCTAGGCAGCCCCAGCTCAGCATCATGTTGAACACAGGACCTCCCTACACAGCTTGGGATTCTCCTATGAAACATTTGAGAAGCTTTGCGTAAGTCCCTCATCAGTCATTTTCTAACCTTTCTAGGTGTTCCATGCTGCTCCTGCCCAGCCCCATGCCAAGGTTCAGCCCTCAGGAGGGAGCCAAATTATTCCTGTCTGATCTCTTTGCCCTGTTTTCCTACTTCTCCCTTTCCTTTGTGATGAGGTTGCTCCACAGTCATTTCATCTGTCTTCAAACACTGTAGTTTACAGAAGTGTTCTCAACTAACATTTTCAAAATATCATCCCCATATTCCTTTCATTTTTCTCACTTATCCATTCATTTACTTACTATGGCCCACATCATTCCATAAAGGAGTAGTCGGGACCAGTGCTATAGTGTTTTATCAATGTCATGATTGGAGTAAACAGGAGAGGAGTCTCTTCATTTATTGAACAACTATTTACTGACTGCTTACTGGGGCTCATGTGCTTTAGCATATAAGAAGGGCAGTTGAAGAAACCTGCTCTCTTTTCTCTTCTTGTAAGAAGCTGAGCCCAGAAGAGAAGGCAGTCGTATTGAATAAGAAGCTAAGGCATATAGCTGTGAGGGGCAAGGTGAAGAATTCTAAGGTGAGATGTGGGGTGAAGCTCAGGGCACACCCCACCTTCCATCTCCCTCATTTCCATTTCACTTTCCCCAATACCCCCACCTCTGCCCCCACAAACACTTTTCACATAACCACACTGGGAGCCTTTGCTTCAGTCATGGGAAATTCTTCCAGCCAAAGTAAGATAAGGAAGAATGTAGATAAGGAGGGAGAGGTTTGTCTGTGTCCCCACAGATGAGCTGGTTGGAACTCAGGGCAGTAAGAGAGGCCAGTAGGGAGAGACAACTTGCTAGGAGACCAGAAAGAGCAGAGCACTGAAAATAGCCAAGAATCTCAGTCAGAAAGGTGAGGGAAGCAGAGAAGACAAATTTGTTCTCCTTTACAATTCAGACTGGGCCAGCCTCCCTCCAGACACTTTGGGATTAGAAAAGAGGGAAATTTCTGTCCTTTGGGAAGACAGGGAGGTGGTCCTTCACAACGAGTTTCTCCTTTTGTGAACTTTTCTTGTCAGAATTTACTATAAAAATTCTCACGTCATCTATGAAACTCAGAAAGACAAAAGCATTTGGTGTGTTCATTCAATTTGCAAAAAACAGAGCAAGGTGTGGGATAAAAGTTCAATGTGAAAGTTAAATTAGGCTGTTAAAACGTTAAAAAGTTAAATTAGGCTGGTTAAATCAGAAGATAAAAATGCTATACTTGTCCTTATCACTTAAAGAGGAAAGGAAAATAGACTTTCCCTTTATAGAATGTTCCCTCAGGGGAAAAATGTCCCTAAAGCAGAGAAAAAAAAGCAGAGAATCGATTCTGATTAAGAGAAATTAAAAAGACATTCTTTTAATCCCTGTCTAGGGATCAAAGGAGCCTTGAAAATAATCCACTACACTGGTAATCACTAGTTTAGTGAGACAAATGTTTTCTTGCCAGGCACCTTTAGACTAAATACCCCAGAGAGAGCAAAATGAATTGAGATAAGAAATGAAACTAGCGTTCCTTAAATTTCACACTCTTTGTAGACAGAGTTTGGGAATCCATGAAGACCTTTCCCCTACCCCCAAAAAGTTTACCACATAGACTGAGAGGTTGAGTCACCATAAATCAAAATAACCTTTAGAAAACAAACTCAGCATGCAGAGCCATAATTATCGCAAGTTGCATTCTTGCCAGCAAGTGGTTGTTGACCACAGAAATTAGAGATGCTAAGGCTATCACCAAAGTGATCAAGTTTTAAAAATCATCAATGAGAAATAAAATAATTCAAATTTTTGGGTCATTGATTTTTAACTTTTATTCTCAGAAATCTGGGGAGGAAAAGTATAGCAATAATTTAGAGAAGATATAAAATAATATGCCTGTCTTTTGAATTAACCAGCCAGAATTATTTGTCATTTCTTCTTTTCATTATTATTTACCTTATATTTCATTTTTAAAATTTTAATCAAGAAGCATTTTATTGTTCAAAGAAAGTAATCCAGAAATCTACTCGAGTTGGTAGGAAAAGGAGTTTTATCCTAAGGAATCAGGGCATCCAGGAGCATCCAAGGGCAGAGATACAGCTGGCCCTGGGTAGCAGGGGGTGGCAGGCAGCTGGGACATCAATAGGAACCAAGCAGGATTCTGTCTCCATCCCTCTCAGGCACTGATATGGATCCTCTGGTCAGACTCTTTCTACATTCCCCCTTTCTTTCAACAGTATAGGTCAACACACTTCCTTACTAATTAGTCACAGGGCCCCAAAGTCTGCTCAAAATGGCAGTTTCCCATCAGAGTCCATATCAGCATGTAAGCCTGGGGAATTCAAAACTTGGTCCCAACTCAAAATTATAAGGAGGAGGAATCTAATTGGCCAGCAATGATCAAGTATGCACTTCGGGTCCACGTCAAACTGGGAGTGGGGAGTGTGTGCTGAGGGTCACGTGACCTGCTGCCTTCTCAGCAGGGACAAGATTGCCCCAGGAAGAAAGCCTGGGAAAGCCTGGGCAGGTGGAAAGAGCCCAGTGAAGGAGAGGTGATGGAGGAAGGGTTGGCGACATCTCAAAGCACTTGTGTTACAACCAGGGCTTAGATCTTTCATCCTGCAAGAGAATGTTACCTGATAGTAAGAGGAAAATAGAGAAAAGCCTTTTTAGCTTTTTTTTTTTTTTTTGAGAGAGAGACAGACAGAGAAACAGAGAGATAGGGGCAGAGAGAGAGGGAGAGAAAGAAATCCAACCCTGTGCAGAGCCTGATGCGGAGCTTGAACTCACGAACCACGAGATCATGATATGAACTGAAACCTAGAGTGGGATGCTTAACCAACTGAGCCACCCAGGTGCCCCTCTTTTTAGCTTTTTAAGTAAGTGCTTCTTTTTACCCCTCAAAGGGTATTATGTGTTGTCTCTCACAAAATAGGCATTCAGCAGTGGGTACTGAAGAAAAAAACAAAAGACAAGCTAAAATACATTTCAGAGAAATATGATCCGAAAATATCAGTGATTTTTCAGTTTACTTTTGTTTCCTGAACCTGCATCAAAGAACTTAAAGTTCTAATAGCTGTCCTCCAGATGACTTAATTTAATTAGTAATCTAGAAGAAGAGAATATAAATATTGTTGGGTATGTACCAGAACCATATTCAAAGACTCAGAACCAGTTGGTCTGCTTTCTACCAATTAATAACCTGACGCTTTGGACTAGAGAGGAGAGACTGCAGAGCCAAGATGGCAATAAGTGCTGAACCCCCAAACCCGAGGACACACCCCAGACTCAGCTCAGCCCATTCCTGCAGCAATCCAGCCACAGAGGCCCCAGGTTTCTGTCTTTGACAGTAGAAACATTTGCCTGGTGCAATGTTGGCTCATTATTTTAAAACTTTGGAAATATAATTTTCTGTAGTCAGACCTCAAATGGGTATGGTAAAATCTGTCACTGGAACATTTAATCAGTATTTATTTAACACCTACTCTGTGCCCAGCCCTGTGTCATGTGTTAAAGACACAGTCACACCAGGCATGAGCTTACCACCTAGCAAGGACTACAGATTCTATATATTAGAATCTACAATTAGATGCCCGACTTGATGCAAAGAGCTCATGCTCTATATGACTTTGGTAGCTCTGCTGAATTCTCTTTGGGTTCTTTATTGTATTTCCTGGAGGCCATTGCAGAAGAAAGTGATAAACTTAAGTATTTTTGCTGTGTAGTGACTAATGTTAAGGGAGATACAGGAAGAGGGGTCCTTACTATAAAAAGAGTATGGGGGAAATTCACATTAGTTTTCCCTTTCTCTTACCTCTTACAGCTTCTCCGTAGGGCAGGCCCATTCCTGTAACTGCACAACACACAGGAGGCTGAAAACTCAGAGGACACTTCATCTTTCTGGATAGAGGGACCAGTAACCAGGACCTGGAGCTGGGGAGTATGGCTGAAATCTCAGAAAGTGGTCCCCTAATTCTGTATGTGAATTGATACAAGTCCTGGGACTCCCTCAAGCTGCATATGCATTTGTAACACCCAAAGAAGCAGAGCAAAGGCTTGAGTTATGACATAAATTATGACCCAGTTCCAGACTAACCCTGGGTGGCCAGGGACAGACCCCAAAGCACAGCAAAGCCCTTGAAGTCTGTGCTGACATTGGATCCACCAATGAAAGAAGGTGAGACAGAACTGGCAGTCTGAACCTCATGGGCTCATTGCCTGGTAAAACAAAATAGTGCAAAAAAAAAAAAAAAAAAAAAGACATTCTCCAGATGATTTTAACAGGACATAAAGTCTTGCCACATAATATTCTGAATGTCAAGGGTGAGACTAGGGTGAGGTAAATGAAACACTTGCTTTGGGTACAAAATTTAAAGGAGACGGGGACTCAGTGATCAAGATACATGATATTTTAACACAGTATCTTAAAAAGTCAAAATTGATGCAAAAACTTCCATGATGAACAAAATATCAAAATTTTAATTAAAGACAGCATCAGTAGTGCTGATGGAGCTCTAATATGGCTCAGCAGAGCACCATCACTGATGCTGGAAGCAAGATGGAAAGGAACCCCTTCATGTAGTCTATATGGTCAGTATCACAAAGTCCCAAACAGAATAGAGAGGGATGGAAAGTAAATTCAGACAGGCAAACATAAGATATCCAGGACACCGGTATTGGTGACTCAAGTATTGCAGTCACCATGTATCACAAAAGTGGACAGGTGTACATCTAAAAATGTGCATGTGTTGAAAGGGCGTACAAGGAGCAGTTAGACTCCCTTGCACTACCCAGCAGGAGGCCAGAGCTCCCAAGGAATTTAAATTAAGAAAATGGGGCTAAGGAACAAAATGCAGTTGAGGAAGGGGAGGATTAAATTAAAATCTGCATACTAAACCATGGACACTGGCACCAGCAAACTGCAATCTCCTTTCTTTCTGCACCCTGGTCTAAGAATACCAACACAGAGGGTTATCCAGCATTGACTTATCTCCCATCCTCACCAGTAGACTAGATAATTCATCTTAGGAAGAACCCAAGAACCCTAAAGAAAAGATCTGAAGATAATTAACTTTAGTGGTGATAAAACACATCTACAAATTATTTAGCATTTATCCCATTGAGAAGTGGAGTCTAATTTCCCTGTCCTTGACCATGGGCTGCCTTAGTGTCTCCCTCATAGTGACTACAATGTTGTAGAGGTGATGCTGCAAGATTTCCCAGGCTAGGTCAGAAGAGGCCATTCCTACAACTTTCATCTCACTCTCCATCTTGAGACACATGCCTCTGGAACCCTGAGGCGCCATGTAAAATGTCCAATCTACTCTGTAGCTGCCACACTAGAGAGACCACAGCAAGAGAGAGAAATGCCTGAAGAGCCCCAGGAGTTCTCTTCTCCAGCTGTTTGAGTCTTCCTAGCCCAGGTGCCAGCTCTGTGAGTGCAGAAGCTTCCAGAGGACCCCAGCTCCATACACTCTAACAGCAATCTTATGAGATTGAGAACCCCTGGAGGAGAACCACCTAGCTGAGCCCACTCAATTCCCAGAATCATGAGAGGCAATAATAATGTTTGAGTATTGCTGGGGTTTTGCCACTAAGTTTGGAGTGGTTTGTTATGAAGCAATTAAGAACCTCAACATTTGGAGTCTCCCAAATAAAAATGTAGGTTTCCATCCAGTTATCTCATAGTTGCTTCCAAATGACTATTTAGTCTTTACGTGTTAATATGAATAACCAGTCACAAATCACCTCAGGAAAGCTATTAAATAAAAGGCAAAGATCAAAACAATCAGGAGAAAAGGAACTTTGAGCAAAAAGAGACAATGCAGGGAGGGGAAGAAAACCTGAACATACGTTTAAGAAAATCTACCAAAAAGTAGAACCAAAAATTTTAAATGTGCAAGAGAAAAAGAATTGAAAACGTAGAGCATCTATCCAAGAGCCCCAGCATCTGATGGTAGAGAATCAATAAACTATCACTACATACAAGAACATGGATGCATTTCACAAAAAAAAAGTTGAATAATAAAAAAATACATAAATAAAAAAAAACACACTGCATGATTTCATTTACACAAAACAGGCAAAATGAATCTGTGGAACTAAGGGTCAGGTAGTGGTTATCTTTGAAGGGGAAATGACCAGGAAGGGCCAAGACATGCTGGTAATTTTCTGTGTCTTGGATGTCTATGGACATCAGGCTTATAGGTGTGTTCACCTCATGAAAATATGAACTATTACACTCATGAATTATGCATTTTTCTGTGTATATGTTCTACTTCCATTAAAATCTCATTTTAAAAATTAAGAGACAAAATCAGTCCATGTATTGATATTACAAGGCAAGATTAAAAAGAAGACCAGGACCTAACTCCCACTCACCATGTAGAGGACAACTTAAACTGAGTATTAAGAATTAGAAGAAGAATAAATACAATGAATAAAACATATAACATGTTAAGTCCATGCTAATAAAAAGCAGTTCTCACTGATGACCCTGGATACTGATGGGAAACCAATTCATTACTTTAAGTAAAGGGAAAGAATCAGGCCTGAATTCTACCATTCCTGTAGGGTTAAACCTCAGAGGGACCGAGGAGTTGGTAAGGAGATATCTCTTTATAGGTCACTCCAGTTAATCAATTATAAAGGATGATAGAACTTAAATATCATCACTTTGCAATCACCAATAAATTAATGGAACAATGGTTACTAATATCACAAAAAGAAAGACAAGCAGTCACTATGTTCCTCGTGATGGGAGCATTCGCCACCACCTACAGGAATGGTCTTGTTCAGGGGTCTGAACCTGAATCTAATCAGACCTCTAAATACAGCTGCTAATCTCCAGAAACACAGCAGACAGAGAAGCTCATTAAACAACACCACAGGGATTCAATCAGCAAAATCCAGACTATGGGCAACTCTACAGGACAAATAACCAGTTTTTCATTGAAAAAAATACAAGGAAAAAAAACAAAGAGAGATGAAAAGGGAAGCCTGTAGATTAAAAGAAACTTAAGAGACCTATCAACCAGTTGTAATGCCTGGACGTTAGATGAGTCATAACTCCACCCTCAAAAAATGTAAAAGATAAATAAATTAATAATACAAATAAACAAATGCCTGAATGAGGCAATCAAAGAAATGTAAACCTTGTGGGCTATTTGATGTTATTTATAAACGACTGCTCTCTTTTCAGGCATGATGATGGCATTGTGATTGTTTATGAAGTGTCTTTATCTCTCAGAGACACACATGAAGGTCAGATAAAATTTGCCCTGGGGTGATTGGCAAAGATGTGCAAACAGGGTGCCATTATGAATGATGCAGTATAAACCAAGTCTTGATGGTTGTTGAGCAGGGTGATGGGCCCCAAGGGGCCATTATACTAGAATGTTCTATTTAACATAAAGGTCTTTTCTCATCTCATGTATTACAACTATTTTAAAAAAAACACTGATGAATTGCCTAAATGTACAAGCCACCAACTTGAGGGCTTTGGCACCAAACTTGAGCTTTCAAAGAGTGGAAGAGGAAAGGCACAGAAGCTGAGAAGAGAAAGGAAACAAGATTCTGCATAATAGTCAATCTCCCTTCTCTCTTGGTGGATTCACACCAGGCACTATTATCTCAACGGAGTAGGTCAAAACCAAAGCTCCTGGCAATTAATTATGAGACTAAGTATTTACTAAATAAAATGTATATAATTGTATTGTTATTACTCATATTTAGTAACCAGTCTTTATTTTTTATTTTAATAATGGTCTCATATTTTTTAAGTTTCTTTTTCCAAAGTCATGTGAGTGTAAAGCAGTAGAGCAATGCAGTGAACTGTGATAGTTGTATCTGTCTTTCTATCATGACTTCTAGCACCTTAAAGAAACTCCTCCTTGACTCCATCTGGCTACTGGTGGGCTGTCATTCACAAACTCAGTGTATATCACAAGAGTGGTCATAAGATGCAAATGTACCAGTTAGATGTCCCTATGCATCTAACCACAGAAATTGATCAATATTAGGCCCAAACCCCAAAAAGAGTCACTCAGAATCTTTTCAGATATTGGCATATTAGACCATTCTCTTTTTCATGGCTAAACTGGGAAGATGTGAGTCTAGGGCTTCTTGTGGGCTCCTTTTCCAAAATATGGAGAGAGTCTGCATACAGAATTAGGGTAAGCAAAGAAAACATAGATTGTTAGAGATCCAGAATCTAATCATGACTGTAGCTTGATCTATCGCCAGACTTCAGAGTAACAGGAGCCAGAAAGTTTCCATTATGGGTAAGCTAACTAAAAAAAAAAAAAAAAAAATTAATGTTTATTTATTTTCAAGAGACAGAGACAGAGCATGAGCAAGGAAGGGGCAGAGAGAGGGAAACACAGAATCTGAAGCAGGTTCTAGGCTCTGAGATATCAGCACAGCTCGAACTCATGAACCACGAGATCATAACCTGAGCTGAAGTCCAGCGCTTAACCAACTGAGCCACCCAGGCGCCCCAAGGGTAAGTTAATTTAAATCCGGTTTTAGCCATCTGGAGCCAAAGAACACCAACTAATGGAAGCTTTCCCTCAACTGCAGGATTCCAAAGCAACAATGCCACCTCTTAAAAATGTCATCTCCTATCAAAATTAGAGGTCCTTGGAGATTATTCTAATAGATTGGCACACGCTGTATTCCTCTGGGTTTTTCAATCGTCATTCACTGAATAGATAATCACTGAGTATCTACCATGTTCCAGTGTAGTAGACACCTATGTTTTGTCTGCCCAGTAGTCTTCTTTTTCTAGAAACTGCTCCTGCTCTTAGCTTGATCTATAATTGAATAGTTCACGGTGGACAACTGACCCAAGGCAGCCAATGTGGGAAACCTAGAAAATTCCTCAGACTTTTGAATTAGAGACCCAGAGAAAGATGGCCCTCTATTCCTCTTCATAGGAGGCAGTTTTAAGACTAAAAACTCAGTAACTATCCATGGACATATTTTCCCATGTAGGGGACTAATGGTCACATAGAGAGAGGAGCAGAGAAAGGGCGAGAGCCTTACCAACTTTTGCTATTCCTGAACTCTTCCTGAACTCCAGGTTTATCCCTGGCCTTGCTAAAGTTGGGTTTTTCAACTTTTCCTGGGATTCTTTATTTTGTGAAACCTAACTCTATCATTCATTTGTAAATGTAGTCAGGCACATGCTGTGGTGTAAGGACATAACGTAACCAAATCACAGTCTCCACCCTCAAGATACTTAAAGTATAATGTGAAGACAGGTATGAAAATGCACTTGACTTCAGAACAGTGATATGCTCTGTCAAGGTAGTGAGCAGAGGGCACTATGCAGCCCATGGAAGAAGAACCCAGAAAAGCTTTCCAGAAGCCAGGCTACTGTGGGGACTGAAGGACTATGGGGGGCTAGACCAGGGAATCTCAACCTCAGCACTACTGATATTTGTGGGCTGATAATTCTCAGTTGTAGGGGGGCCATCCTGTGACTCATAGGATATTTAGCAGCATCCTTGGCCTCTACACACTAGATGCTGGTCACACCACCACCAGCAGCAGCCATGCAAATCAAAAATGTCCACAGACACTGCCAAATGTCCCCCAGGGGGCAAAAAATGATCATTTCTACCCAACATCTTCATCATAACCTAAGAGGGAGGGGTGTGCTGAATGAAATGCAGCCAACATAAAATAATGACTGCCTTATGGAATAACAATGTGATTTCTTCATAAAAGGTATCCTTTGTGGCCAAATGTTGACAGCTTGCTTGCAACTTAAATTCCTCAAGCAGTGCCTTGGAGCATGCCTTGGGAAATATGTTGACACATTCTTGTTTCTGTAGGATGAATCCCTTGGCCACCAAGTCCTGCTGTTAAAGACTTCCCTCTGAAAAGGCTTTTGTGCCTTTTCTGTAGCTGACTGAAATTTCTGCATGGGGTGTCCTGCTGTTTTACAAAAATAACACCAACAGCCCAATTTTCATGATCCTGAAGCATCATCATGGCAGAGTCAATGATTCTGGTTTGGGGTATGGTACAGAAATATTATGGAATGCCTCTATTTGTTTCTCAGAAATCACAGCCAAAGGCCACTCACACCAAATTCTGCAGTATCCTGTGAAGTGTTTTCTGGGTTCTCTGAACATGCCATACATAATAAACAGGTTTCTTCATAAATAGGGTACCTGATGCCAGGTTACATGAACTGGTATGATCCCTTTTCATTCCTTCCAGGTAGCTATGAAAGGACTCATCCATACTTCATATGAAATCTGCTTTCTATATTCTTGAATCTTCCTTTGGTGCTCTAGTTTGCCTGAATGATCTGTCAATCAGAGAAAACAATACCTACCTCAGGGGGTTATAATAAAGATTAAAGGGTCACACACTGTACTTCACTGATTTGGAAAAGCAAAGTTCCTCCGCATCTGAGCATCTCAAGAATGGGAATGTATCTTAGAATCTCTAGCATCTAACTCCCCACCAGGAGGGAGCAGCCACAGTCTAGCTGTCATTGCCTGCCCTGGCACCGACATGTTGTTGACCTCGGTGACACGACTGGCAACTCCTCAGTTTTCAGCAAACAGACCATTCCAGAATCAGCTGAGGAAGAAGTGTGGGTCCTGGTTGTTGTCTGAAAACCCACTGCTGATACTTAAAGGAAGCGCCACACCACACCTTGCAGAACAGGTGTCAGCAGTGTGGAAAGAAATCCCAGAGGTCATAAGGGAGCATCTTCTAAGGAATGCTGTATCCCCTACATTCACACAGGTAACAAAGAAAATGTTGGGTAGGGAAACAAGAACCTCAACAACCTGAGTCAAAAAGGGATTCAATAGAGTCTGAATACAAAAGCAAAACAAAACAAACAACAACAACAACAAAAATCTTTCAGGGATCCCTTAACCAGCTGAATTTGTTTGTACTTTCCTTCTTATATATGCAAAAGGGTGATCTATGATAAAAAAAAAAAAAGAACAACATTTAGCCAAGTCCAAAACAGCTCTTTCAATATGTATACAACAAAAATTCTAATTGCACACTTTTTCTTCCTTAGTAATACATAAAATGATGGTGTACATCACATTTGTTTTAGATTTGAGGGAATACAAGGCAGAGAAGGCTGGTACCATGGTTCACACCTAGCTAGTTATCAACACACTGTAGATGCTGTTGCTAGGATTTCACAGTTGTCAAATCTGGTCGAATCAAGAGGCAACATTTGAGAATAGACCACAAATTTTTCTGTAAAAAAAAAACCCCCAAATCAGGTGTGATACAGATGATGCTATATAATAGCTTAACCAACAAAGTCCTCTCTAAGCTATTGATTTCATGGTGAATTTGCATCCTCCAATAATAACTGCAAAGTGTAATTTCAATCCTATCTCTTATACTCTTTCCCATCTTATCTTGTCCATATGGCTTGTCCATCAGGAGGCAGGCAGAGCAAGAGAACTAGAAATTAAAGCCACACTCACCCACTGGCTTGCACACCCATAACAGTCCTGTACATTGTTAAGCTTCTAGTACATTTGATTAAATCTCAATGGAATATAAAGGAATTCAGAAGAAAACAACAGCTTCTGAGTATGGAATTTCCCAAAAACGTGGCCCCACGTCAGGAGAGATACTCAAAGATTAAAAATTAAATAAGAAAAGAAAAGATATAAAATTTCCACATGTGCTGGGAAAAGAAGTCACATTTGTTGATATTTTTAATTGTATGAAAATATCTGTTACGACCAAACAGATAAACAGACATAGAGGAATGTATGTTCTATACATACAGTAAAATGTGAAGTGTTTTCCCTTCTGAAAGACACAACTTCCATTTAATAGATGTACCAAAAGCAAAGCATATTTTGTATTCTTTCAGTGTTAAGCTTTCTACCTACAATACACTAAATAATTTTTCTTAAAACTTTCACAGAATTTAACAAGAATTTTGATGATTAATTCAGTCCCCAAATGTAACTTCCTGTCAAAAGTATCATAGAATATATCGGCTCATTCTGCATCAAAATTATTCTGTAGAATTTTTCTGATAAAAGGTATTTTCCAAAAACTAGTTTAAATGTATGAGTGTATATATAAATATCATATCATATAATAATATATATTATAATATATGTATAAAAACATCCAGTAACCTTAATTGAATGCTTGCAGTTGAACTCATACAGGATTTTGTTCTCTGTAGTCTGGACTAGTCACAGGACCCCACCTGCTCCGTTTCCTGTCCTATAAAGCTTGGAGATGGGCCTCTTCAAAATGAACCTCTGAGCTATGACTGTGTCGTTCAGATGATTAACCATCAGAGGGCAGCAAAGCACCTCATAATACCGTTCCTTCAGTTTTTCGTTCACCAAGTTGGATCATGGAATGAGGTTGGTTTGTTTTTCTTGTGAGCCTTTTTTATTATATTAATTAATAAAGTTACATTTTTTAAACCTGAAAATAAGAGATATTCAGACATTTGCCATTGATTTTCCTAAAAGATATGTCTGAGCACCCCCCCCAAATTTCTCCATATGAGTAATATTCCCATTTTTTAGTAGTGCTAAAGATTGACACATTGGGGCATCTGGGTGGTTCAGTGGATTAAGTGTCTGACTCTTGGTTTCGGCTCAGGTCATGATCTTGTGGTTTGTGAGTTTGAGCCCCGCATTCTGGTTCGCACTGACAGCACAGAACCTGCTCAGGATTTTCATTTTCCCTCTCTCTTTGCCCCTCCTCCCCCTTCTTTCTCTCTCTCTCTCTCTCTCTCAAAAATAAATAAATTTAAAAAAAAAAGATTGACATATTAATGGAGGATGAAAGATAAAGACTTCCAGTCTTAACCAAGTAGCATATTAAATTAAACTGGGTGATTTTGGCAGAAGGATTCTTTGCAAGATTGATGTTCTATTATGTGAGTCTGAAAAGCAAGACAAAGGAGAATTGCTGGCGCCTCTGAAGTCTCATCTGAGTCCTACATCAAAGGAAATGAAATGTATTCCTTAATCTAATTTGAGATTCTCTTTAAGTATAAAGTCGTTGCAAGCTCAGGGACAATAAACTAGTGAGATATGATGCGTCCGGAACACCGCTGCATAATTTTATTTGCGCTGCAAATAAATAACCACAAAACAAAGAATGCCTATTGATTATCCTAAAAAGAAATGACAGACACTGACTGTTGTAGCACTGACTCTTTTTCATAGGATTTTAAATCATTCTCCTGGAATTAGAAGTCCTTCTAAACACAATGGCTATGAGAAAGCAGACGGCAGAGACTAATAAAAGCGACCAGGGAGGGCCGGGAGGGTGTGGGCTACATGCACAGAAAGGGAATAAAGCCGGTTGCATTGTGCCACGGCATCTGTTTCGGCTTCACACTGGTGTGGCGACGTGGACCACTTTGAAGGTTACAATAGCGGAATTCAAAATTGCAACATCAGGGAGAACAGATGCTGCAGACCAGGGATGAGCATGAGATTCTTGCAAACCTGATGAAAGCCATGACAAGGCCCTTTTATTAAAAAAGAAAAAAAAAATCCCTGCCACCATAAGTGTTGTGAACCTGAGAACTAACGAGGTGATGTGGCCGCAAGTTTCTATTTCACAGAAATAGAAACCGTGAGTGGTAAGAGAGATAATTCATTTTCAGAAATACCAAATAAAAGCTGTGCTGTCTAGTTAACAGTAGGTTTACAACCCATTGGAAATACATATGAACCCCCCACCCCACATAATGCAGTCCCAAACCCTTAGACACTTCACTTGCTGGTTCTTCTTCCCTTCTCTGATTAGTGGGGACTTATTTTCGATGGCTTTGCAGTGAGCACACATCAAAGAACAAAGGAGGGACTGAAAGTCTCTGCATCACCTCAGGAAATGGACATTTGTTCCAATTAGACTACTGTTTTCCTTACCTGGGCACAGGCAACCCCTCCACCCCCCTAAGGCTGTAATCTCTGTAATACTCAGCCAATGCGGAATCAGGGGAGGGACTTTCTACCAGAAGATAAATTGTCTGCTGTAACTGCCGAGTGTGTCTGTTCGTCAGACACCTGCTTTTGCAAGAATATTGATTAAAGCTTCACTTCACAGGGCTCCAAGTTTTCGCGTCCCTCCTTTGATTGGGTCAGTGGGCTTATTTCTCACAAAACTAAGATAGCAGGAGATGAAATATGCAAGAGCAACAGGTAAAAATGTCTTGGCAAAAATTTGGCTGCATGATTTTAAAAGGCATTGACTGAAAAGCTTTAAAATAAAAATGGTGTCAGGTGAAGAGCAAATACCCATGGTTACCTCATCAGCACTATTCCTGGGAAATAAATGGAAATACATTTGAATAAGAAAAACATATCTCTATAAACCTCATAGAATGCTGGAATTATTAGCAGCAACCCCCACTTTTTCTTTTCTTATTTAATTTTTAATTCTAATAATATGAATTTAAATCTTAATCAGATAAAGGACACAAGACAGGAAGTTGGAAACCTGTAGTTTCTATTATTTGCTTCTTATGTGATTGAGACAGGTAGTGTAGCTTTGCTGACTCATGATTCCCACAGTGTAAAATAAGAGAGTTAGACCACACTACATCCTTCAAAAACAGAGCCAGGGGAGTGTCCATCCTCTGAATTTCTCCCAGTTTAGTCTGTCTCCTACACGAATGACCAGGGCATTGATCAGTCATGATTTTGATTTCAGACTGCACAATTATTTGCTTAACTTTATTTTTAATATGATAAACATTGTTTGAAAACAAGTCCAAAGTTGGAAATAGGCTAAATGGTCAATGATAGGATATAATTTTTCATAATTATGATATATCAGGTATCCATTTGAAATGACATAGATCATCCAGTGGCTTGGGAAAAATGCTCAAACTAGTTTAATCACAGGGAGAAAAGGAAGCTGCAAAACAGAATGATCACACTTTTGTTTTTTGTTTTTTTTAATGACACCGAAATGCTAACAATGTTCATCTCTGGTTGGCGGGATTTATTTATATTAAGAACAAAAGACTAAAGCACAAAAATAAAAAAATTAACAGCAATTGTTGATCTGTAGGACTGTGATTTTTATGTTCTGTGTGTGTGTGTGTGTGTGTGTGTGTGTGCTTTTCTACAATATAAACGATACATAGACAACTGATACCTTTTTGAAGACTCCAAAAGACCCACTTCTACTAAAGCCCATGCAAGAAAGCCAAGCTCAGAGTGCCCTTGGGTCATTTACAAGGATATTGGGCATTGTTTTCAAGCAGACAGAAGCTTTTCCTTTGGCTCACTGGCCATTTGGCCTCCCAGCAAGAACAACCACCTTCCTGGTCACTGAGAGGATATGAATCAGGTCTCCAGGTTAATGGAACACAATGAGTGCTTGCCCCTGGAAAGCCTGGTGAACCTGTCCCATGACCCGTCCACTGCCTTGCACACCAACGGAGGCCCCACCTGATTTTACCAGAAGAGGGAACACGGACAAGTGGCAAATTCAAAAGATAGTCTTGCAAGTGAAAAAAGAAAAAAGTATGTAAAGTGTGATCTCTGTTTTTTTATTTTAAAAACTTATAACAGTAATAACATATGAAGGAAATACACCGAAATGTTAGTCATGATTATCTCTGTGTGGTGGGACTATGACTGCCTTAAGTTTTCTTATTTTGCTGATCTGTTTTCTAAGTATTTTATAATAAATATGTATTATTTTATAATTTTAAATAAAATGTTAAGAGTTATTTTGTCAATTTAATCAAGCCGATAATTTGGGATCCCATCGTTATAAATACACTCAGATTTGGGCCCATATTTAGAATTATTTATAAATAAGTATAAATTTATACTTATGAAATATAAGTAATAGCTCTCTAAAGGATTGGGTGGTTACAGTATTGGGATTTTTACTAAATTTATTCAAGTGGCCCTGTGTTTAATGGTGGCTAGGTTTGGTTTTCACTACTGGCATTCCATCTGGGGTCTTTCCTTGAAGGAATGTTCCTCCTCCCTCACCCACTATGGATGGGGTTTTGGAGTAGTGGGATCCAGAGCTGACAGCCAAGAAAGAATTCTTAAGATGTCTTTGGTGCAAAAAAGGTGATTTTATTAAAGCACAGGGACAGACTCCTGGGCAGAAAGAGCTGCAATGGGATTGTGAAGAGTGACTGGTTCTGTACTAAGGAGTTGGGGGAAGTAAAGGCAAAAGGGTGGCCTCCAGAAGGACTTTCATATGCTAAAGAGGACTCTGAAGATACCTGAGGCCTTGCTATTGTCAAGCTAAAGTTGTTTTCCCTCTAGCAAAGCATCAACCCCCTTCAACAGGAGGGGGTTCTTGAAGAAATGTTATACTCTGTATTTGCCTGAAGTATTTGTCAATGGGCTGCAGGTTCTGAAAAAATTTAATTTTACCTGCCATTTCCTTCTTTGTTCCCCATATCACTATGGAGGGGAGAGTGAGGTTGGGGCTCCAAAAAACTGAGTCTATATGTTCCTGGAGATTAAGCTATTAATAAGATTGCCTTTTTCTTGTAATTTACTAAGACATTTGTAAACTGATGGAGATTCCAGTCCTGAATGACTGTTATCTCTATCAGTTAAACATTTATTTTCCCTTTACCTTTGTTCTTGGGCAGCCTGGAGTGCCTGAGAAACGTCACACATATCCCAAGGTGGGAGGTGGGGTGGGAGGAGGGATGGAGAGGGGGAGGGGCTGGGTTTGCAGGGTGTCAGGTTGCCTTCTGCTCCCTCATCACAAGGAAGACATTTCACTTACATTAGAAGCCCTACTTCTCCCATTCCTGCTGACTTTTATAAGCAAGGATCCACCCTCACCATTTCTACCTCCCAGTCCCCCAGCTTCCTAGCCCTTCCATGAAGGACCCAGTACCCTTCCTTGGTTTCCATGCAAGTCTCCAGGGGTTTGTACATTTGCACAAAGCTCCCAGATCAGCATATTGGGAAGCTTTATGATTCTTCCACATGACAGAGCCAGCTTGAACCTCATCCCACCCTACACTGCCCCTTGAATCCCAAGGGCTCATTGCAGCTCTACTTCTGTCTCAACTTCTATGAAATGTTTCTACTCTGAATCTCTATCAGGGCCAGGCATGACCAAAGGCCACAGGAGACTAGCAGTGGTCAGTAATTTCTCTGAGGCAGTCTTTCAAGTAGGAATGGCTGACACCTATTATATGTAGCCATGAATGGAGAAACAAATTAAACTAATAAATGAATGCATGCTTTGGGAGAGCAAGGACTCACTGTGATCTGGAGACAAGGGTTAGGCCTCTTTTTTCTAAGACAATGTCCCAGATAGCAGAAGGACCAGGCCATATAGACATAAGAGGTATCTTGTGATCACACACTTACCATCTATTTTAATGCTCATAGCTGTGTAAGGTAGGTGTTTATACCTCATTTTACTGGTATATAAACTGAGGCTTTCAGAAGTTAAGACTTTCAGCACAGGTCACACTGCTGGCAAATGTTAGAGAGAAACTTAAATACAAGCCATTTGGTTCTGTACCAGACAGTCCCTGCTGTACCACAGTTCACTGTGGGAGTCATCTGAAATTTGGTCACCTGTGGCATCACCAGCTGGTTGTGTGTTTCAGCAGATTTGCTTCAGATGGAAATAAGTGAATCCTAGGAGAATCCTACTTGGGTGTGAGAGGTAGATATGAGATAATATTTATCATTTTGTACTCACCTTGCACATTTTGGGTGAGGCAGTCTTCTATGTTTCAGGGTGTTCAGCATTCCTGATCCCTGTCCACTAAAATCTGATTGGGACAATCCAAAGTGCTTCCACACATTTTTAAATACTACTGGAGGGACTATGCTTTCCCCAGATGAGAACCTCTGATTTAAAAGCAGTACCTTTATTGCTAATAGGTGACAACTGGAAACAATAATTGTATCAATGGGAAAATAATTACTAGACAGGGCAGATAATTTGAACTGAGCTGACCTGGACTAAGTCGGAGTTTGTACTGAACATCAGATTTGATGGCTGATGTAATCAACAAGCTCTCAATACGTTCGCTGCCAAGATAAATACATTATGGGCATAATGAGTGTTGTGTGATTTCATTAGAACGGAAAAAAACAAATATCTACATCTTTGACAGGGTATGTGTCTCTCTCAGCTGTCCCTTGAATTGGGCAATGATGAGTTCTTTAGTGTCCCAGACCCTCATTAATGTTAAATTCTTTCTAATTGGGAAAGGGAGCCATCGAGACAGTACTAATAGACCCTGGCAGAAGTAGCAGTGTCAGGTGCTGTAAATGAGAGAATCTAAGCAGCGACCTTTCAGAAAAGAGGCAGACAAGAATTAGAAGCCTCAATGATTCCCTCACCTCCATGGAAACAAGTAGTTTCTTTTACTAGCACACAATGCTTTTACACAGATACCATCTTCAAGGGCCATTTTCTCCTGGATGTTGTTAACAGATGAATGAGCTTTCCTGTTTGACTAGGAGAGGGGATTGTGTGCTAGACCCTTTGGGGAGACCCCTCCCATAAATCCAACTTATCTCCATCCATAGCTAACCATCTGAATCACACAAGCAGCTGGTGAAAAGGGCTTTGTGCTGTGCTGTTTTTCCCATCACAAGCCTTGCCTGGTTCTCAGACAGCCAAACTGGGTGCCTTTCATTTTCTTTTGGATAGCTTTAGGGCTACAATTTGCTTTGCCCTGAGTAAAGATTACATGGCAAAAGCAGCTCTGATCTTATTCTACCGAGTTTGCTAGATGATATCTCACTCTTTAAAGAGCCCAGAAAAAAAGATTCAGAAATTCAAGCAGTCTGCTCTCTCTCACAGAAGACACAATCATTTACTATAGCTATGATTGGGCACTTTTCAGGCGTATACAAGAGGGACCATACAAGTTTCGAGAAAGTATTTTGGTTCCATTTTTGTTTCTGAGTCGCTGGAGAATTGAATTCTCTAAAAGCCCTGTGGTGTTGAGTAAAATTCTTTCCCCAAGAGAGGATGCCGGGATGCTCATATTATCTCTCTAAAACCTTGTTTCATAGGTAAAATTTCCAGAAAACGTGTTTTTTAAGGTTCCTAAAATAGATTCAGCTACATCCTTTAATCTTGGGAATCTTAAAATTTATCAGGAAAAAACAATGACAGCTCACCACAAACCTTTCCCCAACCTATTATTAGAGATTATCAAATCTCTAATAATTTTAAATAGCTATCTGTACTTGACCAAAATGACTCACCAGTAATAAATTATCTTATCTTCTTTATTGTTCAGTGTTCCCCATATAAAAGCCTACATGATAGATTCCTTCCTGAGATGAGAGCTAGGATTCTTTTCTCTCTCTCTCTCTCTCTCTCTCCTACTGGCTGGACAAGAAAGATAGATAATGAGATGTGTGTACCCCTTAACTGTCTTTTGATTCTAAGGTCAGTGCTAACTTTTATCCTCCAAAGAATAGTTTAATATTAAACTCGTTTAAATAGCTTAATACTTAAAACCACTCTTACCCTTTAACTTCTGGTTCTTGAATCTTTTTTTTCCCCTTGTTTTAGTGGTTTTGCTAGTTTGCTGCTTGGGATGTGTTAATGTAAGCTGCCTCCCTTTTGCTTTGGCTATAGGTACAATATGAATATAGTGTTTAGAATTTTCTAAAATATTCCTAATCTCATATTTATTCCCAATAGTTTATCTAGTTCCTTAAAGCCAGAAGACCACACAAGGTTATAAACCGTGAGTTCCAATGTGGCAGTAAAATGTTCTCACAATCCTCATATGCTAAAGCCACACAGATGGGAAGGGTGGTGAGCTGGTTTGCCATTGAACAGTTCATTCATCTGATGGATCTGACTCTGAACTTCTACATACTCTGTAACAATTGTTTCTTTCCAAGTCTGTTTTCATTTCACTACATCCTTCTTTTAAAGTAGGAACCCACCTTAGTACATGGGATTTTTAAAGTCCCCATGAAGAATTCGAACAGTCCCTCGAAAGAAAGAAAGAAAGAAGGAAGGGAGGAAAGGAAGGAAGGAAGGAAGGAAGGAAGGAAGGAAGGAAGGAAGGAAGAAAGAAAGAAAGAAAGAAAGAAAGAAAGGAAGGAAGAAAGAAAGAAAGAAAGAAAGAAAGAAAGAAAGAAGGAAAGAAAGAAAGAAAAAGAAAGAAAGAAGAAAAGAAAATAGGAATGGAAGAGAACCTTTCTTACTAGCTTTTACTGAAGATTAAAATGTCACAATTATAGGCACCTGGGTGGCTCAGTTGGTTAAGTGCCCTCTTGATTTCATCCCAGGTCATGATCTCATGGTCGGAAAATTGAGCCCCTCATCAGGCTCCACGCTGAGCACAGTGCCAGCCTAAGATTCTCTCCCTCTGCCTCTCCCCTGCTTGCACTCGAAAGAAAAGAAGAAAGAAAGAAAGAAAGAAAGAAAGAAAGAAAGAAAGAAAGAAAGAAAGAAAGAAAGAAAGAAAGAAAGAAAGAAAGAAAGAAAGAAGAAAGAAAGAAAGAAGAAGAAGAAGAAGAAGGAAGGAAGGAAGGAAGAAAGAAAGAAAGAAAGAAAGAAAGAAAGAAAGAAAGAAAGAAAGAAAGAAAGAAAGAAAGAAGAAAGAAAAAGAAAGGAAGGAAGGAAGGAAGGAAGGAAGGAAGGAAGGAAGGAAGGAAGAAAATAAATGTCACTATTGGAGATGCATCCTTTGATTTAGAGATTTGTCTCACTTGAAAATTCAAGGAAAGGATGAATGCAAATGTGTCTCTAACTTATGGAATTTACCCTTGTATATTATTGAATTTATTGGATTCCTTTTCTAAGATTACATTTTGATAGAAGGAAAGGGATAAAATGAAATTTAAAAGGCTGCAGATAACAGAAGCTGCAAAAGGGGGCACCTAGGTGACTCAGTAGATTGAGTATATGACTTCAGGTTGTCATGATCTCACGGTTTGTGGGTTCAAGTCCCACATCAGGCTCTGTGCTGACAGCACAGAGCCTGGAGCCTGCTTCAGATTCTGTGTCTCCCTCTCTCTCTTCCCCTCCCACACTGGTGGTCTCTCTCTCTCTCTCTCTCTTAAAAATAAATAAAACATTAATTAAAAAAAAAATTTTTTTAAGTAAAGAACCTGCAGCAAGAGGAAACATGGGAGTGCAAACAAGACTAAAATGTAAGAAGGTCTGGCTCACCAGACAAAACCCTAATGATGGCACAGCCTTGACAAAGCAGAGCCTGTTCAGTGCTCACATTCATCCCATGACACCTCTCTGCAAATTGGGGAGACCGGTGGACCTGTACAGGGGCAGGCTTTTAGCTTTGACAGCCAAGTCTTACAACAGGAAAATCTTACGAGTGTCTGGTTGAGATCATGTCAATTCTCAGAAGCTGGGTATCAGGAATGAGAATGGGCTGCTCCCATTTGAAAAGAAATATGTTTTGTGTGTGTGTGTGTGTGTGTGTGTGTGTGTGTGTTTGAATGCAGCAACATCCAAATGTATAACCAAGCAGTGCCAAAAAAGCAACTAACTGGGAGGAGGATGTCATGTAAAGTCATATTTCTCTCTTTTTGTGCAAGCAATATATTTTGTGAAACTATGCCCCTCTGTCAGGTTGCGAACAAAGGGAGAATTCTTCACTCCTGAGACCATGTGGCAGGAGCAATTAGGTTGATGGGATTTGGTTTGAACTCTAGGCCAACACCTCTCAAAAGGACAAATGCAGGTTTCTTCCAGATGAGTGTTCCCACAGTACCACGAATGGAAAATTGTTTTATGGCAAGAAAAAGCAGAATGATTTTAGCAACTGATGAAGCAATAGCTTGTAAGAGATTTAATTCCCACTGGACCAGTTTGTGTTCAGAGAGAGAACTGGTCAACCATGGAAGAATAATGGCATTTCTAAGATGTTGGGGTGTTCTTTTTACTATTAAAGAACATACCTGTATACACTCCACCTTCATTTACTTAAAGTATAATCTCCTCAAAGTTACATCTAGATTAGAAGTTTAAAATTTCAGGGCTCCTGGGTGGCTCAATTGGTTAAGCATCTGACTCTTGATTTCGGCTCAGGTCATGATCTCATGGTTCATGGGATTTAGCCCCGAGTAGCTGTCAGCACACAGCCTGCTTGGAATTCTCTCTCTCCTTTTCTCTCTGCTCCTTCCCCACTCACATTCTCTCCATCTCTCTCTCTCTCAAAATAAATAAACATTTTAAAAATTTTTAAAAAGAAGTTTAAAATTTCAAGAATGTATAAGGTCTCTGTGATCTTACAAAGTTTAATGGCACACCAGAAATATGTAAATTTAGTAGCTTTCCCTTTTAGTTGAATCAATATTAAAATATTTAGAACTGATTAAAAATGCCATTATTCATTGATTTTATGTATGATAGATGAGGAAATCAGTCTCTAATGCCTCCTTCTTCATTGCTGCTGATTGAATCCTAATTTTGTTTGTTTGTTCATCCCTTCCCCATATGACTCAGAGTGTAAACCTGATTAGTCTAAACCCACAAAGGTCATTTTATTTCCCTTGCCAGTGATTAGTGTAGGAGTGGGCATGTGGCCCAGATCTGGCCAATGAAATGTGAGGGGATGTCTTCTGGGGACTTCTGGAAAAAATTTCCTCCATCGAAAAAAACAAACAGAAGTAAGATTTTTCTACAGGATAATTTTGTGTCTGAAATGATACTTTGAGACAAGGAAGAGAGATAATAGTCTCTTAGGATACCCTGAAAATACCAGAGCAGAGAGAAAGTAGATGAATGAATTAGCCTGCTCTAGAGCATCTACTTCCGGACTTCTTGTTACATGAAATAATAAACATCCTCATTATTTAAGTCCACTTATCCAGTTTGCTATTATTGGAAAGTGAAATAATTCTTTTTTTTAAGTTTTATTTATTTAGAGAGAGAGAGAGAGAGAGAGAAAGTGAGCAGCGGAGGGACAGAGAGAGGGAGAGAGAGAATTCCAAGCAGGTTCCACACTGACAGTGCAGAGCTCGAACTCACAAACTGTGAGATCATTTCCTGAGCCAAAACCAAGAGCTGGACTCTTAACCAACTGAGCCACACAGGTGCCCCAGAAGTGAAATAATTCTTAAAGGTTCATCATACATGCCCATAAGTATTTGAGTACAATTGCTTTAGTTAAGAAACTACACAACGAAGTCAAGCATTTCAAATTTGTACAACCTCAACACTCTAATCAGCAATTATTCAGTAGTCTCTCCTTTGACTCAGTAAGGTGGAACCAGGAATGGTATTTGCAACATACTTTTATTTCTGTATTGTATAAATGATTCTAAAAACTCAGATAAATCAATCAGTCTAGAATAACCTCCCCCTTTTAAATTATTCCCTCATTCATTGCTCTATAATCTGTGATTCATGGACTAGCCAAAAATAAAATTATAAAGCTCTGCAGCTACAGACTTTAAATGTATGTTCTTTAGGTACGTGGATTAATCAGGAAGAGAGAAAATGGCATTTTCCATAACGATTTTAGATGAATAATGAAATGCACAACCTGACTCATTGCAGTGGAGAAAACTAAATATTGAACAGTTTGGTTTTTCTGTAGCTGAAGGAGAAGCTTGGTTTAGAGTGCAGAAGTGATATGCCAGGCAGTGACCCCTTTGTGGCTAGATTAAAATTCCATTTGATCATAGTTGGAAACTGGCCCTCACTCCACACTCTCTTCTGATCACTTCCATTAAAAATTCATTTACACTTCCCTTGTTTCAGAATTATTTGCCTTCAGCTGCCAGGGAAAGTCCGTTTATATTTCTTAGGAGCAAAGCTTCAAGGTCACTTCCTACCATTAATTCCCTGTCAGCAGTGTCACCCGGGGCATTTCCTGTTCCTACTCTCAATAATGCTGAGGAAGAGAAATTCTCAACCGTCTCTAATTTTCAGTCCTCCACAGCAGTTCGCAAATATTTCATTTAACCTTAACTATCTTGGTAGAAAAATGTCGACATAATTTCTCTAATATAAATCAAGTAGTTCCTTGCTGAGACTCTACCTGTAAAATGGGCAACACAGTATTTTCTTCCATCTTTGGAAGTAAACTAAGTTGAATACAGACTGCTTAGAAGTAATTGCAAATAAATACTAAGTATGAATCCAGAGTATTTGCCTTTCATTGAATATCAAAATACAATTGCTTTGGTCATCTTTATTAGCTAAAATCAGCCAGTCCTTTGTTCAACTGAAAACATTCAATTAAGTTTAAAAAAAGTATTTTAATCATTGATGATGTTGTAAAGAAAGAATAATCAGTTAATAGAATGACCATTTTCACTTTCTGATTAGATATGCAAGATCACAAGGTAAAAGCTTATTGAAATTTTCCAGTAAATACATATTAAGTTATAGAATGCTTTAAATATCTGATCTTACTGAAGTTATTTGATAAGGAGAAAAATCTTTTGATATTATTCAGAGATTAAAAATAAGTCTCTATTCTGCAAGTGCTCAGAATATCTCAGAACAGGAATTACCAGCTACTGTGTTTTATTTTCATCCAAAGCTGATTTTTAAGCACGAAATTAAGCTATTTTTTTCACAGACTACCTGTGTTAAGACTCAGATGAGGAAAACTACAAAATATCAAGGAAGAATATAAAAGGTTATTTAAGTAAATGGAGAGAAACACTATGTTCATGAATGAACATTTTCCAAAGGCAACTTGACAAAATGATTCTAAAATTTATCACAAAAACTAACCTGGCGCAAATTATTCACAAATAAATTCTGAAGCACTGGTGAAAAAGAAGGAAGTCTTACCCTCACATATGAAGTCATATAATGAAGTTACAATAGTTCAATCACTGTGGTAATGGTATAAGAAAAGACAAATGAATTCGAAATAGAAAGAAGACTCAGCAAATGCATAGACCATCAAAAACCATCCTGCACACCACACAGCAAAGGAAATTCCAGATGTAAGAGGGAGTTAAATGTAAAATTGCGTTCGTGAAAGAAGTGGGAGGAAACATGGGTGAAAGTGTTTGATCTTGGGGCCCAGAGGCTTTTCTGGGCATAAAAGCAGCAGAAGAAAACATAAAGAAAAAAAAATTGGTGTATGTGGCTGCATAAGAATATAAATCTTTCCATTAAAAAAAAATCCTGAACAATGTAAGAAGGCAAACGACTGTGAAATCTTTTTGCAGTGTTTGATAAAAGGAGTTATAGGTTTAACAGAGAGAGAGATCATTAAAATCATTTAGGATGAATTCCTTGCCCTCACCCCAATAGAAATATGAACAAAGGTCACAACTTCCATAAACAGCCATAAATCTGGAAAATATAGCTCCACCTCAATGATATTCAAATAAACACAAATTAAAACAACCACAATACAGATTTATGCAGAACCATCTAATATTCAGAATGATTTTACAGCTGTTAGACGTAATCTTAGCCAGTCACAAAAATGTGTGTCCCATGAATTAAAAGCAAGAAAAATGCTCATGAAAAAGTATATTTCAAAACAGTTGTGCTGAGTGTTTGTAATTACAGCAGCACCCCTCCCCCCCTTACCAGTGGGGGACACATCCCAAGACCACCAGTGGATGCCTGAATCTGTGGGTAGTACTGACATGTTCATATACTATGCCTTTTCCTATATATACATAACTGTGATAACATTTAATTATAAATCAGTAAGAGATTAAAAACTAACAATAAAATATAAAAAGTATAACAATATAGTGTAATAAGAGTCATGTGAATGTGGTCTCTCTCACTCAAAATATCCTATTGTACTGCGCTCACCCTTCCTGTGATGATGTGAAAGCGTAACATGCCCACCTGATGAGATGACCTGACATAAATGATGCAGGTGTTGTGACTTAGCAGATTGCTGAAACCGCAGAATGTGAAACCGCAGATAATAGGGGGACTATGTATTCAAAAATACATTCTTATGTGTAAATATATGCATAGAAAATGACTTGAAGTCTCATAGGATTTTATCTACAGGTTATGGGATCCTAGGCTATTTTAAGTTTCTTTTTAAAAAAATAAATGTTTTTTTATGCTTTTCTGTATTTGCCTTTTACTTTATTAATCAAAAGACAGAAACCACAAATGCCTCCTTTTTCCCCCGTGGAGTCTGATTTCACTCTCCCAGGAGTGGCCGCTTGAGGATACTTCTGCTCAGAACTGCCTGATTCAGACCTTGATCTGAAAAAAAAAAAAAAAAAAAAAAAAAAATCTCTGTTCCCAGCCTTCTTCCCAGGGTTCAACTTCCCCCTCTTTCGGTCCCTCCCTGAGCACATACAGTGAGAACTAATCAGAATTTTTCTGTAAAATGTGACATTTGTCAACTATACGAAAACTAAGCAGTAACATTTAACACAGCGGCTAAATATAGGGAGTGCTAACATCCCATTTAAAATAACTTTGGTCCCTCGGATGAGGGCACCACTACATGATTAACACAGAACTTTGCCCGATGGCTGATGTTATTCCTACATTTTTTAAATGCTTTTACTCAGACCTTTTCAAAATAAACTGTAGAATTGGGCTTTATGTGCTTATATGGCAAGGTTGCTCCCTGTGATACCGTCACAAGGCTAAAGCATAAAATCTAGTTAAGAGTTCTTGCCAAAGCATGAATCAGTTGCAGCAGAATATTCTGAGCTCTGTTCTTCTTTTTTTCCATTCTCTAATATTTCTTCACATCACAGCCCAAACAATCGCTCATAATTAAACTGAGTGAAGGAGCAGCCCTGGCAGGAAATGTACTTGGCAAGGCTCCCACAGCTCTTCATTGTCTTCCACACAGAGCAATTACATCAGTTCCTTCCATTTCCAGAGGAAGAATGGATTTTGCAGAGCAACAGATGAAAATAAGAGGAAGGAGGTGGCTTATTTACATATTCCAAATCAGGTTAATGTAGAATTTCTTTATGGGAAAAGGAAATGCCGTAAAGAATTGAATAGTCATTGAACAAATCTGCTTTCACTTCCTTGGGGATCTACACCATATGCTGACCACAACCTCTGCTCACCAGTTACTCATGTCTGCTGAAAACCTCCAGGTTCAAAGGGAAATCTAGTTAACAAGTATGATATATTCCAGAGTCTAGAAGCTTCAAGAGAAGTTAAATGCCAACCATGTTTTAAAATGTAAAAATGTATCATCGTGGAGTTCTTCAGCATCTGCTATTTAGTCAGTAGATTCACTGCAAATCCCAGTGCAGAAGAGGATTTACACTCTAACCATGTGTATACACCAAGATAGCTTAAGATGCGGGATGTCTTAAGAGTTGTTTGGTTTCAGCTCAACTGGATGGCAAAGCATCATGGTCTACCTGCTGCATCCTGAGGATGAACATCTTATCAGTTCACAGGCATGTTAGGGGCCAGGTGCCCCATCCATTTAGGGGCCACCAGATAAAGAGAGTTTAGCTCCAACCTAGACTAACTGAATGACCCTGATCATCCTTTCCTCTTCTACTGGTTTGCCCCCTCTGAACAGCCTGGAATTTATCACAGTTCTCTAGGAGAGGACAGTTATGTTGAGGGGTCGGTTCTCACAAACCCAAAACGTGCTGGAGCCATGCAAAATCTACCGTCCAGCCTCACATTGAGACCAGCTGAGAGAACCAAGGTCTCCATAGGAGTGTCTCAGCCATTCAGGAGCAATGAGTACCTCTTTGGATGCTAGGAAGACATTAGATTTCTCTTTTTTCCATTTCCTAAATTCCTGACCTCTCACTCATTTCCCTTGGGCTAAAGCCCCAAATGCCTCAGCCCCCTGCACTGTCAGAGAAGGAAAGATATAAGGCAAGCAAGAAGTAGTGTCCATCACCCATCTTCAAAACCCTGTCTGTGAAGCTGAGGTGAGCCCCCTCATGACCAGGGTGAGCCCATGAAAAAGGGAGGCCAGAGAGTGAAGGGGGTCAAGACTACACATGTCCTGCCTTGAGGACTGAGAGGACAGCTCCAAGGAATTCATTCCTCCATAGGATATAAATCCTGGGGATGTTGTCTATACCAGAAAACCAATTCCACAGGGTGCCAGATATGCCAATTCCTGAAAGGGAAAGATTCAACCTTTGATCCTGTGCTTGGAAACGGATCCCTGTACAAACCCAGAAATTTTAGAAATAATCAAAGTAGACACATTGACCCTGCAGTTGGACACTGGCTCTTGCAGTCTCCTCAGCTGGAAACAATATTTTTTCAAACACAGGAGACAGAAGCAAAATTAGAGAAAATCTGGGGAATTTTATCTGAGGATAAGGCCCAATCTATAAGTTTGGCTAATGGACCTGGTGGTTCTCTCCCTCCTCACCCTGGTTTTCCATGTGCCAACACGCCAAGAGTATTCAGAACACATTGGCAGAGGAAACTCAGTAAAAATGCCCCAATAAAGAAATAAGAATATGATTTCAAAATTAATAATGAAAGCAGCACCATAAAAGGCAGGAGTCTCTTGTTTACAAGTGACAGATGCTCAACTAAAAGGGAGTTTGTAACTTAAGCCAAAAGGGGAATTTATCAGCTTACATAAATAGGCCAGGGTTGTTGTTTGTTTGTTTTTTTTTTAAAGACTCATGCACATCTAGATGCAGAGGCTTCAATAATATCATCTGGGTTTTGTCTGTTTCTTCGTTTCTTGGCTTTTCTTCCTTCTCTACCTTGGCTTACTTCTGCAGACCTGTTCTCCCATGACTAGCAAAGCTGCTTATTGTAATGGTGTTGGTCATTCTTTTGTTCTGCAGCATCTGGAACTCCTCTCTCTGTTTAGGGAATTTCCAACCTCATAAGTCTTGGTGGGACACGTGATCTCCCATTGCGGAAGCTGCAAATGTCAGATGCTTGTCTTCCCAAACTGCTTTGCAGCTGGGGTTCAGACGTGTAACCCAGACGACACCAATCAAACACAGCCACCCTATATTTGGAACCAGACACAGATAAAGCAAAGAAAGAGCAAAGGGAAAAAAAGAGCAAAAACTTTGAGGCTTCCCTGACAAGTTTGTGTTTCTGGAACAATAGTGGCCACACTGTGGTGGTTTCTAGGATCCTGTTCTCATAGTGTCAGCTCTGGAGCCGGGAGGGTTTCGTGCTCAACTATGATGGCAATGCTGTCCTTGCTGGACCCATCCTAAGGCAATTTGGGGCCATATTTTTGGTTGTTGAACATACTACATGATACTCTGGCCATCCCAGGGATTCCTTCCGCTACCCACAAACCTATTTCTACTTAAATCATCCAGAGTGGATTTCTATTGGTTGCACATAAGAACCTGACTACAAACAGCTGCCCCAGATTCACACTGACTCAGTTTAACAACTCCACTTGAAAAGGAGCTTCTTTAAGAGTGTATATCATCCAGGCAAGGATTCCTATCAATCTTTTGGGGACGACATACCAACCTCTATCCCAATCATGTTGCTAGAAGAATGGGACACTATGATTGGCCCAACCTGTGTGAAATGTCATTTCTGTGGCCAAGGACAGTGGACCTCATGAAAGACAACCTCACAAGGATCCTATAGAATGGAGGAGGTAAACTCTCCCTAAAGGAAAGAGATGTCCATGATAAACACTTTCCTGTTATATAGAATTTTCCCTGCTCATTTACCAGTCTTTTAAAACTGATAAACATGAAACTACAAAGACTTGAAAGAACAAGCCTTATTTACCTCTTCAGAAGAATAAAATAGGATACCGTAAAGTAAAAAAGGCAAGGAATAGGTAAATAGGAGGGATATTGTGTGTGGATTTTCTCAAAATAAGATAAACTATGTTTTCTTGTCCCCAAGCCTTGGAAAGTTTGTAGAAAAGATTTTCAGTAACATCTAGACATTATTAGGAAATCACTTCTAAACAAAATTCCCACCCTGCTCTCTTAATTATCTCCCCATTTCTGGTCACCTAGAACGTGGTGAGATTCTTTACTCTATGGGAAGATGATTCTTCTCGTGGACATTTGCCAGGAAGCCAGTCTTAGCTGAAGGAAAATAAAAAACAAAACAAAACACCCAGCTCCAATCATTACATAGCTGCACCCCAGAGAGCAGGAGCCCCACCACATGCTGAGTAGAGTTTTACATGTTGCCAGAACTCTTGGGAAGTAGGGCTCAGCTGAAGGCAGAAAGCCAGTTTAGAAGAAAAGTGAGAGAAAAGCAGGGCCAGAGGGAATAGGATAGAAAGAATGTTAGAGAATGAGAGGGGGGAACATGTACAAAATTGCATCAAGGTCAGCAAAACCTTAATATAAATAGTAACAGCTGTATGCCGAGTCCCTGCAGAAGGAGTCTGTGCAGGATATTTTCCATTTGGCTTTCCAGATCCACTCTCCATGCTTCCCCACTTTGTTCACTGACCGAGAAGTGTTAGCCATGTGGACTGTGTCTATCAGCTCTCTGCTTCCAGTTGGCTTCAGCCAGTGGGAGGCACCAGGGGAAGGTAGAAAAGTAGGAAGAAAGTGAGGTCTGAAATTTTACTTTCCTGCTTGTCTCCCAGCAAGACCGCAACCCCCATCAGGAAGTTGTCTCTATGTGGCTACTTGTTCTGGGTTCTGCTCACTGCCCCTTCCCCAGGCCTTTTCAGGAGAGGGTAGAAGGCACTCTCTTCTGTTCTAGCCCTAGTGTACTGCTCCATCCCTTGTTGGTTTCCCTAAACCAACCCCCACATAGTAAATGGTCCCTTTACACAGTGGTTTTTATACCCCTTAGTTACATCAGTTGAGTATTGCCATCAGTTTCCTGCTGGGTCTGTGACTGATGCAAAATGAACACATTCTCTGAAAGACCCAGTGACTGACCACATGCAGGTTAGGGTAGGTGGGGGGGGGGGGAGAAAATGGATAAATTCAAAGGCAGGAAGAGAACAAGCAGAATTGGAATGAGGGCAGTAGACTTGTTGCATTCAGTTCAGATATGTTCTTACATTGCATCCAAGTAGAGATATCAAATATGTGAACGAGAGTGGACGTTTCATTTTTGGAGATGGAGGTTTAGGAATTCCTCACATATAGGTAGCTAATAAAACTAGGAAAACAGATAAAGTGGTTCAGGAAACAACAGAGTGAGAAGATATTCTTGATGATCATTTTTTAAAAACTAACAAAAGTCTCAAGGACCTAATTTTCAAATGGGGAAGATAGAAAACACTACCTTTTAGTCAACAACTTTTATAACTGAAGTCCCTGTAAATTTGAGATAATGTTTCTTTGAAGCAAGGAAGTGCCTTGTCAGAAAAGTTCTGCTCTACTTAAATGTCAGCATACATTTCTACAGAGATCTCATCATTGCTGTCATCAAGGTGACAAAATGATCCAGAGATAAAAGTGACCTGTAGAGGAAAAGGTTACATTCTTGATTAGAAGCAACTTCTTTTGAGAAAGAAATCATTAAGAACTCAAAACTTTAAAAAATCCTAAATAATTCCACTTAAATATACATGTCCTTTATAAACTTTCAATCATATATTGTTTTTGTTGTAGTATATAGTGAAACTACATATCCACATAAATGACAAAAGATGAGTGAAATTGAGGTTGAAGGACATGAACAAATTAGCAGGTGGCACTAAGAACAGGATTTGGTGAAAAATATCAAACAGGGTTTTGAAAACATGAATGGATAAATAAAATATGATGTATTCATACAATGAAGTAGTTCTCTGCAACAAAAAGAAACCAATGATATACTCAAAAACACCATGAATCAAAACGTTACGCTGCGTGAAAGTAGCCAGAAACAAGAGGCCATAGTGTATGATTCTATTTATATAAAATTCTAGAAATGGCAAACTAATCTGTAGTAACAAAACAGAGATTGCATTGGTTGCTGGAGTCAGGAATCAGACCAAGGTAAAGAGAAAAGAAAACTTTGGGGATTATGGAATTATTCTGCATCTGGAATGTAGTAGTGGATTCATGAGTGTATACATTTGTCAAAATTCATTGAATTGGACACTTTAAGAGGACATTACTTATTGTACAAGACTTATACCTTTGCAAAGGTGATTAAAGAAAATAAAGGTTGAGAAATGCTGAAGGCAGCTGATACATTCCCCAGGATGCAGGAGTTTCATGGATAAAAGGGAGAATGGCAACTGACAAGGAGCAATCAAGAAGGAGGAATGAGCCAGTAGAGAGATGTCACTCAAGTGTCAGGCGTAGGGCTTTTAAGAGGAAAGAGCTGACTGGTTGTCAGTGTGATTCTAAGAAATGGCCTGTAGGATAATGGCTGAAGCTTATCCATTGGCTGCAACATTTGCGGAGACAGTTACCTTTGTCAGAGCAACTTCCAAACAGTGAGACTGTGGGCTCCAGCTGCCTGGGAATCTGCCGTGAAAAAGGAGAGGACACAGAGGCAGAGTGTAGAGACTCATGTTTAGGCACCCTGGAGGAGAAAAGAAGGTAGAGTCAGATAAGAAAGTAACCAAAGAGGGAAAGGGAAAGGGGGGGGGGGATTTTTTTTTTTTTTTTGTAGTGGGAGAAACATGAGAATCTTTCTATGCAGAGAGAAATATATCAGTAGAGAGGAAGAATGTCACCCTACAAGGAGCCAAGGAGAGGCAGGCTCCAGAAAGTTGAACTTGAATACGAGAGCCTCATCCCTCATGTAGAACAGGGGAAGAAAGTAAGGATGAGTGGATGTGTAGATAAGTCTCAGAGAAGGAGAACAAGTTGAGACATTTTATACCTCATGGCCTCAATTTTTTCAATAAGTTAAGGGTCATGGAAATTTGATGTGAGGCGCTGAAATAGGATAGGAGTCTTAGGAGATGTTGAATAGTCAGAGAAAAAAACGTAGGGGTATATGGAAATACTCTGAAGACAGGGGGGGATGATGCATGGCCTAAGTTTTTTATAATTAAAGACCCATGGGGAGGAGTGTGTGGTGTCCACTAGCAGGAAGAAAATTAAATATAGATAAGACATAGATGAAGTCAGATAATATATAGATAACTAGGGTAAGGCAAAATAATGTGTACTCATCAGTTTCCTACCTTCTCCCCACCTACTCTCCTTCCCAGATATTTATATTCATAGAAGAACCTGTTAATTTTAGGGGAGGAGGGGACAGTGGTGGGGGGGGGGAAGCTCCAGTATCCTCCAGTACCAGAACTTGATCAAATAACGTATATGACCTTGGCTAAAATAAAATCAACTGGAAATTAGAAGAATGCTAAACTTTGAATGCCATTTGGGTGGGAAAACACACACACATGTAAGCACACACATACAAGTACACGCAGTGGTAACATACTACACTTTTAAAATTCAGTATATCTCAGTGAGCTTTCTCATTCTCTTATAAAGCTGCATGATATTTCATAGTCTTGATGTATCATTATTTCTTTAACCAGAGAGTTACTGATGGACATATAGCTTGTTATTAAGATGCATGCTTTTATAAACAATGCTGCAGTAAATAACATCATATGTGTGTCATTTTGCAGAGACATGAATACATCTATAGAATGATGTGGAATTGCTAAGTGAAAGGGCATGTGACTTACTATAATATCATATCATTTGACACTCACACAGGCAAAATATGAGTGCCTATTTCCTCACAACCTCTCTGACATGGCACTTTGAAAAATTTACTTTTTTTAAAGGTTTATTTATTTTGAGAGAGAGACAGAGAGTGCAAGTGGGGGAGGGGCGGAGAGGGAGGGAGAAGGAGAGAATCCCAAGCAGGCTCCTCACTGTCAGCACAGAGCCCAACTCGGAGCTCAATTTCATGAACTGTGAGATTGTGACCTGAGCTGAAATCAAGAGTCACATGCTTAACCGACTGAGCCACCTAGGCACCCCTAACAAAATTTCTATCTACACTAATCTGATAGGTTTTAAAATGACATCTCGTAATTTTAAATTAATTGACATTTTTCTTAATCTGAGGGAGATCGAGCATCTTTATACATATTCAGGAGTCATTTGTGTTTCCTGTTCTGAGATCTGTCTATTCATTGCCTTTGCCCTTTCATTTTTCAACTGGGAAGTTGTTTTCTTACTGATTTTAATAAATTCTTTTTACATATATACAATAGGTCCTCATTATTCATGAATTCCATATTTGCAAATTCACCCACTTACTCCAATGTATTTGTAATCCCCAAGTCAATACAATACTCGCAGGGCTTTGGTGGTCATTCTCAGATAAGCACAGAGGGGTGAAAAGTGTGAGTCACCGGACTACGTGCCTGCTCCCAGTATAGGTCAGACAAGGCCACGCTCTGTTTTCTTGTTTCAGCTCCCTTTCTGTAAACAAGTGTCCTTTTCATGGTCTACTTCACACCACATTTTTCACATTTTTGAGTTCTTTTTGGTGATTTAGCTATTTTAAATGGCCCCCTAACCATAGTGCTGAAGTGCTGCCTAGTCTTCCTAGGAGCAAGGGGGATGGGTTTTATTGAGAAAATATGTATGTTTGATAAGCTCTGTTCAGGCACGAGTTATACTGCTATTGGCTATATTAAGTAAGGTATCTTTAAACAGACACACACATAGAATGAGGCTATGTATGGATTGGTTGACCAAAATGTTGTGACCAAACCTAACAGGAAACTACTCCTGTTTTCCCCAAGGGCAATGGTTCAGCATTTGCTAATTCAGTATTTACAGTGACTTTATAGAACATAAAACTAATGTAAATAATGATAACCATTTGGGAAATTAACCCTCTGTGATATAAGTTGCAATTATTGTGCTCAGCATGTCATTTGTCATTTAATTTGGTTTCTTTGGCAAGGATATATGTTTTTTTATTTTCATGTAGTCATATTTATGAAGTTTGTTTACTATACATCTCCAGCTATTGTGAGTTAATTAGAAGGAAAAAAAAGGATGAGTGTAATAAACACCTGAATCCAGGTGTTACCTGTCATCTGGTCTGTGGGGCTCTGCTTAAGCCAAAACAAGTATCTCTCCATCCACTCAAATAAAGCGTACCTGATACAGAGGAAAAGAGAGATTAAAAGTCTACTACTTCAAAGGGAAGCAATTAGATTCCCAGGGGTGCTATTTCACTTCATCCTTGAAATATTTATTTGGGGATGGCATTAGCCCATGGCTTCAGTTACAAAGAAATGTATCAAAATGGTCACTTCTATTTCTACAAAATTTGTAGTAGGAATATTGTTGTACTTTGGGAGTCACATTAACCTTCATCCAACAGAAGCTACAAAAGTCGCTTTGGGCAATTATAATAAAACTTTCCCTTTAATCAATTTTGACTGGGATGATCTCCAAAAGAATGAAGACCTACCTTCTAGCAAAATGAGGACTATTTGGTCAATTACCAGCTAAGAGAGTCCACAGGTTGTATTTAAATGAAGCTAAAAGTGACAAACGGATTCCAAATTGGAAGGCACACTTCTAGCACCTCCGCTTGTCGAATCTCAGGTGATGGCTGATTTTCAGACTGATAACAACACCATTATACAATGGCACCATGCAAAAGCTTCTCCTTGCCCATTGTCCTCTCTGCCAGTAATTTGGCTTCAGCAACAGATATGAATCTGTGACCTATATGCAAATAATTCCTGATGACATGCATACAGAACTGTAAAAGGAGACTAAACAAAAGCATCTGATTTGACACGTGGTCCAGTTTATCACCACTAGGGCAGTAAGCAGGCCATACCTGTCAGAGCTGGTGAGATTTACTATGTATGACCCATACAGTTGCACCACTGAATTTTTAGTATTTTGGTGATGAATCCTGCATGTGTAATTTTTTTAAATGTTTATTTTTGAGAGAAAGAGAGAGAGAGAGAGAGAGGAAGAGAGACAGAGTATGAGCAGGGGAGGGGCAGAGAGAGACGGAGACACAGAATCTGAAGCAGGCTCCAGGCTCTGAGCTGTCAGCACAGAGCCCGACGCGGGGTTTGAACTCATGAACCGCGAGATCATGCCCTGAGCCAAAGTCGGAAGCTTAACAAACTGAGCCACCCAGGTGCCCCCTTACATGTGTAATTTTAGTGCCCTGAAACTACACTGGAAATGTTCAAGTCCTCCCTTCTAAGTAACCATTGGTTATTTCAGAATATACTTGTCTTTCATATGGAGCAGAAAGAATTATATTGTCTCCATAGCCTCACAATTCTGTAGAAAAATCAGGTGATTTTGTTGTTGTCCTTTTAAAGAAGACCACTTTATGAAGAAGCAGGCATCATCAGAGGTCAAGTTGGGAAATAGGTTATCTGCTCCCCCCAACCCCCTTCTCTCTCTTCCTGCACTAGAATAAACTGTGTCTCCATCTCCACCCAACACAATATTCATGTATTGAGGCCCTAACCCCCAATGTGACTATATTTGGAGATGGGGCTTTTAGGAGGGAATTACGGTTAAATGAGGTCATAAGGGTGAGGTCCTAATTCAAGAGGATTGGTGGCCTTATAAGAAAAGAAAGAACTCTTTCACTCTGGCTGTCTCCCCCGCATGCACCCAAAAAGTGCCGTGTACCCCACATGGAGATGGTGGCTATCTGCAAGCCATGGGGAGGTCTCACCAGATACTGGCACCCTGATCTTGGACTTCCATCCTCCAGAACTGTGAGAATATAAATGTCTGTTGTTCAAGTCTGTGATATTTTGTTATGCCAGCGCAACTAAAACACTGCCTGTCCTTGACTTGGGACCTGGTGTTTTCATGCTGGTTCTGAACAGCATGTGTGCAGCCACACATTTCCCCACACCATCCCCCATCCCTACCTCAACAGCACCCACAGTCCTAACCTTTCCAGCAACTTCCTCCTCCTCCCAGTTAATCAAAACCTTGCCTCCGACTTCTGTTCCCTTGGAGCACACAATTGGATGATCCAATCAACTACTTTCTGTTATAGTGTCAGTGTCTGGTAATGGTTTGATGTCGCATTCATTTTTCCCTCAGACACTTCAGAGGAAGAGCAGGTCTTCTGAAACCTGTCCACATTTCCCTCACAGATTTTGATAAGGGCAGAACAAGCCTGACAATCCTGAGCTTATTCTGGAGCTGAGCATAGAAAGGGGTAGGAAGAAGCACCCCCCTCTTTGAAGGTTAACCTTGAAGGCAATCTACCTCCTTCATAATCTTGCCCAGTACTTTTAGGAAACCGCCCAGGTCTTTGGCTTCCTATTTAACAGTCCTTCTAGCCTACCCTGCTGCCTCCATCAGTAGCTTTATTACATAATAATTTTTAAAAAGTTGAAAAGTGATCATCTCAGTCACTGAAGCTGGTTGCCAGATGAGATTTGAAAGAGTAAGGGAATCTTTCAGACCACCCCCCCAACAGCTTGACATTTTTATTTATCCATTTATTAAATGTTGATTTATTTTTGAGATAGAGAGCACCAGTAGGGGAGGGGCAGAGAGAGAGGGAGACAGAGGATTTGAAGTGGGCTCCACACCGACAGCAGTGAGCCTGATGTGGGGCTCAAACGCCTGAACCATGAAATTATGATCTGAGCTGAAGTTGGACACTCAACCAACTGAGCCACCCAGGCACCCCATATCCATTTTTAAGTGAGTTTGAGTTTTAGTCTATAAAATCAAAGATGTAAGAAATACCCATTTTTAAATATTTTTCCTTAGATTAAACTATATATAGTTTAATATAACTCCTAGCCCCTTTCTTGCTCATTTGTGTGGCATCCATCTCTCCCAAGCTCCTTCTTGACCTGCAGTCACACCAGAATCCAAAAGCCTAGGTAGCATGGAAATTGAGGGAAAGACCCATAATGGTCAGTGTCTCCCAGGTGCCTCTGATGTCCTCATCATCGAGCCCACACTGCTTACCTGAACAGGCATCTCTGCTTCTGCACCATGAGTGTGGATGATGCCTAAGGTACGATGACTGACCTTCTGACTTGATCTAGGGGGAAGAAAGCTCTCCTCCTCTGATTGTCCTTCAAAGAGCTTAGCATAAACTTGTCAACGCTGAGGCTTTAGGAAAACAAAAGCCAGGAAAAGAACTGTCTCACTGACAACTTCTGCTTCCGGCCCAATAACAAAAACTTTCTCTAAGCCAAAGGAACATCAAAAGTGTCGGTTACGCTTGGGGAAATGAGAAAGGGAAAATATATAGAGAAAAAGTAATATTTTCCTAAATTATCCTGGTCCCCAAACAACAGGTCCTGAATAGAAATGTCTGATATAATTACAGACAAGTTCTTGCTGAATGTGATTAGGCAGCTCATAACAACACCAGCCTGAGAAGAAGACTCACTTCCTACTTTGTTAATCATTTTCTATAAATCACTTCACCTTTCTGGAAATAATTTTGTCCATTTATGCATTCAGCAAACTTTTATAGGCCTACTCTCTGCAGGAATTTGGGGAGAATGTGGTATAGGTCTTGGGGCTTAAAGATATGTCTTGACCTCAAGTTCCACACAGTCAGCAAATAAGCCAACAGGTGTCGCTGTGAGGACAGAGACATGCCCAACATGCTAGGTGAGCACCAAGGAAGGGAACTTAACATGGCCTGGAGGGGAGCAGTCTGCACTGAGTCTTGCAGGAGTAGGTGATATGCAGGCCAAGGGTGCTAAAAGGGCAACACTAAGGAGGCAAGACTAGCAATAGGAGTGATGTATGAGGATCCTGGAGAGGTTGCAGGGATCAAATCCCAGTGCAGCTTGTATTATCTCCTAATATTCTAGAAAAGCTTTGGTGGAAGAAGCTGTATGCTTAGGTTTGCTTTTTTGTTTTTTAAAGCAACTTAACACAAATTTATTATCTTATAGGTCAGAGACACAGGTCTCACTGGGCTAAATTCAAGGTGTGGGCGGGCCTGAGTTCCCTTCTGGAAGCTCCAGAGGAGAATTCATTTCCTTGCTTTTTCCAGCTTCTAGAACCTGGCTGCATTCTTTAGTTTATGACCTTCTTCCTCCATCTTCAAAGCGAGCAAAAGCAAGCCTGTCCTTCTCACATTCTCGCAGACTTTTTTATGGAGGTGAAATTCATGTGACATAAAATGAACCATTTTAAAGTTTACAAGTCAGTGGCATGTAGTACACTCACAATGTTGTGCAACCACCATTTATATCAAGTTCCAGAGCATCTTATTCACCTCAAAAGGAAACTCTGTACCCACAATCAATCACTTCCCCAGCTCCAGCTTCTGGCAACCACTGGCAAAACTAATCTGTTTTCCGTCCCTATAGATTAACCTGTTCTGGATATTTCATATACATGGAATCATACAATATGTGATCTTTCGTGTATGTCTTCTTTCACTTAGCATGTTTTCGAGGTTTATCCATGCTGTAGCATCTAACAGTACTTCATTCCTTTTTATGGCTGAATAATATTCCATTCTATGACTATGTCACATTATCTATCCATTTGCCTTTGATGAACATTTAGGTTGTTTCCACTTTTAGTTAATATGAATAATGCTGCTGTAAACATTTGTGTACAACTGTTTGTTTGAGTGCCTGTTTTCAGTTCTTTTGCATACATACTATGGAGCAGAATTGTGGGGTCACATGGTAACTCTATGTTTAACATTTTAAGAAACTACCAACCTGTTTTCCACAGTATCTTCACCATGTCACCTTCCCACCAACAACGTATAATGGTTTCAATCTCCCTACATCTTTGCCAATGCTAGTTAATTTCTGTTTTTTTCAGTTTGTGTATGTGTGTATTTGTGTGTGTGTGTATTATAGCTAACCTAGCAGTGTGAGATAGTGTTATTGCGGTTTTAATTTGCATTTACTTAATGACTATTGATACTGAGTATTTTTTTTAAGTTTATTTATTTATTTTTAAGAGAGAGAAAGAAAGAGAGCAAGCATGAGCAGGAGAGGGGCAGAAAGAGAGAGACAAGAGACAGAGAATCCCAAGCAGGCTCTGCTCTGTCAGCACAGAGCCTGATGTGGAGCTCGATCTCACAACCCCAGGATCATGACCTATACCAAAATCAAGAGTCAGATACTCAATCAACTGAGCCACCCAGATCCTGTGGCTATCTTTCCAAAATTTGCTTTTTTAAATAACTGAATTTGGAAGTTGTGTGAAAGATAGATTTAAAAGAAACTGAAAAGAAGTTAGGAAAACTAGTTTTCCAGATTAAATCTGGTGAGGCCAGGAATAAAAGATGAGAGTAGGGAAAGAGAAAGAAAAATAAATTGGAGAAATATTTAGAAAGTAAAATTATCAGAATTTAGAGACCAGTTAAGTGGGGGTTGGAAGACAAGGAGAAGTCAAATTGCCCCCATGATCCTCATCTGTAAAACGAAAGGGTGGACCATATGATGCAGAATGCTGCCTAGTGAATGTTCTTTCTCAGAGTGACTTTACCTTGCAAATATCAAAGAGGTTTATGAAGTGAAATTTACTCAGGGCTTCTCAAAATTAATGTTGCACACATATATTAACTGCTTATAAAAATAGGCCCTTCTCCATTGCAGGGACAGATGAGACAGGATAAAATTTAAATAGAAACAATTTAATTATTTAAAATTTAATTGTTAATTAATTTAAGTGATTAATCTAAAACCGAGGTATCCTCTAAGTATCAGTCATTGTGTTATAGACAACATTCCATAATTCAAGAGCCAAGGATTTATCACTCTAATAAAACTTATTGGCCTATCAAAAGGGGAATACGGATTCTAATGGAAATTTTTTTTTAAGATCTACCAAATGGAAGTAAGTCAATGCTCCAATTCCCAATTAAAGGCATAGAAGGTTTATTCTAAAATAGTATAGTTCCCTGATAAGAAGGGCACGGTTATATTAGGATTAACAGATTTTTTAATTTACAATTCTCTTAATTAGAGATCTGGCTTTCTCTGTTCTTACAAAAACATACCCAAGTTAGCATATTTTAAAGTTTAGACCTGATTTGATTAGATCCCAAATCATTTTATTAAGAACACTTCTTCAGAGCTATAAATGAATCAACAGAAAACTGTTTTGTACACAAGCCTTCTCTTAAAAATTTAGGAATTAATCAAATTCATAAATAAATTTAAGTGGTATAATCTCAATAAGCAAGAACTGTACCCACTTGTAAAAGGTAAAAGTGATAACATTGTTATGTGTGTTAATGCCAAATAAAAACAGTTTGTGCTGAAGTAGACACATGAGATTATGTGCTAAAACCCACCCAATCACTGTAAAACTGTCTTTTTTAAAAGACTGATGAATCCTTTAGTTTTATTATCACTAGATCATTAAGACAGCAAAAGAATGGAAGAGTTTTGCCCTTCATAAGCTATATTAAAACATCTTTCATTTTCTCAAGTGCTTTTCTCCCATTTATTCACAATTATTCATCACTTCTTTCTCTGAGCTTAGTCACCTTGGAGGCACACATTCCATTCAACCATTAAATTGAATTACCATCTTACCAAGTAATTTATATTCTCTCAATCTTATTCCTAATAGGATATAAAATGTACACTTTTCTAGGACTGGACCTGATCGTAAAACTATTTCCACTGAGGGTTCATAGAGAGGCCATAACAATAGTTAAAGGTTAAACTGTGAGGTTTGTAAGGAAAGGAATGAGTGAAAACGTCTTCTTCCCCTGATGTTGTCTTCCACAGCTCATATACCTGGAACATTTTCACCCCCATGGGCCTTACTGGGATTAAGGTCTGCCTCAGGTCCTGACCCAGTCCTATAGGGGTATGCAAGCATTATAACTTCTGATCCTCCTTTTCTTCCCATCCACCAATTCCTTTGTGCAGGATATTAGGGAACTAGAAAATGTTCCTCTTTGTCTCTAGTAATATTTTCCATCTTAAACTCTATTTTGTCTCATCTTAATATAAATACTTCAGTTCTCTTATGGTTGCTGCTTGCATGGAATATATTTTTCCATCTGTGGTGTAATAAAAAATAAATATTTGGTCTTTTTCCCAAGTCCCTGGCACAGAACCCCTAAAACCCATACATGTCTTTTGTATGTTAATGAGATGATGATTCAGGTGGGTAGAGGGGATAAACAGTTTAAGAATGCCAGAAATACCAACCATTGATTAGAGTGTTGGAACTTCCAGCAACCCTAATCTCCAAACTCTGGGGAGGGGAGAGGAGCTGGAGACTGAACCCAATTATCAGATGGCCGATGATTTAATCAGCCAGGACTACATAATGAAATTGCCATTAAAAACCACCAGAGGTGCCTGGGTGGTTTAGCTGGTTAAGCATCTGATTTCAGCTCAGGTCATGATCTCATAGTTTGTGGGTTTAAGCCCTGGATCAGGCTCTATGCTGACAGCTCAGAGCCTGGAGCCTGCTTCAGATTCTGTGTCTCCCTCTTTCTCTGCCCCTCCCCCACTCACACTCTGTCTCTCAAAAATAAACATTAAAAAAAAACCCATAAATCATGAGGCTTGGAGAGCTTTTGAGCTGGTATGCACATCCATGTGCCAGGAGGGTGGTGCACTCTGACTCCAAGAAGGACAGAGGCTCCTGTGCTTGAAAGATTTACAGACCCTACTCTATGTACCTCTTCATCTAGGGGTTCATTTGTATCCTTTATAATCAACTGTAACAGTAAGTAGAACACTTTCTTGAATTCTGTAAGTTGTTCTAATGAATTACTGAAACTGAGGTAGTGGGGTGCTTGTCAATGGAACCCCAAATTTGTCATCTGGGAAGAAGTGTGGGTTGCTTGGGAGGCCCATTTGCAGTTGGTGTTTGAAGTGGAGACAGTCTTGTTGGTTTAAGCCCTTTAAATTGTGGGGATTGACACTAACACCAGGTAGATAACATCAGAATAGGAATGAATTGTTAGACATCCAGTTGATGTGAGAGAAACGAATTGGTGTGGAAAAACAACACAGATTTGGTGTCCAAAAAAATTCACACCATCTTTTAATTTCAACCTAGTTGTATCTTTGAAACTAAAGCATGAATCTTGAAGATGACAGATAGTTCGGTCTTGTTTTATATTACTCTGACAGTCACTACCTTTTAATTGGATTGTTTTATTCCTTCACATTTAATATTATTATTGATAGAGTTGGATTGATGTCTTATTTTACTTTATAGTTTCTATATGTCTTATGTCATTTGTGTTCTTCTGTTTTTCCTATGCAGTGTTTCTCTGTAGTAAATAGACATTTTCTTGTGCATGATTTTATCCTTTAATAATTTTTGATTATTTTTGAGTGATTTACATTAGTGTTTGCTCTAGAATCAATAATAACTTGTTAGAAACTACTTCAGATTTATGCTAACTCAATTCCTATAATACATAGAAACATTGCTCTAATATAGCCCCATTCCCATCCTCTAATTTTTGTGTTATTAATGTTGGGAATATTAAAGCTATGTATGTTACAAACCCAAAGACTACAGTGCTATAGTTATTATTTTGTATAATCTTATATCTAAGAGATAAAAGGGGAAAAATCTATTTATAGAGGGTTTTTTAAAGTTTATTTATTTATTTTGAGAGAGAGAGAGAGAGCTAACATGAATGGGGAAAGGGCAGAAAGAGAAGGAGAGAAAATCCCAAGCAGGCTCCACTCTGTCAGCCCAGAGTCTGACACAGGGCTCAAACTCAAAATCTTGAGATCATGACCTGAGCCAAAAACAAGAGTCAGATCCTTAACTGACTAAGCTACCCAGGTGCCCCTATTTATAGAGTTTTTTTAATATTAATAGTTTTGTTTACCATTTCTGGTTCTCTTTATTTCTACATGGGGATTTGAGTTACCATCTTATTTCATTTTCTTAATCCAATAGTTTCCTTTCCTCCCCCACTTTGTGTTTTTGTCAAATATATTACATCTATATGTTATAGGTTCACAATACATTTTCATAGATATTATTCTATGCAATTTTTAAATCAGTTAAGAAATATATAATTATACTTTCTTTTATGGCTACCTGCATAATTACCTTTTACCAGCACACACTGTTTTTTATGTGAATTCACATTACTCTCTGGTTTAATTTCTTTTCAGCATCAAGAACTTCCTTTAGTATTTCTTACAAACTAAGTCTGCTAGCAATGAATTATCTCATTTTTTGTTTATCTGGATATTCTTTATTTTGCCTTCATTTTTGAAAGATAGTTTTCCTGGATATAGGACTCTTGGCTGGAAAAGTTTTTCTTTCCATACATTAACATGTTATCCCAGTTTCTTCCAGACTCCACTGTTTTTGACAAAAAAAAAAAATTAGCTGTTAACCTTATTGTGATTCACTTGTACACAAAGAGTTATTTTTCTTTTGCTGCTTTCAAGATTTTCTCTTTCTCTTTGACTGTGATGTATCTGAGTGTGGATATCTTGGTGTTTAACTTTGCTGGAGTTCACTGATCTTTTTGAAGAGTAAGCTAATGTTTTGTTTTGTTTGGCTTTATCAAATTTGGAAAATTTCAGCCATTATTTCCTTCACTGTGTTATCTGACTCTTCTCTCTTCTTTTCTTCTAGTATCCCTATTACATTAATCCCATAATTAAGCATTAATTATGCAACTCATGCTATCTCACATTTTCTAAGACTTCTTTTTTCATTATTTTTTTCTGTTCCTTAGATTGCATAATTTCTATTGATCTAGATTCAAGTCTGTGTATTTTTTTTCTCCTTCCAGCAAAAATACTCTGTTGAATCCCTCTAGCAGATTTCTATAAGAATAGTTCTTCTATCACTTCCTGCTAGCTTCTTTTCCTGAACCCAGCAATTCAGTTCTGCCTTTCAGAAGTGACCCAAGATTGACCCCCAATTACTACCTCCTGAGAGATTTCAGAACCTTGTCTCTACCAAATTTCATGGGCGTTTGGTCAGCATCTTTGGAGTCATGCTACAACTATCTACTGTCTGTAAAGCAAATGCTATTGTTCCTGTTTTAAATAAACAAGAAAATTTAAACCCAGAATTGAGCAGTAGTTTGTTTAAAAACTGAAAGACTAGAATGAGGATCTTCAGAATTTTAACCAAATCAGTTATTGGGCTTATATAAGAATCGCCTTAGAGGGGTGCCTGGGTGGCTCAGTTGAGCATCCGACTTCGACTTATGACTCGCAGTTCATGAGTTCGAGCCCCACATTCAGCTCTGTGCTGACAGCCTAGAATCTGGAGCCTGCTTGGGATTCTGTGTCTCCCTCTCTCTCTCTGCTGCTCCCCTGCTCTCACTCTGTCTCTCTGTCTGTCTCTCTTTCAAAAATAAATAAACATTAAAAATTAAAAAAAAAAAAAGAATCACCTAGAGATTTGTTAAAAATTCAGCTTCCTGGCTCTATTCATTCTGATTCAAAACAATTGAGGTAAAATTCAGGAGTCCAAATTTTTAACAGCACTTCAGATGATTCTAGAATAGGGAATCTGAGAACAGTAATATAATGGACAACGAGTTACATGTTCAAAAGCCATAGGGAGAGAACAACAGCCTAGCCAGGCAAATTCAAGCATAGGAAATGAAAAGAAGAGAAAGCATCCTCATTTTCTAATTAGAGAGATTGTCACTAGTCTGAAGTCAAGAGCAAGAACTCCAAGCTAGGACTTAGTGGCCAAATAGCTCATACCTTAATAGGAAATGCATAAGAACATTATCTTAGTAAAAATATTATCCTGAATATGACCAACTTTCCCAACTCCAAATAATTTTAAAGAAAATTCTAACATTTAGAATATTTTAAAACTTTAGCAGAAATGAGAGTTTCAGGGGCACCTGGGTTGCTCAGTCAGTTAAGTGGCTGACTTCAGCTCAGGTCATGATCTCATGGTTTGTGAGTTGGAGCCCCGCATGGGGCTCTGTGCTGACAGCTCAGAGTCTGGAGCCTGCTTCAGATTCTATGTCTCCCTCTCTCTCTGCTTCTCCCCTGCTCTTGCTCTGTTTCTGTCTGTCTGTCTGTCTCTCTCTCTCAAAAATAAATAAACATTAAAAAATTAAAAAAAGAAATGAGAGTTTCAAAGCAGTATCTACAGATCACATCTAGAGTTGGATGATTTCCCAGAATATTAGCTTTTTAAAGTATTATACTCCATCTTATTGCAATAAGGTTTGAGATTATTTCTGTAATTTATTTTGGTACATAAATTTACCAAGTGTCTATTACAACAGGCTTTTTTATGTAAGTAAATAGAACAAGGCCCTACTCTCAATGACTCAAACAGAAAGACAAATACGTTGACTCAAACATAGTCTGTGGAATCAGGCAGCCTTAGGTCTATGTCCCAGCAACTTTCCTTCTTAAGGTGAAATCTTGGACTGATTATTTGACTTCTTCTATCCCCAGGTTCTTCGTATAACAGAGAAAACAACATTGTCTACCTCATTGGATTTTGCAGGAATTAAACAGTATAATTCTCAAAACATTAAGGACATGACTATCCTCCAAACTTATAGTAAACATGAGACAAAGAGTTATTTAACTCATTAAAGAGGAGCCAGCAGAATGACAAAGCTGATTCAGAGGGGTATGGGAGAAGCTCGTGCCCATAATAAAATGAAACAAGGTGTTGGAATAAGATTGATAAATGATTTATAAAACTGATTACTACATTATAGGGTAACAAAACTGAAGTTATCCTTTCCATAGAAATTATTTGCATCTCTACCATTTAAAAATGATTTGAAATGTATCAGTCTGCTAGAAATGTTCATCTGATTCCATCTGGGCCTGAATCAAGAGTAAATAGAAAGTCAAACAAAGATGTATTCCTAGACAATTAGATAATCCTTGAATGGTCCTGTCAGACAATGTTACAGCATGGTAAGACATGCAGTCATCATTTTGCCTTGTTTCCAAGTTTTGGATAATTTTTCTTAATACACATTTAGCACAGAGCCTTCTACATAATCAGTGCTGAAAGTATGATAGCATATTTATTATTTCTATCTTTACAACCCAGCTCTGCTGCATACTAGCTGGCTGATTTCGGGCAGTGTTCTCTCTTCGCTTTAGTTTTCTCAACTACAAAATGAGGATAATACCTCCCAGGACCATCGTGAAGATTAAGTAAGGATTTAATATGTGCATAACACTTAGTGTCTGGCACATACTAATCACCAAATAAGTGAAAGTGAATTCTTTCATTCCCCAAGTCATTTGATGTCACAGTACAGCCAACATTTTCACGATAGAAGGAAATAAAAGGGGGAAAAATATTGCTGTGATGTCAAGAGGGTGGGTACAGCTAGTTGGAGGATGCCTAAAGACCGTTTGCAGCTTGAACTTATACTAAAGAACAAGCTATTTATAGCTGGGCTGGGAAACCAGTTTACTCTTACCTCAAAGGTTATGAAAAGGAACGCATCCCAGGGTTCTGAAAGCAAAATAAATTTTATACACTTGTTCATCTAGTTTTTGCTCTCATCCTGACACCATAATAATACACAACACACTTGCACAGGTTACCACATGAACTGCCTGATGCTTTAAGACCAATCTAGGCCTATGTGTCCATGATGTCTTTCCCTAGAGATGAAAATGTTCATTAATTTTTACTAAGACCAGCTTCCCCAACATGTTTGACAGCCATATTTGATGTGGAAATAGAAAGCAAATGTCATCACCCACCAAACACTCTGTACAATCACAGCCTGTATAACTATTTTCCTATTTTCCACTCTGTGCAAGAAGCATCTGAAATGTGTATAGGGAAGACTAATTATTATCTTCCCAGCAATCTTCTCCTGCCGCTGGTACCTTGGGGAAAACTCTTTGGACCAATGATCAGCTTATGCTGGTGTCAATAAGACATGCATCTGAGCTTTTCCATGAGTCATTATGAAGGATAGAGAGCATAATTATAAATGCCCAGAACCTAGAGACCATCCAGCTATTTTTTTTTAAATACGTGAGTATTAATGGAAATAGAATTGATGGTAGCTCTGGGGGGTACAAATCACTGGGTGGCCACCTGGAATTGTGTCTCTCTTTCTTCCCAGGTCATGTTTCCTAAGTTGTGAATGCAGCGTCTATGAAGCCTGGGAGTTTAGCACACTGTGAGTGTCACAGAAGATGTGCATTTTAATAAGCATATAATAAGAATGAGATGGGATATAATGTGTCATCCTTTAGCTAATGATTAGTGTTAAAACAATTGTTGTGGCCTTTCCAGAAGTAATTTATTCTTCCCTACTTATTTGTTCAGCTATTCATTTATTGATTTACTCTCTAATAACTGTATTACGCATTTCAGATCATCCGTATGTTATAGAAAAGAACAAAGGAGTAGCCAAAAGCTCTGCATAATTCCACCACCTAAATATTATCCTACCAACATATTTTGATTTGATGTACTTCTAGTGTCTTTTCATGAGGGAGAAAGAGAGAAACCGTACCTTTGTACATTTTTGTACACACATTTGTAACCTGGCTGGCAGGTAAGGTTGGTCCCAGTTATCTAAGTCTGCACAACAAACCACCTCCAAACCTAGTGGTGTTAAAAACAGCAACCTTTATTTTGCTCATAAATCTAGGAGCTCACAATTTGTGCAGGACTTGATGGGCACAGCTTGTCTCCCTTCCACTGTGTGTCAGCTAGACAGCTCAGAGGCTGAAACCAGCATCATCTGAAGCCTCTAACACTTGTACACCTGGTGCCTAGCCTGGAAGAGCTGAGCTAGAGGGCTCGTCGTCCTTGGGCATCTCTTGTTTTCTATCTTCTCTGTTCTCACGGGTGTCTCCAGCATGGTACCTTTTTTTTTTTTTTAATGTTTATTTACCTTTGAGAGAAGGAAAGAGAGCATGAGCAGGGGAGGGGCAGAGAGAGAGAAGGACAGAGGATAGCAAGCGGGCTCTGTGCTAACAGCAGAGAGCCCAATGCGGGGTTCAAACTCATGACCAGTGAGATCATAACCTGAGCCAAAGTCAGATGCTTAACTGACTGAGCCACACAGGTACCCCTCCAGCATGGTAGCTTTGGATGAGTGGGACTTTGTACATGTCAGCTTAGGGTTCCCAAGGCTTGTGTGCAGCGGGTGATGGATAATACCAACCTTCTATGACTTAGCCTTGGAAAAATGCAGCATCGCTTCCACCACATTCTCTTTCTTTAAAACAAGTCTCTAGAGCCAAACCATATTCATGGGGAGCACAAACTGGAATCCACCTTCTTGTAGGAAGTATCAAAGAGTGCTTCAACATATTTTAACCCTCCTGGGGAACTTAGCACCTAAATGGATAGTTGAATCAATAAATAGGGAAGGGTGAACCACTTCTGAGAAAGGTTATGAAAATCTTTTGACGCTAATCATCTATTTCCTCTCTGTGACATTATATAGCCCATCTCATTCTTGAAATATACCTATTAAACACATACTTTTTATGGCAATGAACATTTGTTGGCTAAATGAATTTAGCAAGTCATGAGTGTCTTCCTGTATCAATGAATATTTTTATGGTCTAATTTTAAAGGTCACACTGTGGGTATATCATAATTTATGTTATCAATTTCCAGTTAATCACTAGATACCAGCCTATTTACTTTGTTGTATCAATAACTCTATGGTTTAACATCCTAGAACAGAAGTCTCTATTTGCTTTGGATAAATTAATAAACATAGAATTTCTGGGTGAAAGGGATGTATGTTTTTAAGGTTTTGAATAACTACTACAAAAATGTCCTAGTTTTTTTTAGTAGACTTTATTTTTTAGAAGAGTATTAGATTCACAACAAAATTCAGCAGAAGATACAAAGATTTCCTATATATCCCCTGTCCCCACACATGCATAACTTTCCCCATTATCAGCATCCCCTACAAGAGTAGTACTTTGTTACAGTCCATGTACATACACTGACACATCATTTTCAGGGTCCATAGTTTACATTAGGGTTCACTCTTGGTGTTGTGCAATCTATGGGTTTGGAAAATATATAATAATATATATCATTATGAAAATATACAGAGTATTTTCAAAGTAAAATGACATATATCCACCATTATAATATTAGACACATAGTTTTGCTCTCCTAAAAATTATCTGTGCTCCACCTATTCTCCTTCTCTCCCCGGTAGCCCCTGGCAAACCCTGGTCTTTTTACTGTCTCCATAGGTTCACCTCTTCCAGAATGTAGTAAAGTTGGAATCAAACAGTGTATAGCCTTTTCACATTGGCTTCTTTCACTTGGTAATAGGTATTAAACATTTCTCCATGTCTTCTTATGGTCTGATAGCTCGTTTCTTTCTAGCACTAAAAACATTCTGTTGTCTGGATGTACCACAGTTTATTTATCCATCACATATTGAAGGACATCTTGGTTGCTTCCAAGTTTTGGCAATTATGAATAAAGCTGCTATAAATATCTGTGTGCAGGTTTTTGTGTGAACATAAATTCTCATCTTCTTTGGCCAGATATCAAGGAGTATAATTGCTGTATAATAGGTCAATGTTTAATTTTGTAAAAAACCACCAAACTACCTTTTAAAGTGGTTATATTATTTTGCATTTCCACCAGTGATAAATGAGAGTTCCCGTTGCTTCACACCCTGAGAAGCATTTGGTGTTGTCAGTGTTCTGGATTTGGGCCATTCTAATAAATCTGTTGTGATATCTCCTTGTTATTTTAATTTGCATATCCCTGGTGATATATGATGTGGGGCATCTGTTCTTATGCTTATTTGTCATCTGTATATCTTCTTTGTCGAGGTCATTGGCCCATATTTTAATCAGTTTTTTTCTTTTTTTTTTTTTTTACTGCTGAGTTTTAAGTCTTCTTTGCATACTCTGGATAACAGCCTTTTGTCAATTGCATCTTTTGCAAATATTTCTCTCAATCTGTGACTTATCTTTTCATTTATTTGACAGTGTCTTTTGCAAATCAGAAATCTGTAATTTTGATGAAATCCAGATTATTGATTATTTTTTTCATGCCCTGTGCTTATATCTTCTGAAAGAAATTGTAGAGAATTGGCATAATTTCTTCCTTAAATGTTTGCTAGAATTTACCAGGTAACCTACCTGAGACTAGTGCTTTCTGTGTTAGAAGATTATTAATTATTGATTCAATTTCTTTAATAGATATAGGCCTATTCAGTTAGTCTATTTCTTCTTGTGTGAGTTTTGACAACTTGTGTTGTTTAAAGAATTGGTTCATTTAGGTTATCAAAAATGGGGGCATAGAGTTGTTCATAGTATTCCCTTATTATCCTTTTAATACAGGATCTGTGTTATGTCCCCTCTTTCATTTCTGTAATTTGTGTTGTCTCTCTCCATTTTTCTTGATTAGCCTGATTGGAGGTATATCAATTTTGCTTATCTTTTCAAAGAATCAGCTTGTTGCCATGTAGTATTCCATTGTACTACACGGCAATGAGAAAGAATGAAATCTGGCCATATGTAGCAACATGGATGGAACTCGAGGGTATTATGCTAAGTGAAATAAGTCAGACAAAGAAAGACAGATACCATATGTTTTCACTCATTTAAGGAACAGGAGAAACTTAACAAAGCACCATAGGGGAGGGGAAGGGGAAAAAATAGTTAGGGAGAGGGAGGGAGGAAAACCACAAGAGACTCTTAAACACTGAGAACAAACTGAGGGTTGTTGGGGGTGGGGGAGAGGGGAAAATGGGTGATGGGCATGGAGGAGGGCATTTGTTGGGATGAGCACCGGGTGTTATATGGAAACCAACTTGACAATAAACTATATTAAAAAAAAGACAAAGAATCAGCTTGTGTTTCATTATTATTATTTGGAAAAAACTATTATCTGTTAGATCATTTAAGAATAAGAAAAATAGGTTTTTAGTTCACTTTCACTTGTTCCTTCTTTGAATCTCTTCCTTCAGAATCCCATTAGAACTCTTTGCATATTAGTCACAGTTTTTGTCTTTGTTGTTGTTGTTGTTGTTATTGTTGGTTTGTTTGTTTGTTTTAATCTCTAGTATGATCATTCCAACATCTTTGCCATATCTGAGTCTGGTTCTGATGCTTGTTCTGTCTCTTTAAACTGCATTTTGCCTTTTGGTAGGTCTTAAAATATTTTCTTGATAGTCTAGCATGACTTACTGGATAAAAGGAACTGTTGTAAGTAGAATGGGGGATGGGGAAGCTTTCTATAGTCCTATAATTAGGTCTCAGTTCAATGTTTGCTTGGATTATGATTCTAAGCTGATATGTAATGCAAAAACTGAAAAAAATGCAACTTAAAAATAACTTAGGAACACAGATCCATGTCAAACGGATGTGTGGTGTAATGGTATGTTATATGTTGTGTTTCTCAGTATAGCATTATTTCATTCCTTTTCCTATTAACTGCTTTGCTATGGACAATTTTTAAAATTGTGTATCTTAATTTCTCTTACTTACATTTAAATAATTACCAAATATATAGGAATTTATCCTGATGTCTCTCAATCTGCTTCCAACTTAGGAATGAATTCTTTCCTATTGATCTATTTCTGATTTTGTTTAAAATTATGACCCATTCTTCATATGCAGTGTAAATGGCTTTTGTTGGAATTGGAAATTGTGCTTCCAGCTTTCCTCTAGCTCTGCTTTCAATTAAAGTTCAATTTCACTCCATTGTTCACCATATTATGAGATGTATTATATAAAATCTAATTTGCATATACTGAAACATTAGAAGCACACCAGAGGCACTTTTTAGTTATTTAAATTCTAAAATTATTCCTTTATCCCACATCTGGTGGAATCATGTAATGTTTACTTTTTCTTAACCTCTGAAATTCCCCTGTGAGCTGTTAGCATTAGATGAAATCATCCTCAAAGGCTTTGAGAACTTTTTCAAAGAGTCATACCTCTAGCATTGTGCTTTCTTGTTTTATTCACACATAAAAAAGTCTATATTCACATGAACAACTTAGCTTTACTTATTTCTATGAACACCATGGCATTATATTTATACTTAAGAAAGTGAGAAGGATCCATGATTTCTTTGGGTCTCTCTGTCTCTCTGTCTCTGTCTCTCTCTGTCTCTGTCTCTGTCTCTGTCTCTCTTTCTCTCTCTCTCTCTCTCTCTCTCTCTCTCTCTCGCGCACACACACACACACACACACACACACACCATATCTAAGACAGTAAATATTCTAATATGGTTATGACCTCTGTGGTTGTATAAAGCAGAAACCCAACACAATCTAGCTAAAACCTAGGGGCTCTAGCAATAAGCAACATCATTAGACCTCAGCCTCAATCTCTCCTCTCTTTTCCTTCATTCTTGTACAGACATTTGTCTCTGTGAGGACAGGAAGGCTAGTAGCACCTTTGGCCATAAAGCCTGCCAGCTCAATGACAACAGTGAGAAAGACCATTTCTTCCTGAAGAGTCTCAATAAAATTTCTTGACTGTACTGCAGTGGACTGATTTGGATTAGGTGATCTCCCTGAACCAACCACTAGAGCCAGAGAGTGTACTCATTGAATAAGCCAGGCTGTGTGTAGCTCCCAGATCCAGGCCCATCCAAATACTTGGACAGAGAGTTGGGGAAGGGTAGTTCCCAATGAAAAATCAAACTGACTACCAGAAAATGGTGGTGTATTATGGGCAGATTCACAAAGTAAATATCCATTACATTCCCTAGATAGTTTGGAGAATCAGGCATCCTCACAAATGGGATCTGACTCTTAGTCTTCTTATTCATCTACTGTGCTCAAATAAACCAAATGATTCAGTCAGCAAATCAGGTCAGTGAGAAATATTTGAAAACTTGCACTGTGTTGAAATATGGACTCCAAACATTTCTCTTCCCAAACAGTATGCTGTCACTGTTGTCATCATATACACCAATACAGTAGCTTGCTATAGTCATCACAATGATAAGAAGATCAGCACCAATGAAACAGAAGGGTTAATAACTCCAGTTAAAGGAGCATATTTGTCTCATCTTCCAAAGTCTACTAAAAGTACAGTAAAAAAATTTTTTGAAGCATAAACTCACCAGTACAAAGAGAATCATAGCATAGAAGAGATAACAGCAAAAGGATTTTGGAAGCTGCAAAGCAGATGGACATGATTTTGGAAAGGTGAAAACTCAGCCAGCAGTGGACACGAGACCCAGATGCAAGTCAAATCAAAGCAGAATGTATGAGAGGTTAGGAGCACCTAGTGGAGTTCCGGTGGGTCTGAAAGCAGAAGAATCTGATAAAAGTTAGGCAGAGGAGTAGAGAGATGTCCAGACCTACCTTCCAAGCCAGAGTAGCATGGAGACTAATCTTGCAGCACTCAGGTTGAAGACTGGAGGTGTAGTCACTGGAAAGGTGAGAGGAAGGAGACTGAATATGGGGACCCCAGGCCCTGCTGAGTGTAGGAATACAGTTCTGAAAACATGCAGGTCTTAACAGAGATCTATACTAAAAGGTGAGTTTATGGCTCCCTTCTCCCAAAGATTTTTAAATTTGATTTTTTTAAAATTCAGGTATAGTTGACATATTACATTGTGTGAACTTTAGGTGTCCAAGATAATGATTTGACACATTTATATATTAGGATTACCACCATAAATTTGATCCTGGATTTCCAGGTTATTATGTAGGTATAGTTATTGAGGTAGAAGAATTGAACATATTTTATTAACATTTTGTTAGCTTTACTTAAAATTTTTATGTTTACAGACATATAGCATATGGGTCTCCATTTATATTCATGCTTCAGGTCCAACAAACAAAATTCAAAACAAACAAATAGGAAGAAGGAACCTTGAAGAACGCAGACAGTGTAGGGAACAGATAAAAACAAACAACAAAAAGCCTCACTATAAATGATATTTGAGGATGTCCATCGACAGATGAATGGATACAGAAGATGTGGTTTATATATATAATGGAGTATTACCCGGCAATCAAAAAGAATGAAATCTTGCCATTTGCAACTATGTGGAAGGAACTAGAGGGTATTATGCTAAGCAAAATTAGTCAGTCAGAGAAAGACAAATGTCATATGACTTCACTCATATGTGGAATTTAAGATACAAACTAGATGAACATAAGGGAAAGGAAGCAAAGATAATATAAAAACAAGGAGGGGGACAGAACATAAGAGACCCTTAAATACAAAGAACAAACTGAGGGTTGTTGGAGGGGTTGTGGGTAGGTGGATGTGTCTAAATTGGTAAGGGGCATTAAGGAAGACACGTGTTGGGATGAGCCCTGGGTGTTATACATAGGGGATGAATCACTGGAATCTACTCCTGAAATCATTATTGCACTACATGCTAACTAACTTGGATGTAAATTAAAACATAAAAAAGAAAGAAAGAAAGAAAGAAAGAAAGAAAGAAAGAAAGAAAGAAAGAATAAAAAAGAAAAAAATAAATGATACTTGAGGAGAAAGAGGTAGGAGGAGATACTGCTAAGAGATCTAACAGAGCTCCATCCCCTCCCAGTGACTCTGCCTCAATTCTGACCTACACAGCACCATTGGCTTGAGTGAACAGGACTCCCTCAGAGTTTCTCATGTTCGGTCTAAGAACATCCCCTTTTCAAGAGGTTCTACATGTCACCATTGACACCACCTTCCATACTGCCATGGGAGGATTCCACGAAGTTCTGTGTGCTCATGGTAGAAACTGCCCCTTTCCCACATTCCACTACCATTAGGCCTGAGTCTGTGTTCATTCATGACTGAGAAAAACAACAATACCAGAATGGTTCTGTATTCCCTTAAACTGGCCCAACTGCACTCTTTCCAAGCCTTAAACATCTACTGTGACCTCTAGGACAGAGGATCAAATACAAACTCAATCAACAGCAAAACTCTTCTGGTCTCAACTTCTTTTCTGAAATTTTCCATCACTTTCTGGTCCTCAAAAAGAAAAGGCTTATCCTAGTGCCATAGCTTCCTATATGCCCATTGCAAGTGGTGGCTGCTTGTCTCCCACATCCCATGCGCCAAACAGCCTGGAGGAAAGAAGGGTCACCCTTCTGCTTCTCATCACCATTTCCATTTCTATCTGTTCATCCTCCTAACACCCCTCAGTTCCTCTGAAGCTCGATTATACACACTCTATTATCTACCATCTTTATTAGATTTCTCTAGATCTCTGGGTCACTTTTCATTCCATGAGGATTCTGGCATCTAGCTTCTGATAACTTTCTTCTACACTACTTCAGTTAGAACACTTGGCAATGTCATCATGTAGATGACCAATTCAATATCTTGTCTGCTCACTTCCTTGAACTGCCCTGACTCCAATGATCCTTTCCAGCCCACCTACTCCCAGAGTCCCTTATTACAACTTCACATATATGATAAGCTCTTCCATTATGCCAAGCCCTCTTGGCCAAGCCCAATTTCACCCGATCCACAGAAGCACTTTTGCAGTTGAACATGGCTGGAAAAAGATCAGGCAACCATGCTAACTGGTCTTACTTTAAATTTGTGATCAATAACCCCACATGGGTCTTCAGGTCTGATTTGCAGCACCAAAATACTTTCTTCCTTCTTTTTCACTCCTACTTTCCTAGATTAATATTTTATACCTTCTCCTTTGTCCTCAATCATTCAATGTCTCCATCACCATCCTTACCTTCAGTGGATGTCCTTGCTTCTTATTTCATCAAATAAATAGATATAGTTGGGGTGCCTGGGTGGCTCAGTCAGTTAAGTATCTGACTTCAACTCAGATCATGATCTCATGGTGTATGAGTTCAAGCCCCACCTCAGGCTCTCTGCTATCAGCAGAGAGCCTGCTGCAGATCCTCTGTCTTTCTCTCTCTCGGCCCTTATCCCACTCTCACACACATTCTTTCTATCTCTTTCTCAAAAATAAAACATTAAAAAAAATAAAAATAGACACAGTCAGAAGAGAACTTCCACGTGCTACTACTACCAATCTCCTAGTCTTCTCTGCATCTGTACTCTTACACTCTGCCTGTACTCCCATTAAAAGTGAATGAGTGGTCCTAGCTCTAGTTCGAGACCAGCACCTTCACTTTCTACTGTATTCTACCACTACCCCCAGCTACTCAAGAACAGATGGAATATAATTGCCCTCTCCCTTATACTGCAACCATCAATTTTTCTTCTCCAAGTAGATCATTCCTATTGGTACTGCAATTAAGAAGGAGGATGAGGGGGGCACCTGGGTAGCTCAGTCAGTGAATGGCTGACTTCAGCTCAGGTCATGATCTGGTGGTTCATGGGTTCAAGCCCCACACTGGGTTCTGTGTTGGCAGCTCAGAGCCTGGAGCCTGCTTCAGATTATGTGTCTCCCTCTCTTTCTTTCTCTCTCTCTCTCTCTCTCTCTCTTTCTCTCTCTCTCAAAAATTAATAAATAATTTTAGAAACGAAGAAGGAAGAGGTGGAGGACAAAGAGATACCATACTTGAACTCATATCTATCTCTAGCTATCACGGAATTATTCTACCAGCCTTTCAGTGACATCCACAACAGAACGTCTATAGTACCTGTATGCACTTCCTGTTTCATTCCCCCCTTGAATCCACTGCAATCAGACCTTAGCCCTTATCACTCAGTCAGTATGGATTTTTCTGTGTCAATGCAGTGGTTAATCCTCAGTCTTCATTTTACTCAATCTTGTAGCAGTATTTGACATACTTAATTTCTTCTTCGCTCCAGAAACACTCTCTTCTCTTGGTTTCTAGGATAACACTCTCTACCACTTTTCCTCCTGCCTGGTCAACCAAGCATCACCAGCCTCCTGTGCTGGTTCTTCCTCCTCTTCTCAAACTCTGAATGTTGGAGCAGACTGAGACTCAGTCCTTGGAGCTCTTTTCTTTCCTTTTCTTTAAATGTCATGAGACATTGCACTATAATTTATATCTCTAGCCCAGACTTTTCTTTTGAAATCCAGACTCATATATCCAACTGCCTTCTTGATAAATGAACTTGGATCTCTAATTTGTATCTCAAACTGAACATGATGAAAACTGAATTTTTAAATTTCCCTCCCAACCTGGCTCTTCTTATCTCACCCTCATAACTGTAAATGGCAACAACACTCTTTCTGTACTTGGTCCTAAAACCTTGGATTCATTCTTGAACCCTCAATTCTGAACTCTTGATCGGAATCTGGCCACTTCATACTCTATTACTCAGGTCCGAGTCACCATTACCTCTCACCTGTATTATTGCAAAAGTTTTCCAACTATTCCTTCTTCCACTATGACCCTCCTGTTGCCCATTCTCCATACGGCAGTCAGAGTGATATTGTAAAAATGTAAGTCAGATCATGACTTCCCTCTGCTCAAAATCCTCTGTGATCTCCACCCCTGATCCCTTTCTGACTTCACCTCTGATTTCTCTCTCCCTTAAGGGCTCTAGACACACTAGTCTCCTTGGTTTTCCCTAAACTTTCCATATTCCTGCCTCCAGGTCTTTGAACTTTCCATTTCCTCTGCCTGTAAAGCTCTTCCCAATATCATGTCTTACTGTCTCACTTCTTTCTAGTCTGTTCACAAATATCACCTCATCATTGAAGACTTTCCTGACTCTCCCATGTTACCCTGCAGCCCCTCTTCCAGGGACTCTCATCCTCTCTTTCTTCTGCTTTGTTTTTTTCATGGACTTATCACTACCTAACTGACACATTGAATATATTTTTGGGTGAGAGCTCCTTGAGCACAGAGATTTTATCTGTTTATTCACTGCCAATTATCCAGAGCCTAAAAAAATACTTGGGACATAATAATGGGTGCTCAGTATTTGTTGAATGCATGATGGAATGAAAATAAGTTGAAAAACAAGAACAGAAGGCTATAAAAGAGAGGAATTAGAAAACAAAACCACGTGCTCTTGAAAATTAAAATACAACAGCTGGAAATAGAATCTATTAGACAGGTTTGAAGATAAAGTAGAAAAACTCTCTCAGAAAATACAAAGGAAAGCCCAAGAGATGGAAAATAGAAGGCAGAAGATAACAAAATTGAAGGATTGGAATAAAGGGGAATATACCCCAATTCTGAGAATTCTAGAAAGTAAGATAAGAGAAAAGAAATAATCAAAGGAAAAATGCAATAAATTTCCCAGAACCAGAGGACATGTGTTTCCAGATTAATGTTCGCACCAAGGGAATCCAAAATTACACAACACTCATGTAAAGATATTGGGCTATATCATACAAAATATATATGTATTTACCATTAGGCCAAGCAATCCCACTCTAGGACTCTATCCAAAAGAGATACTTGCAAATATGCCAAATGACATATGCACAGGGATATTTGTTATAGAGTTATTTGTGTAATAACAAAATACTGAAAACAATCCAGATGTCTATCAATAGGAGAATGATTGAATAAACTCTGTTATCCAGCTGTAAGTAAAATTTTTGAGCAACAGAAGAAATGTGACTATAAATGGAAAACTAGATAATATTAAGGCATTATTATTTATTTTTACAGAGGTAATAATGACATCATAAGTATTTTAAAAAACTTATCTCTTAGAGTGCACAATGAAGGATTTATGGGTGAAATAATAGATGTCTTGTATTATCTTTAAAATAGTCCCCAAAAAAATTAAAAAGAAAGAGATGGATGAAGTAAGGCTGGAAAATGTTTACGATTGTTTATCTATACGATTAAACAACATTGTATGCAAGTATTCATTACAGTATTCTCTTTACTTTTTATTATATTTGGAAATTACTATAATATTTATTTCAAACACAATGGGTTTTTTATTACTATCATTAATGTACATTATCCAGAAATTAGTATGTACTGGAGACAAAATGAAAAGTCCTAAAAGCTGAGAAAGGGCGGAGGGGAGAGAGAATAGGTCATGTAAAAAGGACCAAGAATTATAATGGCACTGGCCACTGAATACTAAACCTGACCTCAGACAATGATAAAGTGCCTTCAAAATTCTGTGGAAATAACTCAAAATATGGGAGAAAGTATCTGTAATCATATAACTAGCAAGAGACTTGTATACAAAATATTAAAAGAACTTTTACAATTCAACAATGAAAAGATAAATAACCCAATTAAATTATCAGCAAAAAATTTGAATAGGCATTTCTCAAAAAAAAAAAAAAAAACACAAATTGCCAATAGGCACATGAAGATACCCAACATCATTAATCATTAGGGGATGCAAATCAAAACAACACTGAGATACCACTTCGCATCCACTAGGATGGCTATAAAAAAAAAAAAAAAAGACAGACAATAACAAGTATTCACAAGGCTGTGGAGAAGTTGGAACCCTCATACACTGTTGCCAGGATTGTAAAATGGTGCAGCCCCTTTGGAAAACAGTTTGCTAGTTTCTCAAGATGTTAAACATAGAGTTACATATGACCTACAATTCTACTCCTACATGCAAGAGAATAGAAGACATTCATCCACATAAAAGTGTATTATGCAAATGCCCATAGCAACATTATTTGTTTTTTTTTAATGTCTATTTATTTTTGAGAGAGAGAGACAGACAGAGAGACACAGAATGAGCAGGAAAGGGGCAGAGAGTTAAATTTTATTTAACCGTAAAAAGGAAAAAAGTATTGATACTACAACATGAATGAACTTTTAAAGCATTTTGCTAAGTGAAAGAAGCCAGTCACCAAAAGCACTTATTATATAATTCCATTTACATGAAATGCCCAGAATAGGCAAATGCACACAAACAGAAATATGATTTGTGGTTGCTAGGGACTTGGGGAAATGGGAGATGACTCCAAATGATTCAAGGATTTTTTTGAGAGTAGCAAAAATACTCAGGAATTAGATAGTGGTCATGATTGCAAAACTCTGTGAATATACTAAAAGTCACTCGACTGTGTACTTTAAATGGATTAATTTTATGGTGAGTGAATTATACCTCAATAGAGTTGTTATTTAAAATACTGTGAAGATGTGACCATGGGTCATGATACTGGGTGCAGTCTGTGGCTTAATCAATTGGCATCTACCCTTTGTCTTACTGATGATTAACCAAACACCATTAAAGATGTTCAAGCAGTCTACTCAATTTACTAATCCAGAAATTCTTGGCTATTTTGGATTTGCAATATTCCCAATTGAATCCAGTGAAAATGCTTTCTGAGTTCGTAGTAATGATTGAAAATCCACGTTCATAGACAACCTATTCTTGACTCACCTATGTAAAATTATTTTGAGTTAGAGAACAGAGAAAGTTGAAAAACTGTCCAAATTGATGCTCAAGGGGTTAAGATAAAGAGAGAGAGTCAAACTGTGACTAAGAGCAGTGGTTACACCAAGACATGATGAGCAATCAACCACAGTTTGTTTTGGTATCTCTTACATTGATGAGCAGTTTGAATGATCTCTGCATGATAAAAATGGTTTGAATCAGTGGTCATATCACAGAGAACAGTGCAATGTTGTTTTTACTCTACTTCACTTTTTGAGCGTGAACTTGAATCATTAGAAGGTAAGTTTACAAAGATAATATACATTCAGGTGAATTATTGTACCTTGCAAATTATTGTACATTGCAAAAGCTAACAACTTTACTTGGATGAAATAACAGCAGTTGAAGACATAGATTATTGATGAAACTGAAAAACATGACATCAAACTTGTCACTGTTTATAAAAGTTTATCACTTACCTGAATAAGAATCAGATGAAGATGAAGAGTCCAAAGATCAGACTGTGCTCTCTCAAGTCTAAGATTCCAATTTTTGTGGTAGGATCCAGTTGATTAATGGAAGTGAATGATGAGGGGTTAGACTTCATGTCTCTCCACGGGGCTTTGTGGGCATGAAGATTCCAGAAGATAATGACTGTGGCTGAGGACAGCACTCATCACTCACTTGCAGATCTTGAGGAGTAACCCCAGACTTCCCTGTGGAAACATTCATTTGGAAAGGCTTAAGAGACACAACAAAAAAAAGTGTAAAGTAAGGATGTAAATATAAGACCGCACCTTGCTGGAAATGCTTGTCTCATGCAAAAGATGAATGCACATGAACTATATGCAGGCATGGATACAAATGCCAGTGCAGGGTACCAGTGGCAATGGCAGTGTTTGTGAGCACCTGTGTAAGACAACACAGCAGAGCAAGAATTCAGTTGTATGTTTTCCTGATATTGTTGGAAGAATGCCCACCCTAAGTTCCTATGAAATCTTATTGTGGTTTTATCTTTGTTGTAACTTTTCCTAAAAAGCACTTTAACATTGTCATTATTGTGGTTTTTATGCGTGCTATGAATTGCTTATAGTCACGTTCCTTCCGTTTTAACCACAAATGTTGGAATCAGTTTTCAATGACTGCTTAGCAAGTACCATTAATAATACATTTCTTTGAGGTCAACAGGCCTAACTAGTTAATCATTGATTAGGACTATTGATGTATATCAAGGAAAAATTCCTTTTCACCTAAGATGCTTTTGAGTGGCAGGACTCCTATCTACTGATACAGAAAGATGACCTGATGGGGCCAACAAGGAGCACATTACTCAGCGTGCAGTCCAACTTCAAGTTTTCCACTTCTTTGTTCTTGGTGTTTATGTGTGAGCATAACACCTAAGACCAGTTTGCTGCTACCATTCGATACAGATAATTTACCTATACATTTATCTCCTTACCAAGTAAAACCATGAAAAACAATATACTTAAAGAGCTTTTATGAAAAAAAAAAAACTTCTAGAGAATAATTTTTTAAAGTCCTCTAGATTCTGATGCCAAATAACTAACAGTTAAAGTAATTGCAGAAACCTCATTATAAGCCACTTTTATTTGTAGTCTTCTCAAATGTTTATCCCTAGAAAGCTAATCTTGGTTACACTGTGCTACAGGGTAAAATAGCCTATAAACTCCAGTTGTTGGATTTTAAGATTCTCACCTACAAAATGAGAGTCAGTAAGATTCATTTTTACTAACTAAATTTGAAAATAATGGTCTCTCTTTTTAAAGATTATTTTATTTCATTAAGTTTATTTATTTATTTTGGGGGAGGGGAGGGGCAGAGAAAATCTTAAGCAGGCTCTGTGCTGTCAGCGCAGAGCCCGAAACAGGACTCTATCCTAGGACTCTGGGATCACGACCTGAGCTGGAATCAAAAGTTGGACGTTTAACCAAGTGAGTCACCCAGGTGCCCCTAAAAACAATTTTAAAAGCCTCAATTAGACCTGTTCAAGAACTATTTTAAAGATGAGCCTCAGCAACAGACATTAGGTTCATCTGGGATGAGTCTTTGAGGTTCCAGACCCAGGATTCTTTAGTGGCTTTGGCCAAATGGAGCCCTCATACGTTCCAGGCCTTCTGAACTTCCATTGTATACTTTGGGAATAGTTTTCTGATGGAATGTGATTAGTAATGACGGCTATGCAGTATTTAGATCATCTCATCCATTGTCACCCGTTCCCATTCCTTTCATTTTGAGTAATACACATTTCTCCATACGATGTACAGGAATATATTTGCAATCAATGCCAGCTCAAGCTGATGATCGATAGGTGCCAAGGGTCAAAGCTACTCACTTTCACCCATCGTGTTCAAAGTGTGGCCTTAATAATCATTTTTTTTTGTTTTTAATGTCTAACTATAGTACATTAATATGGGAGTTGTTCAAAGTGTTTACTCTTTCTCAACATTTTTCCTGACTCAAATCAAAATGGATATATTAAAAAAAACTAATGGGAGTAATGACAGCAGGGGGCGTTGGTTTATTTGTATTTTCACTTTCATCAATGGGAGGTACAGAGATTCAAGAGAAGTTTAATTTAAGGATTGAAAAGAAGTTTAATTTAAGAATTGAAAAGAAGTTTAATTTAAGTTTAATTAAGGAAGAGGTGAGACTCTTTTATATTTGGTCACAAGAAAAAATAAGTTAAAAATATTAGTTTTGAAAGTATGTTACTTCAAAAATAATCAAGTTTCTCACTAACTCTGTATCTTTCCCACTGAATAACTATGAAAGGTCAAATGGGATATGGTTTGTTTTTAAGGAACAATTTTATCATTTACCTTTAGGAACACTATTAAAATGTTACATTTTTGTTTTACACATTCTTACCAAGAGAAGGTATCCTATGACTTTGGTACATTGAGTAGAAGATTAATTATTTCAGGGGTGCCTGGGTGGCTCAGTCAGTTAAACGTCTGACTTCAGCTCAGATCATGATCTCACCATTCATGAGTTCAAGCCCTGGGTTGGGCTCTATGCTGACAGCTCAGAGCCTGGATCCTGCTTCGGATTCTGTCTCCCTCTCTCTCTCTGCCCCTCCTCTGCTCATGCACTGTCTCTCTGTCTCTCTCTCTCTCAAAAATAAACAAACAACAAAAAAAATAAGATCAGTTATTCAGGGCACCTGGGTGGCTCAGTCTGCAGAGCATGTGACTCTTAAATTTGGCTCAGGTCATGATCTCAGGGTTGTAGGACTGAGCCCCACGTCAGGCTCTGTACCAAGTTTGGAGCCTGCTTAAGATTCTCTCTGTCTCTCTCTGTCTCTCTCTCTCTCTCTCTCCCTCCCTCCCTCCCTCTGCTCCCCCCTATTTATGTGCTTTCTCTCTCTCTCAAATAAATTTTTTAAAAAATCAGTTATCTTAATTATTTTGATATTTGTTAATTATACTAGAGAAAACCGTCTTAAAACAGTATTTACAAATTACCACTTATAAACTAAGTTCTGTGACATTTAATAAAATTGTTACTCAGAAGTTAACATTTAATAATGTTTGTGGGAGTAGGGAGAATCTACACATTTTAAATCATTTTTTGTTTTGCTGTCTAAAATTAGAAAAATGATTTTGCTTATGATATTTTATGTTATTTTACAAAGATATTACTAATTTCTACCTATAAAAATGTACTATATAAACACTTGTTTTACACAATAATTATATCCACCAAGCTAATCATTTTCAGTAAAAACCTATTGTTTAGATAGTTTCACAAATTCTGAGAGAAAATAATTTCCAATCTAGAATTCTATAATAAGCCAAACTATCAATTAATTCTGAGGGTAGGATTAAGATATTTTGGCACATGCAAGCTCTCAAAACATTTGTTATTCATGCAACCTTTCTTGGAAAGTTCACAAAGAATATGTTCTAAGAAAATGAGGGAGCAAACCAAGAAGAAGGGAAGTATAAATCTGTCAAGCAGGTGATCCAACCAGAAGAGAGATGAAAAGAGTCCAAGGTGATTCTGAAAGCAAACCCAAGAGCAATAGGCCCAGAGAAGAGCCACGGGGACCCAAGACTGCAGGAACTATCCTCTAAGACCCGGTGACAGTGACAGACAGCTTGATAGGTAACAATATTTTAAGAGAAGATCTGTGTCTCTGGAGGAGAGTCTGAGAATAAATAAGAAAAAACACAGCAAATGGGGCACCTGGGGGAGCTCAGTTGTTTGAATGTCGAACTCTTGATTTCAGCTCAGGTCTTGATCTCATGGTTCGTGGGTTCAAGCCCTAGGTCAGGCTTTGCTTAGGATTCTCTCTCTCCCTCTCACTCTGCCCCTCCCCCACTTGTGTGCATGTGAGCACTTTTAAAAGTAAATAAATAAAGTTTTTTAAAAAAGAAAAAACACAGCAAAAAAAATATTTGGGGAGTGTTTTTCTTGAACACTCCAAAAACAATTATGTGGAATCTGAAAACAAAACAAAAGAAACAACAAAACAAAAAACAACTCTTAAATACAGAGAACACACTGGTGGTTGCCAGAGGGAGGGAAAAATAGATAAAATTATTGGTACAGACTTCCAGTTATAAAATAAATGAGTCACAGAGATGAAAAGGACAGTCTAGGGAATATAGGTGGTACTATTATAATAATTTATGGTGACAGATAGTGATTACACTTACTGTGGTGAGCACTGAGTAGTGTATAGAAATGTCAAATCACTATGCTGTATACCTGAATCTAATACGTTATATTAACATATTATGCTTCAATTTAAAAAATTATTAGCTCCAAGAGAAAACAAAATTATATAAAATAAGAAATGTAATCATAGTACATTAGGTGACTTAGCTGTTAATAAATTTTACATGAGAATAATTATATAAGCAATGGATACTGAACTATTATTATATAAATACATGGGGGAATGGGGGAAATTGTGTGAGTGTGTGAATATCTGCATGTGTAACACCTGCAATACCCTAGGCCTATTTGAGAGGGAGCTATGAAATTCCATCCTCTTCTGTAAATGAGAAGTCACTAGAAAATAGCTAACACTGCGTAAATCAAAACTCTCAATTTAGTTATGTCCTTCAAAAAAAATTGTTTTAAGTTTATTTATTTATTTTGAGAGGGAGAGAGAGCAATCAGGGGAGGGGTAGAGAGGGGTGCCCCTAGTTATGTTCTTTAGAAAGATGGAGGCAAACTCCAAAAGAAATGGCTAAGAAAGTTGAAAATGTTTGCCTTTGTGAAGCAGAATTAAGGTGAGGAGTGTTATATTTTTAGCATAAACATTGTGGAACTGTTTGACTCTGAAAATATAACTAGGATTAAAATATAAAATTTTGGGGGGCACTTGGGTGCCCCAGCTGGTTAAGTGACCAACTTTTGATTTCAGCTCAAGTCATGATTTCATGGTTTTTGGGATTGAGCCCCACATGCAGCTCTGTGTTGACAGCATGGAGCCTGCTTGGGATTCTCTCTCTCCTTCTCTCTTTCTGCCCCTCCCCTATTCGTGCACATGCTCTCCTCTCTCTCTCAAATAAATAAACTTTAATATATATATATATATATATTTTTTATAAGAGAAGTATTAAAGTATACATACATAGTCAGAACTCACTTAATTCTAGCTGCTATTCAGTATTCAGATCTACATAAGAAAAGAAAAATCTTAAAACGCAGGATCAAAGTGTCTTCAATATAAGTCTTTAAGAAGTGGTAATTAACTTTTGAGGATAATCAGTGACTCCTTTCAAAATCTGATCCAAATCAAGATCTCTCTACCCAGAAAAGTGAACTCAAAATTCCAGAAATTTCACAGACTTCCCAAAGTTCACTAATAAATCTTCAGGATACCCACATATCACAATTTAAGAACACTTATTTTGGAGAAAATAATAAATATGCTGATATAATGTCAAAGCCTTGAAATGGGCCACATGAAAAGGGGTTTGTTTGTTTGTTTGTTTGTTTTTTTAACTCACCTCAGTGGCATATAAAAAAGGGGCTGTAATCACAGACAAGGGGTGAGTCATTACGTCTTCCATACAGGTATACTGTTCCAAGTAGATCTCAAATAACACCAGACTTTAAGCCTCTGAAATTACTTCCTGCCGTCAGTGGTTTTAAGACTAGAGGGCAGTGTTTCTCTCACATATTAAAGAGATCTCTTTGTTTCAAAACTAAAAGAAAGCACACTTTGGAGATTTGACTGCACAGGATCTCCACACATTTCCTGTCTATTAGCAATGCTTTGTTTAGTTGGAAAGTGTAGGTCCACAATTTCATCTTCTGGACCCAATTTGGCCGTAAAAGATTAAAGAAACCAAAACCAGATTCTTTTCACATTAAAAATGATGAAGGCCCCGTGGAATTTGGTATATGAATGTTTGCACTTAGCATAGAAAGTCTTCAAAACAACTACTGAGGCAAACCAGAATTGGCTAAGAAAGCATATTTTCCAGATTTTGTGTCATTTGGGTCCATTTTAGGATTTTCGAGACATGTTGTAGAAGACATGCACAGAAAAAAAAAAAAAAAAACCTAAATGAAGAAGCCTGAGGTAAAGTACTAGTTTGCAGCAACTTTGAACCAGTGAGTTTTCAGTTGTACAATGACTATCTGTTGAATAAGACTTAACACCAATCGTTCCCTTTAGTAATCTGTGATTCATGCAGCTTGCTGCCAAAATAAAAGGATGCCAAATAACATTAGTTACAAAATGCAGAAGAAAATTTAAGTTGCTCCTTTTTTCATGTTGGCAGACCTCCCTACCTGAAAGAACTTACTAAGATTTTGCCAGATGCTCACACAAAAGAAAAGAAACCTTATTTATTTTTCAGCCTTTTTAGAACTGGTCAATTGCAAAGCTATCCTCTCCTCCCCATTTTTTTTAAATCATAAAAAGCTACCTCAGAAAGTACTCATTTTCCATATTTGGACCTTTGTTCGGTTGAATTTCACCAAAGCCCTCTCCATTTCTTTGCTCTTTCCAAAAACAGGCCTCGCAAACAGGAAAGTTTGATATAGTTACTTTTCACTATCAGTTATGAGGCTTGCTTTATGTGTTTTTCACATTAAATGAAAATAAAGAATCTAAAAAAACCTTTTAATGAGAATTAAGAATAAAATTTGGAAAAAAAGTATATGTTAATCACATGCAATGAATCACATGGGTATGATAAATGACATACCAAGTAGTTCAGCACTTAGGACATGATTTCTCTAAAGCAGTTTAGAGGAGAGTTCTTTAAGAGGCCTCATTATCTATAATCACCATGACTATCAGAATCATGGGTCAGCACCCAAACATGCCATCTCACCAGTGCACCTCACCAGTCCACTCGGCCTTCATGGGAGGCAAACTAGAAGTGCATTGTTTTATTCGATCAGATTTTTTTTTTTACTGACCTATTTCACTACCCAAAACAGAACAGTTTGAAAGGGACTATTTAACAATACTTTTTAAATGGTGAAGGACAGCAATTAGAAAAGTAGAGATGCTCTATTTGCACTAATGTCATTAACACTCACTAACCACCAAAGTTTTCCCCTGCTTGTCTTAGTTACTGGTTTGCTAACTGGAAGATGGATGGATCTATCAAACTTTAAAGTTAGAACTTTCTCCTGCATGGCATGACCAAATATATAAATCTACTTCAGCTCTGTAATCCCAGTGCTTCAGAGTCTTGCCTAATTCCTCTTTACTTCAAACATTTAAAAGACTGCTTTGTGTTTTTTGGACCCATCCACATACACCTGGAACAAGTCAAGAACTCCATTTACATTTCTTGTCTTTCAAGACTCTTTCCTTGATTGTCCAGCAAGGGTACAGCTGAAGCACTTGGTTGCCTTCACTAAACCCTGATTGCATCTGAGTAACTTGCTTCCTCCAAAAAGCAAAGGCTTCACCTTCAATGGCAATCTCATCCCTGTTGCTGTTGATTGGCTTAGGACTAGTCCTGTGATGCAAATTTGGCCACTCACTCACCAAGAGAGGTCTGCTGGGGGCCACGTGGGAAAGATATGGTCTTAAAAAAGAAATGCAGAAAGAAAAAAAAGATCTGTACTTTCTCTGGGAATATTGTCCTGTCTGGAGGGGATACTTACAGCAAACAGCAGGCTACTGTATGCAGAGGATAAATCCAGAGGACCTTCACCCGGAGAATATTCCTTTGGGTCTCTGCTCTTTTCTTTGCTAATATTCTCATAATTCCCACTCTCCGGATATAATAAATAGTAAAAAAGATCAAAAGGAGAAACATCCAGGCCAGAACACTCATAAAACTTCCCTCAATATCACCTGAAATATGACAGGTTTCCTGAAAAGATGTTAAGGTATATCTCTGGGAAAAGTTTGGAAACTAAATTATAATAACTACAGAGTGATCTTGTGGGCAATAACCCATTTATGGTGGGGGTTTAAGAAAAAAGTAACAATACTTACAACAAACAAAGAACTATCCAGAAGTCATAGAAGTAAGGATAAAGTAGGGAGGTATAAAATGAAAAAAAAAAAAAAAGCAACTGTAACAAGGATATCGTTCTCCTCAGTCAAAAGAACTTAATATAGTTTGCTTAAAATATTTTACTTCTAAATAAGTCATAATTTAAAATTACCAATGGAGAAGGGTAAAAAAACAACTTCATCACCAGTTGTATATTATCAGCATTAAAATATACAACTCATACTTATATGAATAGGCTCCTGAACATTGTAGAGGTGTCTACAGAGAGCTAGATCTCCCCAACTTACACGAACAATGAGGGTTTTTTTTTAATGAACTATAAAAATGGAGTAGAGGCCCAACAGAGGGAGTGTCAGGCTGCTGTGGGCTCCGGCCTGTTGCCAGGCTAACACTCAACACATCAAGTGAGGAATTGAGGACAGTGATCCCACAAGCTCCCTGCACCTCTCAGGACATCTGGGTGAGTGTCATTCTGTTTTTTTTTTTTCAAACAGACAAAATTGACTCTTCAGATGGAATTGATAGAAAGTGAAAGACTGAGTCTAATGTGGTAAGAAGCTGTTAAAAGATTAGTATTGGCTTTTGGTGGAAAAACAATTATGCGGAATTACATACACATCTGCCACACACCCAGCAAACTATCAGAGAAGCCAGACTTTCCTCACATTTTACTTCTTGGACCCTTTTCAATTTTCAAATAGAATCCAGTGCTCTAGTTATTGCTTACATGCATTTTCTTTAAATAAACTCAGAACAAACTTAGAAAGCCTGATATTGTTTCCTATAGAAATTTTTTCCCCAACCACTTCCCCAGCAGGAAATAAAAGTACACCGTCTACTTCTGTAGTGCTATTTTATAGTTTTCAAAATTCTTTAACGGGCATTCATTTGACAAAGAGCATTCATTCGACAAAGAGCATTCATTCATTTGCATTATTTCATTTGGTGAAAGACAACAAGCTTAAGCTTCTTATAGCTCTGCTTAGAGCAATTCTACAAAGATAAAAGGGCATGCATTCGTGTTTCCTGTCTCATTCATTCATTCATTCATTCAATACATTCAATAAGTATTTATTATCTGCGAGGTGCCAGGCAAACACTGGGAATACAGCAGTGGGAAAAAAGAAATGGACAAAACCCCTGTCCTCGTGGTACTTACATCCTCAGAAACACGATGTAACTGTTTTACATATATCTGTTTAGTTATGGGCCCATCAATAGCAAATAGCTTAGTTTTTCTATGTTGCATTATAGAAGGAGATTTAAATAATTAGTTGTAGGAGCAAGACCCCAAACCTAATACACTGAGATAGGGTACAGCTTAACAGTATGAGTAAAGTTCATTAATTTATTCAGCAAAAAAAGCAGGCTCCTTTGATGTATTTCTCAAGTGAGGGAGTAGATTTTCCATATACCGTAAATCCAGCAAAGAACAATGAACATCACAGTACTTCTCATATCCATTCATCACACACAGATTCACTATGTTCAGGGCATATTACATTTTTTTCCACTTGAATACTTACATCAACTCTTAAATGTTGTTAAAATTATCTATATTTTCCAGATTAAAGTGCGCGCGCGCATGTACACACACACACACACACACACACACACACAACTTGGAGAAATGAAGTAATGAGCCTGATGTTAAAATTGTTGTGAGGTCTCAGTAAGTCAATAGATATGACATGCTTAGAACAGTGCCTGAGAAACAGTGAGCATTAGATAAATACTATTCTCCAGATTTAAAGATGAGAGAACTAAGGCCCAGAGAAGTAACTGGTCTAAGGTGGAAGGCTGGTTGGTAATCCTTTCCTTCCCCAGAGTGACTGACAAGGAACCCGGTGGGCCTGATCTCCTCCGTCGTGGGGTTTGTTATGTGCAGTCCATCCTACATATCATGGCATTAGACAGCCACCAGTAGAGGACTGTTTCTATCTCATGTTTGAATACATTTGACTTGGGTAACAGAAATCAAGTAGGTAATATAACACCCACGAGTCATAAGTCTAACCACCTGTAGAAATGGGAAACAGGGTTCTGATAGTACTGGACATAGGCTGCTCCTTTTACTGGGAGGAGGAACAAGGTTGCAATGACAGACAGTCCTGGGTAGAGGGAAGTTCCTCCCCTGGGGAGCCAGACAAGGCCAAGGGCACCCAGACGCTGGGAAACACCAAAGACAAACATGCCTGCTTTGTGATTTGCCTGGGGGTTTCACTTTTCTTTAACTTACCACACATATTTCCTGAGCAGGAGGTGAAAACGAGGAGAAAACCTCATCTCTACATAACTGCTGATGGCTCAGGTCCCTGTTGGTGCACAGGCACCTGTGTGTATGGAAGGGTGTAGGCAATGAGGTACAGATGAGGCAGAGGAGAAAGGAAGAGAAGAGTCCTTTCTTTAGGAGAAAAACCTGTCCTTTTGTAGGTCGATTCAAATTAAGTAATCTAAAAAATTTTACTTGAGCTTTCTTCCTACCCCTTGTATGATTCCACACTACACAACTTTTGTCAAAATTGCTGATCCTACAAGAGTTCCATTCTCCCAGGTTGCCTTTATTGTTTTTTTTAATGTTTATTTATTTTTGAGAGAGAAAGAGCACACATGGGGGAGTGGCAGAGAAAGGGGGACAGAGGCTCCCAAGCAGGCCCTGTGCTGACAGTGGAGAGCCTGATACAAGGCTCGAACTCACAGATCTCGAGATTATGACCCGAACCAAAGTCGATGCTTAACCAACTGAGCCACCCCGGGTGCTTCCTCCCTGGCCCCCTTTAAGTTCCTAAAACATTTACCCAGTGTAATGGCAGCGTGGTTAGTTAGCATTATTACTTCTTTAGACTGACCCAGCTGGATAATATAAAGGAACTTTCGGGGGGAGGCATTTTAGTCTAAAAGCAGCTCTTTCAAGGCTGAGCAATGGGCTTTTCACAGGATGCTCCAAGAACAGAGGATGTCTATGTTTACAGAAGCCTCTTTGCTGCAACTGTCTCTTCCATAGGGCCTCATAGAACGCTCTTCCTTATCCGTAGCTGGCTCTGGTGGTTACAGATGGAAATGATGGGAAACTGAGCAGAGTCTTGTTGCCTCCTCAGGGGCTGTCAGAACCCCTTCGCACCAGAGGGGACGTTAAAGCTGTCAGCTGGCCTCCTGGAGGTCATTACGCATTGTGGGTCAAAGTTCTATCTTTAGAGGTGGTCTGACCATTGTCCCTTTGCATGTTCAGTCTCTCATCTTCACACTGAAGATTCAGACCCTCTCCTACTTCTGCTGACTGCGGGCTCTTTTCCATTGCCCTGAAAGCTGCATGCTGCATAAACTGCAGCTTTAGTTACAAACCCCAAAGTGCCCTCGAAAGCTAAGGACGTGTGGCAAGCAGCTCTGACCTGCAGTATTATTCATCAAGGACCTGGTTGCAACGGCAATCCTTACACTTTTAGAAAGGAATCTCACTAAGAGGCCAGAGACAATCATTTGGTGTCATGTGGGATAGATTTATTGGTAAAAAGGCAAACAATAAGAGAATTATTAAATCTTCTTAGTCTATTATTTAAAAGATGCAGGGGCACCTGGGTGGCTCGGTTGGTTAAGTGTCCAAATTTGGCTCAGGTCATGATTTCATGGTTTGTGGGTCTGGGCCCTGCACGGGGTCTGTGCTGACAGCTCAGAGCCTGGAGCCTGCTTTGGATTCTGTGTCTCCCTGTCTCTCTGCCCCATCCCCACCCCCTGCTCACACTCTGTCTCTCTCTTTCTCAAAAATAAATAAACATTTTAAAAAAAATTTTAAATGTTTATGAACCGTGAAATCATGAGCTGGCCAAAGTCAGACACTTAACCGACTGAGCCACCCAGGTGCCCCAATACATAAACATTTTTTAAAGCATTTTTAAAAAGATGCAAAAATATCCAGCATCCTTCAAATGCTAAAAGCATATAAAAGAGTTTAAAAGCCTTTGTTGTCCTCTGTCTCGTAAGTGCACCCACGGGTCCAGGGAAGCTTCTGAACTCTTGAAAGGACCGTGTCTGGCTAAATAGCCTCCAGGGATCCAAGGTGACAGATGCACTGAGACCTCCTCAAGAACCATTTTCCTCCAACAGCCAGGAATCACAGAATAACAGAGCCCAGCAAGGTAACCTTGGCTGAGACACGCAAGTCACGCTGGTCGTCGAGTTCAAGAGGAGGTCAAGAGCCATGCAGTGCACACCACCCAATTACAGTCTATTTGTGGAAAGCATAATGTGTATTTTTGTTAAAGGATGACCATATGCTGAGGAGAATTGAGTTGGCAGCCTTGGTGTTTAAAGGATACGTATCATAAACAAAGTATATACAACAGGAAAATTTTACAAATAATAAGTATTTGACTCCAAGGGAGACAGGCTGAGATGACAGATGAAAATGAACTCTGTGTCGCATTTAGTTAGGTCAGAGTGCCCAAGGTGACAGAAAAGCTTTCTTCAATGGACAAGCCCTGAAAAATGAGCCCCTCCACAAGCAATTCATTTACTTTCCAGCAGACCACAAACTTACCCAGTAAGCCATGAAATTGTGTCTGGAGGCAAACTGTGGCGGGGCCCAGGAAGACAGTTTATCACATTTTGAAAAGGCTTTTAAAAATTAAAAATAGGAAAGATGCCCCGTGAAAAACTAGATCCCTCGTTGTGGGGTGAATCTCATTAGACGAAGAAAATAGCACCACTGAACTTCCTGTTTATAGGACAAGGGTTGAAATAAGGATTATCTAAAAGGATTTCCAGGGGCACTTGGGTGGCTCTGCCGGTTAAGCATCTGACTTCGGCTCAGGTCATGATTTCATGGTCCATGAGTTTGAGCCCCCCATCAGGCTCCCTGGGTCTCCCAGCTCAGAGCCTGGAGTCTGCTTAGGATTCCATCTCCTTCTCTCTCTGCCCCTCCCCTACTCACACTCTGTCTCTCTCTCTCTCTCTCTCTCTCTGTCTCTCTCTCTCTCAAAAATAAATAAACAATTAAACAAATTTTAAAAATAAATAAGTAAAAGGATCTCCAAAAAATTAGTTGAGAGACTCTTCTTCCTGGTGTTTTCAGAGTATGACTTATGCAGCAGGAAGCTAGTTGGGTAAGTGACCAGAGCATTGACCAGTTGTTTCCGTGCCTTCTAGACAGAAATTATGCCTAATCATAGAATTACCTCTGCTTCCTGACAGCATCAAATCAAGAATAAAATCCTGTTTCCTTGAACCCTCACCTAACCACAGGTCCCAATCCTGTAATAAGTCTTTTCTAACACTTCCTTACTGAGATAACCCACAATTCCCTGAGGAGTGAAGTTTCCCTCACTGGAACAAATTGATAAGCCCAAACTTTCTTCCACTACAGGAGGATTCCTGGTGGTCTCTGACAGGAGGTCACTGTCAATGTAATATCAGACCAAAGTACCAGTATGCTCTTACAGTTCAAACTGAGGCAGGCACACACATCACAGAGAAGGAAATTCAGTCAAATTTCTCTCTTTGAGAATCACTCCTAATCATTCTTTAAAATAGGATCAAAATTAGGCACCTGGGTGGCTCAGTCGGTTAAGCATCTGACTTTGGCCCAGGTCATGGTCTCAAGGTTCATGAGTTCAAGTCCCACATTGGGCTCTGTGCTGATAGCTCAGAGCCTGGAGCCTGCTTTGGATTCTGTGTCTCGCTCCTCTCTGCCCCTCCCCCCATCTCAAAAATGTACAAACATTTTTAAAAAAATAAAAAAATAAGCAGGATGAAAAACTATTGCTCAATGTATATTTGTAGTCTCTTTCCTTGTGTCTTCCTCTAAGGAGGATTCTAGGCCATTCGTCTGTTCTTCTTATCTTACATTCCCAAGTAGGAAAGATGCTGACTGGCCTGCTGAGCTCTGGACTGTTGATTGCACAAAATCTAGAGAGTGGGAGAGCCAATAGTAACTGAAAGCTCGTGGAAGGTTAAGTCAACCCACATGATAGTTGAGCTGGGGTAGATGGGGGAGGGAAAAGAGGGAGTCTGCATCAATTAGGTTGAGAGGAGCCAGTTTTGGAGAGGAGTCTGGAGTGAGAGAAGACTTTGAAGCGGCTTAGTAGTAGAGAACTTGGATGTGAATAAGATAAGGGAAAAGAAGTTTCAAGAAATTTTCCTGTGCTTTATGAAAGCACACTTCTCAACCCTTTGTCTCCTGCTTGCTTTCTTAAAACAAAACAACTTAATCTTTTGAGAGAGATGGTAGGAAAGATGTCAGTTTCTTTTAATTATGTGCTGTTGTTGCTAGTCTGTTTTCTCAATGTCCCCCGCCTCACCCAGTGACTGTGCCACATGTCAACAAGTTCATTTAACAGCTGGCCCGAGGTGCCTTGTTTTTGCCCACATCCCAGCCCTTCTCCTTGCCCCACCCCCACTTCTTGTGCTTATATCCACTAAGACACTCTCAGAAGGAGAGACAGGATGGCCTACAACATCAGACTGCTGCCATTTCTTAATGGTCTGGTCTCCCCTACTGCAATGTGGTTTCCATGAGGGCCATGGTTGGACCCTACTTACTTTATCTCTGTAAGCAGTGCTGCCTAGCATGGGGAAGTCCCTCATCAAGTTAAGTGGCATCCAGCCTCATGGTCTAGCCATTACTGCCTGGCTCTGTCACTGGCAAAGCCTAGAAGGGACCCACTGTAAGTCAGCCAGCATTCTCTCCTTCTGCACACTTCTGACGCTTCCCTCTTTCTTTTCTTTTCTCTTTCTTCCAGGATAATAATGAATGCTGCTTACAGGCACTGTACTAAGCCCTTTATATTCATTGCTTACACTAATTCCTACAGCAGTTGTGTGAAATAGGCATTAGTTTTCCCATTTTGAGGTTACAGTCTGAGGCCTGTAGAAGTTTCATGACATGCCTAGGACATAGCTAATCAGTAATGAAAGTGGGACCTGAAACCCAGGTCCCCTTGGGTTTCAGCCTTTTCACTGCTGTGCCATGAGGAACAGACTGAATCTCGTGTGCAGCCCTTCAGCCAGGCCCTACCCTGTGTTACCAGAATTATTTTCCACCCCCTCCCCACACGCCATTTCAAGAGCACCACCAGGATTCCCTTCATGTGTCCCCACAACTTTGCTTCCCTATTGCCTCCCACTGAAGGTCCCTCTTGCTTGACACTCTATTCTACTCACCCACGTTTGAAGACTCAGCTCAAATTGGCTTCTGTCATGAGGCCATTTCTGTTTTCTCCAACCTCCACACAAAGAGAGGTCTGAACTCTCTTGTAACACATATTACATTCTGCCCCAAATTAGAGCAATTCTGATGCACATTTTTTACTTTATCCTTTTTTACCTTTCCAGTGAGGGCATAATAATAGCAAACACATATGGCACTTACTAAGTGTCTGGGAATAGTCTAAGAACTTAGCATATATTAAGTAACTGAATCCTTATAATAACTCCATATGGTATGTGCAATAGCACAGAGAGATCAGTAAACTTGCCTGGGGTCACAAACCCAACAAGTAGCAGGGACAGGGCTTGACTCAGGCAATTCAGCACCAGTACCCATGCCATGAACCACTGGGCCAGGCTAAGTACATATAGCGAGATCACAATTAAGTGTTTGCTGAGTCAAAGAATGAATGAATATTCAAATGCATGAATGCAAAGCAACCAATTAGTGTAAAATTACACGGGTCATGGGGTGCCTGGGTTGCTCAGTTGGTTAAGCATCCGACTTCGGCTCAGGTCATGATCTTGTGCTTCATGGCTTTGAGCCTCCCACTGGGCTCTGTGCTGACAGCTCAGAGCTTGTAGCCTGCTCAGATTTGACATGTCCCTCTCTCTCTCTGCCCCTCCCTGGTGCTCTCTCTCTCTCTCTCTCTCACAAAAATAAATAAACATTAAAAAATTTTTTTTTAAATTACACAGACCAGTCATAGCATTTGGTTTATTTTATATCCAGTTGCCTCAAATTCATAGCATTTAAAGGATTTTTTATGAAGTCATCAGTGCCTTTTTTTATTCATCCAACAAAAATTTTCTGCAGACTCTGTATTAGGCCCAGAGCTGGAAGCTACATGAGTCTGTGCCCTTGAGAACTCACATGATCCAGTGGGAGATGCTTGCAGGTGTCCACCATTTGCACTGGGGTTGGTTATATGGACACACAATGTTTGGAACTTTATAACTAACTGTACTTGGCTTTGTTGCTGTTGTGAACCAGGAATGACAGCAGTGTCCAATCTAGGTGGACTCCCCCCTCCTCAGTTGACACTGACTGGAGACATTTTTGGTGTTACAACTGGGGATGTAGGTGATCCTAGCATCAGGTGAGTAGAATCCAGGGATGCTGCTAACCATCCTACCATGCACAGGACAGGACAGCCCCAACAACAAAGCATTCTATTGTCCAAAATGTTGATAGTGCTGAAGTTGAGAAACTTTGTACCAGAAATGTAAAGAAAAAAAATCTGTACACAAAAATCAAAGAGGCAACTAGCAGATAAATAAGTCTTGGAAACCTAATACACAGTACAGTGATTATAGACAACAGAACTGTATTATAAACATTTAACTTACTAAGAGACTAGATCTTCATTTTTCCCAACATTAAAAGAAATGATAATTATATGACGTGATAGACACGTTAGGTCATGCTACAATGGCAATCATTGTAAACATACATTTGAAACATAAATGTATCAAAGCTATATGTCATGCACCTCAAACTTACACAATGTTGTATGGCAAATATAACTCAATTTTAAAGAATCAGAGATGAATGAAAGCTCTCATTTGAGCTTATCTCTCAGACTCCTCAAGGAAAAGGCCTATGTAAAATTGAAAAAAAAATAAATTAAACCACAGCACTGATAAGGAAGTAAACAAAGCATATGCAGTAAGATAAAATCAAGTTTAAAATACTCCTTTCATCTGCAGTGTTGGCAAATTAATCTAATTACCGGGAATTTTGGAAATGCTGTCAGTGGTGCTGGTGTGCCGGAAGGAGGAAGATTCAATTTCCAGCCTCCTACAGAAATTCTCTTAAGAAAGTCTGCTAGTTAGCCTTCCTTGCGTGTTACAGACCTGAGGTTCTAAAAAAAGAAACTGCTTCATCTATGATAAAACATTCCTTCCAAACCTGAGGTGGACAGGATGCCAGGTTCAGGAATACCGATTCTATTTTAGAGATTAAATACAGAGGCACAGACCATCTCCTGCAGGCACCAGGCCTCCAGAGGAATGAGATGGCGACCCCTTTCCTGGCCGCACAGCCCCTGGTGTAGGCTGCTCTCAGGCTTTTAAGAAATTCCAAAGAGGGGTTCTTTCCCCAAAATACTCCTACCTAACCCTAAGGGAGAGAAAGCATTCATTCTCCTATAGAACAAAGGGAGTAAAATACATGAAATAGCATCAGAATGTCTGTGTTCAAATCCAGCTCTACCATTTATGAGCTGTGTGATCTGGATATATTACTCAACCTCTCAGTGCCTCAATTTTGTGATCTATAAAATGAGGGATAATCCATCTCATTGGGTCCCTGGGAGAATGAAATAAATTCACTTGCAGATAAAACACTTAGAATAATTCCTGCACACAAGAGAACTACATAAACCTTAGTTATTCTTATTAGAGTGTGAATCCATTGCAGAAAGAAGCTTCATCCCATTTTTATGGATTTCCTTGGGCCTAGCATAGTGACTGTGTTACTCCCAGAATATGTGACAGTGATTAAACTCCCAAGTGGTTTTACTTTGGTTTGATGTCAATATATATTTTTTTAAGTAGGCTTCACACCCAGCATGGAGCTCACTGTGGGGCTTGAACTCACGACCCTGAGATCAAGAGCTGAGCTGAGATCAAGGGTCTGATGCTTAACCTACTGAGCCACCCAACTGAACCCCTGATGTCAATATTTTACTCAAGGTGCTCCCCCATCAGCACTGATACAAATTTGAGCTTTTGTCAAGTCACTAGATTACCTGAGAACTTTTCTCAAGTTTATTTAGAGTTATAATGGAAGTCTCATAGAAACTTAGATTTAGTATTTTAAATGCTTTTTGAAAGCATTTTGGTCAATACGGAGAAAAGGACCTGACAAAGGTTCAGTTGGGGATGGAGCACAAGAGTGGGAGGTGGGAAGAGGAGAATAAATATCAAAATCCTTTCTTATTTCCATCGAGACTTCTTTGATATGTTTGTTAATTTTTATTTCTGCTTTTTATTGAATAAACTGCCCCAATCCAAGTGTATGGCATGATGCATTTTACAGATGCATAAGTGCTCTATACCACCACATCCAGAGCTGGAAGGAACATTTCTAGCATCCTGGAGGGTCCGCTTGTCCCTTCCTAATCCCCAAAAGGGGATTAAGCCACTCTCCAACTTCCATCACTATCAAGCAGTTTTGTGAATTCTTGTACTTCGTAAAAAGATATTTTTCTATGTTTTTCTTTCTGAGAGCTTTATTGTTTTCCTTTTCATGTTTAACTCTTTGATTCATTCCAAATGCATTTTTTGTGTGTATATAATGAACTACGGGGCAAGTTATTTTATAATCCAATTCATTACTATTGATTGAAAACACTGTCATTTCCCCACTGAGTTGCAGAGGTACATTTATTATAAACTAGTTGACCTCTACATGAGGATCTGTTTCTGGACTTTCTAATAGGCTCCCTGTGTTCCTTTGGTATATTTTATTATCCTTTGTTAGTACCATATTGAATTAATTATGGTAGTTTTATGGTTTTATAGTTTCATACATTTTAAAATTTGGTGTTCTTCAAATTGTTCTGTTCTTCAATTCTGTTCTTCAAATCATCTTAGGATTCAAGGCATTTCCATATAAATTTTATTTTTTAATGTTTATTTAGTTTTGAGAGAAAGAGAGAAAGAGAGAGAGAGCAAGAGAGGGGCAGAGAGGGAGGGAAACGCGATATCCGAAGCAGGTCCAGGCTCCGAACTGTCAGTGCAGAGCCCAATATGGGTCTCAAACTCACAGATGGTAAGATCATGACTTGAACTGAAGTTAGACACTTAACAGACTGAGACACCCAGGTGACCCAAATTTTAAATTCAACTTGTGCATTTCTACCAAAAGAAAAATAACACTTTGTTGGGATTATTTAAAAAAATTTTATTTTAGAGAGAGCACACCCATATGGGAGGTGAGGAGGGGCAGAGGGAGAGAGAAAATCTTACTTAACATTTAGCCCAGCATGGAGCCTGATGCTGGGCTAAATCCCATGACCCTGAGATCATGAGCTAGGCTGAAATCAAGAGTTGGATGCTCAACCAACTGAGCCACCAAGGTGCCCCCAGAGAAACAACTTTTAATTTTGTTGATTTTTCTATGTTTATAATTGCTTTCTATTTTACTGATCCTACTTTTAACTTTATGATTTTGTTACTTTTACTGTCATTGGGTTTTATTTACTATTTTTTATCAAATACTTTTGATAAACAGAAGTTTAGATGGTTAGTTTTCAACCTTACTTTTTTTCTAATATTTTATTTAAAGCAATAGATCTAAACACTGCTTTAGCCACATTTGGCATGTTTTGATATGCGATATTTTCAGTATCATTCACTTCAAAATATCTTTATTTTTACTGTGATTTCTTTTTTGACTCATAAGCTAATTAGAAATATGTTGCCTAATTTCTAAACAATTGGAGGTTCTCATTCTGCTGATATCTGTTTTTGAAGACAGAATCCATATTTCTGTTTTTGCTTCTATTTTAATTCCACTCTGATTATAGAATATATTGTGCTTTATTTTAATCCTTTCTAATTGATTGAAACTTGGTTTTTGGGGGCATCTGGGTGGCTCAGTCAGTTAAGCGTAGGACTTCGGCTCAGGTCGTGATCTTACAGTTTGTGGGTCCAAGCCCAGTGTTGGGCTCTGTGCTGACAGCTCAGAGCCTGGAGCCTGCTTCAGATTCTGTGTCTCATTCTCTCTCTGCCCCTCCCCTACTCACACTGTCTCTCTCTCTCTCAAAAAAAAAATTATAATAAACATTAAAAATTTTAAAAAGAAAAGAAAAGAAACGAAACTTGGTTTTTGTTCCAGCCTATGTTCTATTTTAGTTCTAATTTTAGCATCATGTATCCTACAGTTTGTGAATACTGATTTTTTTGTTCTATTTTATCAGCTACTGAGAGAGGTATTTTTTAATCTACACCTATTATTGTGTATTTATATAGTTCTTTTATTTTTGTTTCATATATTTTAAGTATATATTATTAGATACATACACATTTAGAATTATTATTTCCTATTGAATTGACCCTTGCATGATTATGAAATATCCCTCTTTCTATCCCTAGTTACCTTGTCTTAAATGTACTTGGAGAGCCACAGCCATACCAGCTTTCCTTTGGGTAGTGTTAGTATATCTTTATCCTCCTTTTACTTCCACCCTGTCTGTGCCCTTATATTTAATGTGTAAACTACAAAGGAAATATTTGGGATAATTTTTTAAATCTGGTCTGCCAATTTTGGTCTCTTAATCATAGTATTTAGTCCATTAATGTTTAATGTAATTACTAACATATTGGGATATATATTTACTATCCTGCTTTTTGTTTCTATTTAACATTCTGGTTTTTATCTCCTTTTTTCCCACTTTCTAAACTTCTGTTTAATCAAGTATTATTCAGTAATCCACTTTATCTTTTCTGTTGGCTTTTAATTAAGCATTATCATATTATTCTTTTAGTGGTTACTCTAAAGATTATAATATGCATCTCATTTTTGACTAAGTACAATCTACCTTAAATCAGTACTTTCACCACTTCAACAATAGTGCAAAACAGTTTAACTCCATGTACCCTTCTCCGGGTTTTGTGCTATTGATTTGAATATTTTTGTCTCACAAATCTTATAAACCTCATAAGACATTACTATTATTGCTGCTTCAAGTTGCAAATATTTTTCCACATTTACCCTCAGTTACCCTTCTTGGGGTCGTCTTTCCTTCCTGAAGATTCTGGGATCCTTTTATTTTACCCTGAATAATTTCCTTTAAGACTTCTTGTACTTAAGTTCTGCTAGTTACAACTTTGTTCAACTTTTAATTGTCTGAAAATGTCTTTAATTTGCCATAATTTTTGAAGGATTTTTTTTCACAATATAAAATTTTAGGTTGGCAGTTTTTTTTTTTTCCTTCGGCACTTTAAAAATTACTCCACTGACTCCTACTCCACGATTTTTGTTGAAATGTTAACTATTAGTCTCAGTATTGTTCTTTGAAGAATATCTAGTCTGAAGCATATGTTTCTTACTTGTCTACATTTTCCATTTCCCTTCACCACATAACATAAGCTTCTTGACGGCAGGGGCCATTTGTGACTTGTTCATTCTCAGCATCTAGAATTGTCCCTGGGACCTCTATATTTAATGCATAAATTTTAAAAGAATTTATAAATGAGAAAATATATAAGTATAGCATAATGCCTAACAAAAGTAGCTACTTAACAAAGAGTGAATGAATGAAGCCATTGTCCCTTGACAAAATCCATACTATTATTTCTTTTTTAAAAATGTTTATTTTTTTTTTGAGAGAGAGAGAGAGAGAGAGAGAGAGAGAGAGAGAATGAGCAGGAGAGGGGCAGAGAGAGAGGGAGACACAGAATCCAAAGCAGACTCCAGGCTCTGAGCTGTCAGCTGTCAAACTCACAAACTAAGATCATGACCTGGGCCAAAGTTGGATACTTAACTGACTGAGCCACCCAGGCACCCCCATACTCGTACCTCTAAGAGCCATTCAGACTGTTGCACAGACCTCCTGCTCAAATTAAATTTCACCACTGCATAAACATTTTCTTATCTATATTAATAACTTTGATAAACTCTACTTGTATATTATATCTCCAGATAATAACATCTGAAAATAAGATATTAGGGGAGGTAAAATTCTTTTTAGGTAATTTATTATATTAAAGATGAGCAAAACCAAAATGTGTTCTTTTGGAATTAGCTTTTAGATACATTGACTTCATAATGTAATTTCCAAAGGATGGAGATTTATTAGACACAGAGATTAAAGGATGTTATGGTGATTTTAAGTAAATAAAGATGATGCTTATTCTCAGAAAGCATCAGCCTTAACAACCAGCAGAGCCAGACTTACAAATAGATGAAACTTCTCCTCTTTGCCAAAGTAAAGAAACAAATTGGTTTTGCATATTACTCTCAGCAATTTTTTGTAAACAAGAACATTTGGCCTTCTTGTCTGTTAACAAATGATATTTCATCTAAGTGATTACTTAATGACTTCTAGGTTTCTTTGTATCACTTTACAACACAGAAGGCAAGACTTTGTAACTCAGATGTTTATCCAACCTCTCCTTCTTTAATGGAAGGATAAACAGGCTGTGCTTTGGTCAGTGCGAACAGTTGCTATGCCATATCCAATAGAGATATAAAAAAGAGTGGGGAAATGAAAAACTGACCATATACCTCTGAGGCACCTTCATGATCTTTGGATAAGCTACACCAGGAACTTCTCTAACAATGGGAAGAGTTGAGACCTTGCTATCTATATTTTGAAACATCCATCTGGGACCAGGCTTTCTTGAAATCAGGAGTAGCGGTAGATATGTTACTTGTCTGTTCAACAAATATTTGTTGTATACCTAATACATGCTTCAGTGCTTGGGAGATAGTGGTGAATAAAACAGTCAAAATCATGATGGTCAAGCAGCTCATGCTCAGTGAGAGAGCCTGAGAAGAGTGACGGAGCCAGGAGAGTGAGTGAGGGCTATGATCAGGAAAGGGCAGGATGCAATGATGGTGAGAGTGAGATGCCCAGGGCCTGGCAGATGGTGATGGGGCAGAGATGGCAGGGAGAAGTGAAAAACTTAGAGCATTCATAGTGAGGCAAGAGATTTTCTAGAAACTAATAACATGGAAGTATCAGAACTTTCTGACTGTGAACACATTTCCCAGTGTAATGGATGCCAAGTAAGGTTGACAAGCAACCATAATGAGAACTATTCTTACAGAGGCTCTTAGGAAATTCCCATAGAACTACTGTCAGTGATAATTATTTCTTACTAGTGCCTGTTAATATGATAATGGCTGTAACTATTCGTCACATGCTTGCTCTGTAACAGGCATTACACGGAGGGCTGCGGAGGCTGCCTCACCTCATGCTCTACTTACGTAATGGAGTGGGCATATTTTAATCCATATCATAGAATGGCCACAAAGACTTGGAGAGGACAATTTAGTGAAGCTCACAGAACTAATAAATTGGGGAACCACAGTATTAACATGGGTCTGCTAGATGGCAGAACTATTGTGTTTGGTAGGGGTCAATATATGCTACTGAACATCCAGAATTATTTAACAAATATTTATCCAGTGTCCACCAGAAAGTGCCAGAAAGTGCACCAGAATTAAAGAACAAAGGGGTCTTATATACATCTAATCTTATTGTAAGTGTGAAAAAACTGAAGCTTTCAGAAGTTGAGGGAATTTGTAATAAAGTGACATCCTATCTTTGTCAACTATGGATGGGAGACAAGAGCTGAAAAGAACAGAAGGAAATTATAGATCTATGGACTTTTTTTAATGTTTATTTATTTTTGACAGAAAGAGAGAGATAGACTGTGAGCAGGGGAGGGGCAGGGTGAGAGGGAGACATAGAATCTGAAGCAGGCTCCAGGCTCTGAGCTGTCAGCACAGAGCCTGATAACGGGGCTTGAAACTCACAACCAGGAGATTATGGCCTGAGCCAAAGTTGGACACTTAACCAACTGAGCCAACCAAGTGCCCCTATGGATTTTTATTTTAAAACATTTAGGGGGCACCTGGGTGGCTCAGTCAGTTGAGTGTTGGACTTCAGCTCAGATCATGATCTCACTGTTTGTGGGTTTGAGCACTGTGTCGGGCTGTGCACTGACATTGCAGAGCCTGCTTGGGATTCTCTCTCTCCCTCTCTGCCCCTCCCCTTCTCTCTCTCTCTCTCTCTCTCTCAAACTAAATAAATTTAAGAAAAAGAAAACATTTAGGTGGTGACATCACCATGATCGTTCGGTAGGAGATCTCAGCCTCTGCCCCCCACAAATATCAACAATTACGTAGCTATCCACAAACCAAAATAACTCTGGGGGAGCTCAGGAGTCCATTTCAGAAACCTCAGCAACACAGTAGAACAAAAAATTGAGAATGACTGCATGTAAAGGGAAGGAAGAACAGCGCCATTTTGCCTGTGTTGTTTCATTTCACGCCTATCACCCAAAGGCCAGCACTGTTCTATTCCGGAGACTGAATCCCCTAGCTGGAGAAAGTTCTCTTGCTGGGAAAGGGAAAGCAGATGGTCAGCCAGCTTCTACAGTTTTTCCAGATGATAGCTTCCATTTCACTCCCTTGAGACCAGCAAAGCTAGATGTTGAGAGATAGTCGGGAACAAGGAAGAGCAAGGGCTACCGGTATCAGCCACGGAGTAGGAGGTTCCCAGGGACCTGCTTTGCTGAAGTGCCCAGCAGCTTTTGCCACTGAAAAAAAAAGCAATGGCAAGCACAGTCGCATACATCCCCTGCAGATTTCACTGGGTTTTCATCCCACTCGTGTTTGCCAGCCATCTGATTCCTCTCCACTCCCTAGCCTGCCCCACCCCTAGCAGAGCCTAGGGTCCCCACTGGCAACGCCCAACCTCTGCAGCTGCAAAAGTACAAAATCCAAGGCTATAGTCCCTGTGGCAGACCCTCGCTCACAAGTGCATGCTTGAGGCTAGCCACTCTGGCTGTGCACCCGTACACCCTTGCTCTGACTCCCAACACCAGCCTCCCCTGCTGTACACATGCCCGTGGGAAGATCCTGCGGCCACAGGGGTGCATGGTGCATAGGGAGAGCCAAAGCCCTTGCGGCCGCTCCTGAACCTGGATCTAAGCCTCTCCTGTCACCGGCCTCCACTACTGGGCTTGCTTGCCACTAGCTGTGCACCTGTGCCCTGCTGACCAAGTCCAAGCACAGGCCTATAATGCAGTGTGTGCACCAGTGCCAAGAACCTGAGGCCACAGCTGTGTGCCTCCAGCTTTCAGTGTGCCCAACTCAGACTCAGAAAGGAAGACATAAAATCGTCTTTGTTTGCTGATGACACAATCTTATACATAAAAAAAACCCTAAAAAGCTCCACCAAAAAACTGTTAGACTAAAGAAATTAACTAAAGTTTCAGGATATAATATGAACATACAGGAGCACCTGGGTGGCTCAGTCAGTTAAACAACCGACTTTGGCTCAGGTCATGAACTCGAAGTTGGTGAGTTTGAGCCCCACGTTAGGCTCTGTGTTGACAGCTTGGAGCCTGGATCCTGCTTTGGATTCTGTCTCTGTCTCTCTTAGTCTCTCTCTCTCTCTCTGTTCCTCCCCTACCTCGCTCTCTCTCTCTCTCCCTCTCCCTCTCTCAAAAATAAAGATTTAAAAAAATTAAAAAAATATATGAACATACCAAAGTCAGTTGCATTTCCATACACTAACAATGAACTCTCAGAAAAATAAATAAAGGAAACAATCCCGGGGCACCTGGGTGGCTCAGCCTGTTGAGCAACTCTTGATTTTGGCTCAGGTCATGATCCCAGGGTCGAGGGATCGAGCCCCACATCGGGCTCTGCCCTGAGTGTGGAGCCTGCTTAAGATTCTCTCTCTACCTCTACCCCTCTCCCCTACTCACACTCTCTATAAAATAAAATAATTAATTAAAAAAAAAGAAAACAATCCCATTTACAATAGCACCAAAAGCAATACAATACTTAGGAATAAATTCAAGAGAGAAACTGTAAGACAAAAACTATTAGACATTAATGAAAGAAATTGAAGAAGACACAAATAAATGGAAAGATATCTCATGTTCATGGATCACAAGAATTAACATTGTTAAAATGTCCATGCTACCAGGGTGCCTGGGTGGCTCAGTCAGTTAAGTGTCCGATTCTTGATCTCAGTTCAGGTCTTGACCTCAGGGTCATGGGTTCAGGCCCCACATTGGACTCTGCACTGGGTGTGAAGACTACTTTTAAAAAATGCCATACTACCAAAAGCAATCTATAGATTCAGTGTAATCCCTATGGAAATTCCAATGGTAGTTATCACAGAAATAGAAATAGTGATCCTAAAATACATATGGGGCCAAAGACCCCAAATAGACAATGCAATCCTGAGAAAGAAGAACAAAGCTGGAGGCATCACATTTCCTGATTTCAACTGTAATACAGAGCTATAGTAATCAAACCAATATGTATGGTACTGGCATAAAAATGGATACACAGGCTCAAAAACCAGAATTAAAAGCCCAGAAATAAACCCTTGCATATCCGGTCAACTAATACTTGACATGGGGAGTAAGAATATTCAACAGAGAAAGACTAATTTCCTCAGTAAATGGTGCTGGAAAAACTGGGTGTTTACATGCAAAAGAATGAAACTGGACCTTTATCTTCCACAACTTGATGAAAATGAAAGATAAGACCTTAAACTGTAATGCCTAGAAGAAAACAGGAAAAAAAATCCCTGTCATTGGTCTTGGCAATAATTGTTTTGCGATAACACTAAAAGCACAAGCAACAAAAGCAAAAATGAGTGGAACTACATCGAGCTAAAAGTTTCTGCACAGCAAAAGAAGCAATCAACAAAATGAAAAAGGAACCTACAGAGGGTCAGAGAAAGGGCAGAAAATATTTGTCAATCATGTATCTAATAAAAGGTTCATTTCCAAAATATGTAAGGAACTCAAACAACTCCAAAGGAAAAACAAACAGACCAATTAAAAAATGGTCAAAGACCCAGTCACGGAGTCGCAGCCCAACAAGGACTTGGAAGGCTCCTTCTTGAGCCTCTTGCTTCCCGAGGCTCCAACCCCATATCCACTTCCTTCTGCCATTTTCCCACTGTTTCCACCGAGGAAACAGAATCCTATAGAATATCCACTATCCAAAACCTCCACTCCTTTGACCTCTTTACTGATGCAAGTGAGGGTGATGATCTGCTTCCTACTGGTGCTGAGGATTATACCCTCAGAATTCAACAGAGAGGGGCGCCTGAGTGGCTCAGTCAATTAAACCATCAACTTGATTTCAGCTCAGGTCATGATCTCAAGGTCCAGGAATAGAGCTTCTTGTCAGCTATGCACTGGGTGTGGAGCCTGCTTGGAATTCTCTCTCTGTGTATCTCTCTCTCAATAAATAAATAAACATTTTAAAATATATATTAAAAAGGAATTCAACAACAACAACAACAGGAAGACCCTTAGTACTATCTAAAGGATCACCGATGATTTCGATAAAAAGAAACTAGTGAAGGCATTTAAGGAGAAATTTGCCTGCAATGGTACTGTAAGTGAACTTCCAGAATATGGAGAAGTAATTCGGCTACAGAGTGACCAGTGCAAGAATATGTACCAGCTCCTCCTTCATAGAGATTGAACTGGCTAAGGACGACCAGCTAAAGTTTCATAGGTTTTAAGTGCTTTTGGCTCACTGAAGCTTAAGTGAGGATTTCCTTGCAATGAGTAGAATTTCCTTTTTTTCCCATGTCATAAGTTTAAAACCCTCACAGCTTGTATGATGTAACCATTTGGGGTCTGCTTTTAACTTGGACTAGTGTAACTCCTTCATCCAATAAACTGAAAAGAGCCATGCTGTCTAGTCTTGAAGTTCCTCATTTAAACAGAAGTCAGGCAGTAGGCGCCTGGCAGTGTCTGGCCTGAAACCAAGCAGTAACGTGATGTTTTAGTCAAGCCCAAAGTCCCAAGATCACAGCCGGCTACATCTGGCCAGAAGCTCATCAGCAATCCTTCTTCAGACGTCCCTGACCTAAGAGAATGTCACCACCTGAACAGCCCGTGGTAGGGCTGGGAGGACAGGATGAGGTAAGACATAAATGCCAGTCGTGCTGCTAACAGGGAGTCCTTGGTAGTCAAAGAAAGATCCCTGGTGTCTCCAACCTGATTGTGGACAGGGCTTAGGTCCGCCATCTTCTCTCTAGTGAAGTGTGATAGGACATCTGGCTTGCCACCAAGGTCTTTTTGACCAGACATACCCTAGCTAATCCATGTCCAAACACCAGAATGTGAGGCCAACCTTCTATCAGAGTTAAACTTCTGGCAAGGGAACAAATTTCAAACTGATGTATCAGTCATGTAGCTGACTATAGACCCTGCACCGTACTAGCAACACCTTCCCAACGTCATGTGAAGTAACACACTGGTTTTTGGTTTAGTTTTTCTTTCAGTTTTAATGTCATGTAATGTATTTAAACCCTTACTTAAACAAAACTTGTTTTCAGAAACAAAAAATTAAATTAAATTAAAAAATGGCCCAGAGAAATGAGTGTGAAGAAAAGAAAGCTCTGGTGCACTGTTGGTGGGAATGTAAATTGGTGCAGCCACTATGGAAAACAGTATCCAAAAATTAAAAATAGAACTACCATATGCTCCAGCATCCCACCTCTAGGTATATATATTCTCAGGAAATGAAACCACTATCTCAAAGAGAAATCTGCACTCCCATGTTTACTACAGCATTATTCACAATAGCCACGATATGGAAATAACCTAAGTGTCTATCAACAGATGAATGGATAAAGATGTGAAATATAGATATATAGACATACACATAATTGTGTATTATTCATCCATGAGAAAGAAGGAAATCCTGCCATTTGTGATAACATGGATGAATCTTGAAGGTAATTATACTAAGTGACATAAGTCAGATAGAGAAAGACAAATACCATATGATCTCACTTACATGTGGAATCTAAAAAACACTGAACTCATAAAAACAGAGAGTTGGATGGTAGTTGCCAAGGGCCAAGGGGTTGGGGAAATGTAGAGATGTTGGTCAATGGATATATACTTGTAGTTAGAAGATGAATAAATTTCAGGGATCTAAGGTACAGCATGGTCACTGTAGCTAACAATCCTGTATTGTGTACCTGGAAGTTGCTTTGACAGTAGAATCTTAACGCTCTCACCATAAAAACAAAATGGTAACTATATGAGGTGATAGATGTGTTAACAAAACTTATCGTGGAAAACATTTTGCAATGTATACGTGTTTCAGACCATCACAGTGCATACCTTAAACCTCTACAATTTTATATGTCAATGAATAAATCCTGGAGATCTAAGGTACAGCAAGATGGTTATAGTTAACAATGCTGTGTTTTTTACTTAAAGTTGCAAAGAGGGTGAATCTTAAATGTTCTCACCATACACACATACACACAAAGGCAATTGTGTGAGTTGATGGAAATGTTAACTAATTCTGCTGTGGTGATTATCTTGCAAAATATAAGTGTATCAAATCAACATGTTGTATACCTTAAACTTACACAGGGCTATTATATAAATTATATCTCAATAAAGCTGGGGAGAAAAAAGATCAGACATGTAAATATTCCTTAAAAGTTACCCCCTCTTCTGTTCAGTTAGTCACTTAGAATGAATATGAATTAAAGGAAAATTGGAATCAAGGAAAAGTTAAGTGGCATTAACTTTTCCTCCCTACCAAAACCTGTTTCCAGTGTGAAGCCTGTGGCTTCTATGCCTTTTTGTCTTTGCATTTTCACGGTGCGCTGTTAGGTACCTTTCCTGGAATTATCCTTCAATGTATTTATAATGACTGTTCATACACTGCCTGGAGACTGGTCTAATTAAATATGGCAACCGAAATAAGCAGGACCTCACCAACAAAGACATGTGGCTTTTAACTGGAGTCTGGGAGACCGTAAGCATTCTACACTTTGGCCCACCAAAAACTTGGAATTTGTCATTACAATGGCACCACATGTATGGTTATCAGTTTGTTTTCATCTGGAATATTCATTTTTAAAGTTTGGCCTAAGGTTCCCATTTATTTTTCAGAAGGTATATAAGGTTCCAAAGACTTTAAGCAACCCGTGGCAGGCATCAACCTGGCTCAATTCTTGGAAAGGACTCACAACAGAAAAACCCCTGTGAGCAAAGGCACATTCGCGAATTCGGGCAGATTGCTGTGGGGAGGGGGATCAGGTTGATACTAATTAGTTAGCAAGGGCGTTCTTTATAGAACCCACAGAAGTAAACTTGAATCCAGTTCCAGGAATCCTTGTCGATTTCTGTCATGGAGCCTAACAAGCCATGATTTATGGGAGGGCTACGGCCATAATGATTCTTATATTCAGCCAGTAAGGAACAGTGCTAGTGAGAATGAGCAGCCATTTTCAAAGTATATTTTGTAGAAAGTTGATAAGAAATTAGTATGGAAAAAAACAATTTTAAAAAATGTCTTGCAGCCAAATAGGTTTGGCAAATGCCAAGCGAAACTGAAGGTAAATGAGTTGTCTCTGACAATATTTTAGAATGTTCAATGGTCTATTGTGCCTCTCCAAACTTATTTGAAGCTAGCTCCGCCCCCCCCCCCCCCCCCATGTATCCTGGCTTCACCTTTCCCTTGCAGTGCATCTGTCTTCCTGTTTCAGGGCCAATCACCATCCACTCTAACATTCAGCTTTCTCATTTCCAAAATAGAGTATTACTTATTTTTATGGGTTTAATATGAGGATTGAGTAAAAGTTTATGTATATATGTATTGCCTTATAAATGACAAAGTATACAAATAATTGTTTTCAGGCCTGGGCATATCTGGTGATAAAGACTAATATGTTCATGTCTCTTGACACTTTTTGCCCTGTTTAAACATATCTGTAGCCCTTCACAGCTTAAAGCATGAATATCATATCTTTCTTGGGCAAACTCATCTCTGATTATGCTACTTTGACCTCTGGTTCTTACAATTCTATCTGTGGCCTCATTATTCCATCTGTCCCACCCAATGCTAATATACACATATTCACAGCATTTTCTCAAATGTGAAACTTGGGGGAAACACAGGATTAAACAATGGCCAACAGATGTTACACATTTCATTTCAGCAGGATGTCTCAGAGCCTTAGTAATGTATGGCATTGTGCCCCTCCAGGAGGGATCTATAACTTACAGCATATTTTCCAAATTTATTTTACAATGGAACTCCACTTTTCTTGCAGTGGCTATGGGTCCCAATGGTCTACAGAACACACATTTGGAAATGCTACTGTATAGGCTTGGTGAAAATGAAATGGCTCCACTGCTAAAGGCAAGGAGAACCTCGGAGACTATATCCCCAGTAATTGCACACTGTCCTCTGATATTGATCAGAGGTTAGGACTGACATTTAAACTTAAGTATGAAATTATGGAAGCCAAATGTACCTATAGCACCCAGTTTACTTACATTAGCATAAAAACCATTTTGATAATATCACAGCTAAAAAACAAACTTCGCAGACAGCAAAATCTTGAGTAACTTAAATTGTCTTGAATGCATTGAGGTTTCTGGTTATTTCTGGTTAATTTAGGCTAAACATACTTATAAAATCTATAGGTATACTTTTGGACTTTGTCAATTCAGGAAGCAAACACAATTGAAGCATGTTTTAATGATCTGAGCTTTTTATTTGCGCAGAATGTTTATTATCTAGTGGTTATAATGCCATCCTAAACAAGTAGAAGATTCTGGGGTTTTGTCTTAAATCTTTTCTGATCCACAACATATCCTAGAGTCTTTTTTCGTTTTGCTGTTGTAGTTGCTGTTGTCGCTACATTACCGAACGTTTGTGTTTGGACACATGCTTTATACCTTAGGGTTTCAGGAAGGCCAATAATTATCTTAACCCCCATTTTCTATTATTAATAATTATAACTTAAAAATGCTTTTAATGTTTACTTATTTTTGAGACAGTATGAGCCGGGGAGGGGCAGAGAGAGGGGGGAAACAGGATCCGAAGCAGGCTCCCTGCTCACAGCACAGAGCCCGATGCGGGGCTCGAACTCACAAACTGAGAGATCATGACCTGAGCCGAAGTCAGACGCTCAACCGACTGAACCACCAGGTGCCCCACTAGTTATGACTTTTTAAACTAGCAACTTAAAGGAAGCAATTTACCATTCCAGAAACAATTCATATTCTATTATTAATAAAACTGCAACTTTGATGGTCTTTGTGTAAGGTAGCTCTCTACACCACAAGACCCCCCTCCTCTCTTACTCCACCCCAAAACCACAATCACAGATAACGGGGACAGGCCAAATGCTGGTCCCAAGCTTGGCCAATCAGATTTCTTCTTTTGGAATTTGGAAATGGAATATAAAAGTTTGAGCGCCTGCACTTCAAGGTAGTATTTATTTTGGGTCAAGGGAGGCCAAAGTTGCATAAGCCAATGAGAGCAAGTGATCTATCTATTATGACAAAAATTCAACCACTGCAATAAAGACAAAAATAAAATGGCTTCAACGAGATAGAAGATCTTGTTTTTCTCTCCCAGATAATATGTTCTCTCCCGGGTAACAGTTGGAACAAAAAGTTATCTAGACTTGATACAGCAACACCTCATTGTTGGGGACCCAAGCTCCTTGGAGTTTTTGGCCTAGTCATCCTTAGGGTTGTATGGTCCAAAATAGCTCCCCACCATATACATGCCCCAGAAGGAGGATGGAGTAAGGAACATGCCGCCTCCTAGGTACATGAAGATGCATACAACACTTCCACATCAAACTAGAAGTTGGTCGTGTGGCCACACCCAGTTGCAAGAGTGTCCAGAAAATATTATCTTTAACTGGAAGGCCATATGTTCACCTCAACGTTAGGGTTCTGTTATTAAAAGGAAAAAGGAAGAATGGATGTTGGAGATTCTGTGATTTCCCCCAGTTCCTGGACCCCCATCTGTCCTTACTGTAATAGAACCTGGGTTCTATGAAATTCTTCTGTAGCCTTTCAACAAGCCCTATTGCTTCCTGATCTAGATTGACTTGGTTATTTTTCTTGCAACTGAAACAATGCAGATAACATTTATTGCATTTATTGAGCGCTCACAATGGGCCAAGGGCTTTACGTGGATTGTCTCATTTAAATATCATAGCAATCCTACAAGGTAATTACTGTTCTTTCTCAGTTTTTACACCTGAGGAAAATAAGGCTTGGCAAGGTCTCACAGATAGCAGGTGGCAGAGAATCATTTGAACCTGCATCTTGAGCCTTGCCCCATGTTGCTGCTCTTCATCACCACCAAGGTCAGGCATGAACACGTGCACCGACAGGGTGAGACTGGGGCAGGGCTGGGGCCTGGGTCTGAGCTGACTCACTAAAATGAGGCAGGTACCAAGGAGCCACACGCAGCAACGTGACCTGGGAAGAAGCTTGGCAGAAACTCAGTGTCTGGGGTGAGAAGTTGCGTGTATTAATCTGAATTGTCGGGGGTGTCCACTGGGCCTAGGGATGATGGATCCTGGAGCAGGCAGGCAGGCCAGCAGATGGACAGCAGTGGATACCCTTATCAACAGGATTCTTAAACACTGACATTAGAGCCCTGAGAAGAACTGTTACAGACCACATGTTTGTGTCCTCCCCAAATTCATATGTTGAAACCCTAACCCCAGTGACAGTATTCGGAGATGGGGCCTTTGGGAGGAAATTGAGTCATGAAGGTGTGGCTCTTATGATGGGATTAGTGCCCTCTCAGAAGGGGCGGGAGAGAGCTTGCCTCTCTGCTCTCCACCAGGTGAAGAATGCACGGACGCTGTTGTCTGCAAACCAGGAGCAGGCCCTCACCAAGAACCCTTCGTGGCCTTTAGAATTGTGAGAAATAAGTGTCTGTAGTTTAAGGCACCCAGTCTGTGGTAACGTGGTATAGCAGCCCAAGCAGCCTGAGACAGGGGCCTCTCAAAGGCCTGGCAGAGACTACCAACTAGACAGTCCTTTTCTCCTTCTTGGGAAAGGAAGGGCTCCACTTAGCATGTTAGTTGCTAACATGCTAGTTAGTTACTTAGCACACTGACCTCTTACTCCTCAGAGAGTAAGACCCCATGACTTGTTGCCTAGACGCTTGTGTATCATGACACCTTTTGTCCTTGTGTGGCTCAAACAACATGGAAACAGTGCTGCTGTTGGAATTAAAGCAAGGACAACTTCCACAAAGCAGCTCATATGACTGCAGAGGAGAAGGTGCTTTGGAGAAAAGGTCTTCCCCCCCCCCCCCGCTCTGACCAGTAAGCAGACAACACACACCCTAATTAATATCACAGAAAAATGAATAATGTGCTTACCTTTTCATAGTAGAATACTTGGATGACTTTCAATGACATCTTGAGTTTGAGGAATCAAAGTTCCAGGAGTCACAGATTCTAGAGGTGGTACACCTGAGAGCAATCACATGAATTGATCTAAAAGCAAAAATCCTGAAGTTTCCAAAGAGAGGTAAGTCAACTTAGTTTCAAAGCATTCAGCCTGACAATCTTCCTCCTGTATCATTTCTTCCATTTTTCTGCTGGACTCAAGGTTTCTTGTCTTTCTACCTGCACATGTGTCTCTAACAGCAGATGCCAGCTCGATATATTCAGAAATAAGTAGCTCTTTCTTCTTTTTAAATTTTTGTAATGTTTATTTTTTTAGAGAGAGAAAGGGACAGAGCATGAGCAGGGGAGGAGCAGAGAGAGAGGGACACACAGAATCTGAGGCACGCTCTAGGCTCTGAGCTGTCAGCACAGAGCCCAACATGGGGCGCAAGCTCACGAACTGTGAGATCATGACCTGGGCTGAAGTCAGATACTTAACTGATTGAGCCACCCAGGCACCTCATAAATTAGTGGCTTTTAGTAGAATTCTGGGATCATAGAAGTCAGACTCCCAAGGTTTTCTAACAAGTCTTGGACCTAATAATTGCCACTGTGTTTTCCTGCCTGTAGAAGGGGTCCAGGATGTGGTAGAGAAGACATTTTCTTCTACTTTGTTCCCAACAGACTAGAGAGATAGGAAAAGATAAAAAGAGGCATACTCCTTTCACAAGTAGAATTAAGATCCGTGAATGATTAGATCATAGGGAAAGCCTGGGATGCAAAAGGTAATTAAACAGAGGATACAACCTCCGAGAGCAAACTGCGATAACTTCCGTAGGGAGATCCCAATCTAGGATACTACCAAGAGACAGAGAGCTATTAAGATTTATTAATAACATTCATTAATAAGATTAATTTTTTATAAAATTTAGGTCAGTAGTTCTCAACCTTGACTCTGCATATTAGCATTCCAATACCCAGGCTGCAAGTGAGCCAATTAAGTAGAAGCCTCTAGGGGTGGAACGCAGCCCTCAGTTGTTTATAAAAATCTCCCCAGCTGATTCCAATGTGCAACCAAAACTGAGAACCACTGATTTAAGCAAGACTTGAGAAAGAAAGTTTGAGAAGATCAGCACATGTTATTTGGAGTATTAAGGTGAGTTTCATATTCAAGAGTTGGTTGCAGGGGGAGGGCGCCTGGGTGGCTCCGTTGGTTAAGTGTCCAACTTCGGCTCAGGTCCTAATCTCCTGGTTCGTGACTTTGAGCTCCGCATCAGGCTGTGCTGACAGCCTGGAGCCTGCTTTGGATTCTGTGTCTCCCTCTCTCTCTACCCCTCCCCTGATCACTCTCTCTCTCTCTCTCTCTCTCTCCCTCCCTCCCTCTCTCTCTCTCTCTCTCTCTCTCTCTTTCTCTCAATTAAATAAAACATTAAAAAAAAGATTTAGTTGGGGAAGGTGGAAGTATTGATCATCTCAAGGGAACGTGCCAGGTACAGGTGAGACCTGGCAGACAGGAAACAGCAGAAAAACAAGAGATCTAGGTCTCTGAAGTAAAAATCTGTTCGGTCCATGGGGTTTGTTTAAACAGTGGAGGTTCTCAGTGGACCCAGAACTGGCTGACTTCATCTCTTCCTCACTATGGTGTCCACATATTGCAGAATCTGCAGGAGTGTATCAGACTGAATCACAGCTAGTAGAGACAGGCAAGAACCAATCTCAGAAGCAGATGAAGATTTTACACAGGCAGCTGCAAGGAGTAGGGAAATGAAACTTTATGGGTATCCCACTACTACAGAGAAAGATGTGGCCTGAAGAAGGGGGCCCAATGATTCTCTTGCTATTAAAGCCGGTAACTCAATCTCTAGACTAGTCAAAAAATTAGACAAAATGGCCAACAAGCCCATGAAAAGATGCTCAAGACCGCTAACCATTGTGGAAATGCAAATCAAACCTACAAGGAAATATCACTCTGCACCCATTAGGATGGCTACTATCAAAAACAAACAAAACAAAACAAGTGTTGGTGAGCATGTGGAGAAATGGTAACTCTTGCACATTGCAGGAGGGAATGCAAAAGGTGGAGCGGCTTTGGAGAACAGTATGGAGGTTTCTAAAAAAATTAAAACTAGTACTGTATGATCCAGCAATTCCACTTCTGGGTATAAACTCAAAAAATAAAAGTTGAAAGCAGGGCTTTGGAGAGATTATTTGTACATCCATGTTCATAGCAGCGTTATTCACAAAAATCAAAAGGTGAAAGCAATCCAAATGCCTGTTGATGGATGAATGGATAAACAAAATGTGGTCTATACACACAGTAGAATATTATTCAGCCAAAAAAAAATGAAGGAAATTCTGACACATGCTGCAACATGGATGAACGTTGAGGACATTACACTAAGTGAAATAACCTAGTCATAAAAAGACCAACTTGCATGATTCCACTTATCTGGTTAAAATGGTGAGTTTGGGGTTACATGTAATTTGTCACAGTGGAAAATAAAAGTTATATATAACCAGATATTTTTAGGTTAGAAAAAGCAAGATGTAGTATAGTTTATATAATAATGCAAATATTTTCGGGCAAAGAAGAGGAATAAACATTAGTATGATATTTATTTCTTGCTTTATTTGTGTGTATACATTATCGTGTGTGTGTATGTGTGTGTACATGTGTGTATGTGTATATATTTGGATTCATACCAAGAACCAGTGGGAAAATAAACAACATGAATAAAATGGGATGAAGGGAAGAGAGACTGAGAATTCTTGTGACACCGTTGTAATAGTTTTGGCTTTTGAATCAAGTAAATGTATTGCCTATTAAAAATTAAATTGTTAAAATAATAAATCTAAGGGCAGGCAAAGCCAAGGACAGAGAAGAGGCAGTGGAGCAAGGGTTGATCCTCTGCGGGCCTCTTGGGGCCTAGTATTTAACAGACACATCAACAGTGGCTTTATTCCAAGTGTCTGCGGTACCCATTTGTCTTCAGCTGAGACGAATGTGAGATTAAAGGGAAACTCTCCTAGGAGACAGGGTGCAAAGGCATAAGAATTCTGGAGCTAGGGGCAGGGGAGTGCCACCCTGCCTGGGACTGCATGAGGCCCAGCATCTTGCTGAGGATGGAGGAATCCATGGGATTAAGGGCCTGGAAATGTTCCCATCGAGCTGCATATTACATATGAAGGGTACCACAGTCCCAGGAGGGAGTGAAGGCCATGTCACCCTGGAGGAGCAGGGAACATAGGACTCAAAGCAGAAAGAGCAAAAAATAAGCTTTAAAAATCAGGCTAGATTCAAAGAGGAAGAATCCTGGAGTGTCTCAAATGCCACTCTTTGCGAGAGGAGTTAATGTACATTGGAGTCCTCTCTTCCCCGTAGTGAAATGTAGTGTTCCCAACTAACACCTTGATGCACCAGCTTTCTCTGAGGAGACTCAGTTTACAAACTGTACACTCACTCTGGACCCCAGCTCAGCTTGACCAGCATCCTGGTAGGCTTGAAACCAAGGATATCTTCTATATTTCCCTCTCCTTCTACCCCCAGGCAATGCTAATTCACCACCTTGGTCTTTGGTTGGCAAAGCAAAGTGGGTCTGGTTAGGGGAATATTATTTTTCCTGGAAAACTGTTCCTGTGTAGCGCACATTCTTGTTGGATACATTTCCAGAACCAGTATTGTTAGGTCAATGTGTATGTGCATTTAAGGTTCTGATATTCCCAAATGGTCTCCTAAAGAGGCCATTCAATTTTCACTCTTGGCAGCAGTGCATTTTGAGGGTCTTCTCTATCATGTTCTTGCCAGCACTGTATACAATCAAACTTTTCTATATTTGCCAAACTACTAGGGGAGAATGTGATCTCATAACTCTTAAATTTGAGTAGAGTTAACCACTTATATTTATATTTATTTATCTACTTATTTATTTAGAGTGCATGCATATTAACGGGGGTGGGGGCTAGAAAGAGATGGAGAGAGAGAATCCCAAGGAGACTCCATTCTGTCAGTGCAGAGCCCGACATGGAGCTCGATCCCACAAACCATGAGATGACCTGAGCAGAAGTCAAAAGTCGGACACATAATCGACTGAGCCACCCAGGTGCCCCAGCCATTTATATTCTAATGTGAATTGTATTTTCATGTCCATTAAGAACATTTTAGCCTTTGCCATTATAATATTCCCCAGTTTGTCTTTTGATTTTGTCGTAGTTTTTTTTTTTTTTTTGATGGGCAGGAGTTTATCTCTCTTTCCTTCATGATTCTTATATTTTGTGTCTTGCTTAGAAAAGCTTTCCCCACTCTAAAATTATATTTAAAAAAATTATTTCTCGGATTGCAATACTTTTCCAGCTTTGGTTTGGTAAGATACCTTAACAGAATCTTATTTTTTAGGTAAGGCAGACCTCTGCCAGTTAAAATAATAAGAACATTTTATAAAACTGGGCATATTTTTATATCTGTTCCCCCCAAGAAGTTATGGCTCTGGTTTCCACCTCTCTAGGGGAATTTTCAAGTATTTCTCATAATTGTAACCTAAAAATACATCTATAGAAATATCGCTCCCACCATGCATGTGTACAACTGAGTTTTTATGCCTTGGGCAGGCTTCATTCTGTTCTGGCACCCAGACAGAGATTGTTTTTACAGTCTTAACAACTGTTTCCAGTAAACAGATTACACTGCGTGGGAGAACCAAATTGAAAGGGGCCCCAGTTGAACTTCCATTATTTGTCAATTATTAGCATGAAGCTACTTAAAAGATTTCATGTGACAGGTCGTTAATACCATGGGCTAGAAGGTGTCCATTAAGGAAGAACAGTCCGAAAGGGTTCCATTCTGGAACATTAAAAAATGTTTCCAAAGCAATGGTTTCATCAGCTTCAAAGTAAAGCCAACTTTTATCTACTTATGTGATTTGGAGAGTCTGCCAGAACTATTCTAATCCCTACCTCTAGGAAGAATACTCTCAGTGTCTTATCCTTAGGGAACAAAACAGAAAATATACTGGACATACTGCATCTTGGTGGTGAAAATTCCAGAGTTCATGGTAGGAACACAACCCTTCATATAAATATATTTCCAAGGACCTCCACCACCAATCAGTTCAAGAAATATTAGTAAGGACCAAAGTGTTCTCTTTCATACTCTCCACTGTCCCCTGTACCTACCAGGGGCTGAACAGCAGTGAGATGATCCTGCCAAAGGAACAAGAAACAGAGAAAACGTAAAGACCATAAAAGGCTATTGTTCTTTAAAGCCATGAACTATAGAGTCATTTGGTTCCTCCCCAACCGCTAGCCCATGAAGATGATCAAATCTGGATTCCACTCTCCACAACACCCCACCTCTGCTCCTTCTGACTCTCAGATCCTCAAAACCACGTCTGCATGTGATCATACATATTTTTAATCACCAGCACCTGGAAACGTAATGTTTCCCAAGCAGGGTAACCAGATTCAGCAATTAGGAATGGAAGGTGCTCAGTTGACTTTGAATTTCAGATAAACAATGAATAATATTTTTTTTTAATTTTTTAATGTTTTATTTATTTTTGAGAGAGAGAGAGAGAGACAGTGTGAGCAGGGGAGGGTCAGAGAGAGAGGGAGACACAGAATCTGAAGCAGGCTCCAGGCTCTGAGCTAGCTGTCAGCACAGAGCCCGATGCGGGGCTCGAACCCACGAACCGCGAGATCATGACCTGAGCCGAAGCCGGATGATCAACCGACTGAGCCACCCAGGCGCCCCAATGAATAATATTTAATAAAAGAACATCCTATGCCATGTTTGGGACTCAGACTAAAAATTGTCATCGTTATCTGTAATTCAAATTTAGTTGATGTCCTATATCTTATATGACAACTCTACTCCCAAGGCAACCACCTTAGAATAGCTATAATGAATAAAAATTCTTTCTCATTTCATTATTTAATGAAATAAAATCTGTCTTCTAACCATTGGTGGCCCTTCAGATATTTAAAGAACGCTGAAGAAGCACTAAAGTCCGACAGCTCAGGTTTAGTTTTGTTACTTTGTGACCTTGGGCGCTTTCTTTAACCTCTCTGTTTTCCATCTCCAAAATGAGATAATATTAACTACCTTACAGGGAAACCTATTATTGCAGCTCTTAAAAGCCCCAAATAATGTCATTCAGCCTAATGTGGTGGTTGTAATCAGCCACAATTCTGAGTAATGTTAATGGAAATTTAGAAAAGATTGTTTTCACTAGGGGAAAACACTAAGATTGCTGTTAACCTTTCCTGGCAGATGAAGAGGGATATCAGTTAGAGAATGTTGAACCGCTGATTACTCTGCATATATTCTGTATCTAGTCATCATGACACTGGCTCCTAGGTCTGTTGACTCAAAAGTACAAAGAGCATCTGCATAGTATTCACAGGTTTTATATAGTTATTTCTCAACTACAATAACTGCAATCTCGACACAAACTATGTTCATCATAGAGAATAAATGTCAGTTGTTGGAAAATAATTGTTGTCAGTCCATTTAATAGTTTAAGTGAATTTTTTCATCAAAGTTGTGCTAAGTAACCTATTAACTGTGATTTCACTAATCTGTTATAATCAAAGTAAGTTGTATACAAACTATGCAGATTCTCCTGCAAAAAGAAATTTCTTTGGAATACTTAACTTGCAGGAATTTATATTAAACACACAATGTAAAATCTTATTCTTCCATATTATTATACCCATTTCCAGTAGGGTTCTGAGCTGCATCCTGGTCGCTTACCTGAAGCTGCCCATGTTAAGATGTGCCACAGTGGAGCAGTACTTTCCCCTCTCTTGTGCTGGGCTGTATATTTCTATCAATAAAGCTCAAGATCATTTGACACATCACCAACTGACTTCCACCGCGCTGTCAACTACAACCACTTTTTGCTCTTCTATATGCTATGGATAAATTTCTTTTATTTTGCATTTGTTTTCTTCATTCCTAAATTTATAAAATTTGTTAAATTGTGGCTTTGATTTGTGAGTTGCACTCTAGCATATTCGGATTGTTTTTGTACTCTTCTACATCTTTATCTACCATCTATGTATTTTTTTGTTGTTGTCATTGGTCACAAGGCAACATGCTTTTTTTTAACCATATATTTGTTTTTAAAAATGTTTTTTTATTTAGAAACTCAAGCTTTGAGGCAGGATGACTGAGACATCTTAGGTTTAAAAACTAAAAGAGACTTTCTGTGTAGCATTATGTCAGAGGGAAGGGATTTCTCTTACCACCAGTTGCTTGGTAACTATCCTTCAGGTCAATTAACAACCATGGGTGACCAGATGGCTAATCGCTCTAGTGTATCTACCTATCAGGGAGACCATAAAAGGAAGATAATAAAGATGATATCAGGTCTTTGCAATATTCTGAGCTCAGTAGAAAAGTAGATAAGCTTTATTTTGCATTTTCAAACGTGTTCTAAAATCAGGTGATCATTTTTCCCTAATATTTTTCTGCAAACCTGTTGGTAGGTATACATCACATAATGCAGTTCTGGCATTTCTGGATCTATATATAGGTTTGGAACAGCTTTCTATCTGGCAGTGGGGAAGAAAAGGCACTTCTCTCCAAAAGCCATCCTTGATCTTAAGAGACCTAAGCACCACATACCAGAGAGAAGAGGCAACTATAAGCCAAGATCACAGAGTCTTGGCACAGAAGATGGACTCTTCCATCCATTTGGAGCCATAATTCAGCTTAATCCTAAACAATGTTTATATATTATCCTCTAAAGCTAAGGATTTCCTTGCAAAGTGGAGCACAAACCAATTGTGCAGTTTGAATATACATCACAATGTAAAAGGACCACATTCCTTGCTGCTTCCCAACTGTTATTTTCTGCCTTTCTCTCTCTCTCTCTCTCTCTCTCTCTCTCTCCCTCCCTTTTTGCCTTTCTCTTTCTAACTTTCCCCACATTTAGCGGTCAGGTAATTAATGTTTGTAGGAACTAGGTGAATTCTATTTTTTAAAATAGTTTACCTTTTTGTTGGTGGAAGAAGCAGGATGGGGAATGATGTATTTTTAGTTTTTTTTAAGTTGCTAAAGTACTCAAATTAAGAACAGATAAAGCAAGAAACTGATTAATAAGACATGGGCCAGGACACGAATAACTCTAAGAAATAACCACTCACACAGTAACTTGGTATAATAGAAAGATGATGGGCTTTTGGTTCAACCAGAACTGGCTAGTAAACGTGGATTCGTCTACTTATTAACTAGGTGACTTTGCGCATGTAATTCTCAGAGCCTCAGCTCACTCCCCATTCCTTTCATACCACCACAGTCTGCCAACAGCCTTGTGGGGGTTGAGGAGTCAAACTCCAGCCTGGTTCTAGTATTCTTTTAGCTTTTCCCTAGAAGTAATAAAACTGAAGAATAGCTCTGTCCCCTAAAAACAAGTGTGTGTGTTTGGTATGAAAAATGCTATCTGGATTATCTCCGGGTTAACAATATAACTTAGAAACAAGCTGGCTCATGCCTGCTGTGAAAAACTCTAGTGTTGCTTCATTATACATGACATTTCTTGGATAAACATTGATTCAAAGTCCACAAAACAGTGCCTGCTCTTGAGGTGTTTTGTGCACTTCGGTTTTCTAGAGAATGCTCTGAAGCCATTCCTCTGAATATGAGTGATCTTACTGGCACCAAGCAAATGTCAAACCACACTGAGACATGTATACAAGGAGGGAGAGCCCGTAAGAGCATGTTTTATCTCTTGCCAAACCTTCCCTCCTGCTTCATAAAAGAGTATGGGCCTTTTAAAATGCATATGCTATAAATATAAGATCCCTCGGGGGGGGGGGGATTTGAATGAGATACTAACTCTGACCAACTAGTTAATTCCTTGGAGCTCCGAGGCCAGCAGAGGAACAGTTAGGTGCCAGTGACAAGCACATATTCCCAGCCATGAAAATTAGGTGTTCTCCAGTAGAGCGAATCTAATGTTTCCATAGAACAGCAACCTAGAGCCTCCAGGGTTACAAAGGAAGAGGAGTTAAGAAGAAGGGAATTGAGGCAACAATTAACCAAGAAGGAGTGAGGTCGGTTCTAATGAGTTCCCAGCCTAAAGTCTTCACTCTGTCAACCCTGTCACTGTATTTGAAGAATGTTTGTTCATTAGCTTCCCTGTGCCTCTCCATTGTCCCTATTAGGGAGCCACTCATGCCCATTTGTACTCTACCCTGCTTTTGTTGTTGTTGAAAATGTCAGATAACACTCCTGTGGCCTGGGATTGACAATCTTTGCTTGGATGTTTGTCTTATTTATTTCCCAATATGACAGGTAGCTTTTTAAGAAAGTGAAGCTTTGTTGAAACATTCCTCTTCAATGTAGATTATGTTGAGTTGGTAATTGAATTTCGATGTGTCATACTCTTCATGTGTGATGAAAAGGACTTAGAGAATTTTTAGAGATTTTAAAGCCTGTTTATTCATTACATAAAGAAGTCAAGGGATTAGAATACAGCTTTTATGATTTAGTACGGTGGTAGGCAGCCTTCAAAGATGGCCTTCAGTGATCCCTGCCTCCTGGTAGTTATGCCCTTGAATGTGGGCTGGACCTAGTGATTTGTTTCTAATAGAATAGGGCAAAAGTAGATAGGATGTCGTTTATGTGCTTAGGTCATGAAGACTGTGACTTCATCTTTTTGGACTTTATTGTCCTTTTTAGCTTGCACACTTTGATGAAGCAAGTTGTCGTGTTGGAGGGGCCCATGTGGCAAGGAACTGAGGGTGGCCTCCAGCCTGGCAGTTAGCAAGGAACTGAGGCCCTTAGTCCAATAGCCCATGAGTGAACTTGACAACCAACTAGCCAACCAATGAGTGAACTTGAGAGTTGATCATGCCCCAAATGAACTGTGACACTGATGAATGAGACCCCGGTGGGAACCTTGACTGCAGTCTCATACAGATCATGAAGCAGAGGACCCAGGTAAGACTTGCCCAGATTCCTGATCAAAGAAACTCTGAGATAGTTTGTTTGAAACTAGCAAGTTTTTGGGCAATTGTCCAGAAAAGGAAAGCAATATAGGTATCATTCTATTTCTAGTTCTAAAGACTAAAATACAGATAAACAACTCAAGTGTCTTTGGCCTTTTTTACTTTAAATATGTAACTAGGGATACCAACCAGAAACTACAATATGACTTCAAAAATTTTAAACAAAATAACAATTACCTAAAAAATTTATCAGTGATTTATTTTGAGTAGTGCGGTGATTGGTGATCTTATTTTCCTCTTTGTAGTTTTATGCATTTACTAAATTTTCTATAGTTAACAAATATAGCTTTATAATAGAAATTGGTAACAAAATATATCACTAAATGTATGAGTCCCACTTCCAAAATATAGTCAATATAAATCAAAGGAATGTGCTAAATAAAATTCTTCACTGAATTAACTACCTTTTAAACATGGTTTGACAAAAGCAAAGGATGTTGACACTTATATATTAAACTGACATGTAAAAGACACATTTTCAGAGTAGGGTGAGAGCCAGAGAGAGCAAAAGAACATATGCATGAAAGCACCAACATAATTTGAAATATATTTAAGCGGTAGATTCAGGATAAATGCCTAGGACCACCTTGTAAAGCCCTAAAGACAAACTAAGTAAAAAATAAGGCATGAAAATCTGAATGTACGTCATTCCTTACATATATTAATTAGATATTTTTTGTTTAGGTCACATTATATATGTCTCTACACCTGAAATTAATTTTTGAAAAACACTTGCTTTGAAAATACTACACCATGACATGGTCAATGGAGAGTTACAATATTTATCCACATATATTTTCGATGAATTTAAACAAAAGGCAGAATATTCAAAAATTTAATTCAAGTAAGGCTTTTAGGTTACTTATCTGGCTGCAAGAAGAATCAGGGCTCTGGTAACTAAGTGATGAATCAACATTACAGGGGAATGCATTATGTATCTTGTAGTGGTTGGAGGGAAAAAGGATGTTAAATATTAGCTATCTCAAATCAGACTATCGTACTCAGCAAGCCAGTTTTAAAAGGTTGCTACTTTTTTGGGAACCAGATAATTTGATAAGACATGAAACAATGGAAAATTAGTCTAATTATGGAACACAAGACATTTCCAACACGCCAATTATCTTAAGATGAAGTTTGCTGCTCTGGAGACTCCAGATGTGGTATGGCTTCCTGAGAGAGGTCATGAATGGGTCTTCTTTATGAAAGTGCCATCTTTAGAAAAGAATGCATAGTCCCTGACATAATGGTGATGTGTAGTGGAATGACTATTGGTCTCAGTATAAAACTATTTATCTACTCATTTTCTAGCTGTGTAAGCTTGGACAAACTACCACCCCTCTAGCTTCATTCAAATTATTCATTAAATGAAAATAATTCTTATCTCCTATTTCAACGACTAGTTGAGAACCTCAGTAAGATATATATTTGTGTTAAGAGCTTTATAGACCAATGTTGACATACAAATGTTAAGACTAAAAGAATCAATATGGGCAAAATCAAGAAGCAAAAGTTTTCCTAGGAGAAACAACTCCAAATTAATCCATGATGAGATACTTTAAATTTTTTTAAGTTTATTTTTATTAGAGAAAGAGAGAGAGAGAGAGAGAGAGCAAGAGAGCAGGAGAGGGGCAGAGAGAGAGAGATGGAGACAGAATCCGAAGCAGGCTTGAGACTCTGACAGGCTGAGCTGTCAGCACAGAGCCCGATGTGAGGCTCGAACTCACGAGCTGTGAGATCATGACCTGAACTGAAGTCGGACACTTAACTGACTGAGCCACCCAGGTGCCCCCATGATGAGATACTGTATAGTTTTCATCTGAAGACATTGCTTCAAACCTATTCTATTTCCCTGAATTCACTGGTCTATTCCCAAATAGGTATATTGTGACTAAATTGTTGACAAGATCATATTTCTACGACTGCTTATTTTTGAAACAAACTTTTCTTCACTAATAATTAACACAACCACATTATGTTTTTCTACTCTGGTTGGTCCTCCTTCTGAAAGGTCATCTTGCTCCTTTCAGAAACCTTTGTGGCAATCCATTTTTAATTGTTGCCTACATTCAGATCTCACAAGTATGTATCAACATACTACACTCCTGAGGCTTGAGACTTTTGCCTTCTTGAAAAGCCATGGTTACAGTTACACACACACACTCAAACACCAGCCTACTTGGGGCTTTGAAGCACGACCTATCTCAGCTGAAAGGCACAACTGTCCACCCATTCCTCAAATCTAGGTGGTGACTATTAATTGCTTTCTCCATGCAGATTCTGCTATAAGCACAATAAAATCAAGATGTGGAAGAGTAAGACTAATTTTTAACAAAATGCTGAGGCCACCAAAATTCACATTCTTGCAACCCTTAGACAATGCCCCAAATATAGGCCACTCTTGGTCATACATGTGCTCCTGTGTGCTCATTTGTAATGCTCTAGCCTCCTACCACCCTGATCCAAACTCCACTCCTGGTGTGACTTCCTCCCAAGTTCTTTCTTCTGGGGACCCTGAAACCTGATTCTGAGGTAAAAACCCAACCTCTGCCTTCTGTGTCCTTCCATTGCTCAAACCGTTTGCTCTTCCTGTTGAACCTGACCGGAAGAAGCCCAGTTACAGATTAACCTTCTGTCCCCCCTGTTCCTACACCAGGTCGTGCCCTGTAGAACAGGGTAACTATAAACCCATGGTCTCAGCTACTTCAAACCTTCTCTGCTCAACTCCAAAACCTTAACCTATAACCTTATCCTTAACCCCAGCAGGACATTGTAGTTTCTAATTTGCTGAGAGAAATAAGCCAGTGCAGGGTAACTCCCTTAACTTCTCTTGTCCCATTTTAATCACTCTTTCTTCACCTCAAAAAGGCATGTGCTTCCCCATGAGGCCAATTCCTCCAACATGATGATGTCTGGAGAAGACATGGGAAGTAAGGCGATAAACAGGTGGTGGGTGTAGTAAGACAGGTGAGAGGTAACAAGGGCCAGAACAAAACAATATTTCTTTGGAAATATTGATGTGTTCCTCCCCTTCCCCCGACACTGAATTTTGGAGACTCACTAAGCAGGGCTACCACCACATATAACCACTAGCAAAGGGGTGCATCCTTGCTTGGGAACTGTAGAACATACTTCTACCCTGTGGAAAAGATGGTTGAGCAGTGGCAGAAGAAAACAGTGTAGAACAGGATGTATGCAAGGTGACCACAGGGGATGTGGGAAAATAAGAATCTATTTAGAATTCCATTTCGTCTAAAAGAAAGAGGAGGAAACCAACCTTCACGAACATTTACTACAGACCAACACTGGTGCCTGCCTTTCAGCATCATCCACAGTGTCCTCTTATGATCTGAGGTGCCCTGAGCACAGAGTGGGAGTCTCAACAGCTCCCAAACTCCTCAGTTTGCTTTCAGCATGTACGGTAGACTGCAGTTTATCTAGGTCAAGCTGGGTGAATTCACAGATTTTAGGTCTTGTAATGAAATAATCTAAAAAATGTATTTAAATGGATCCCTGAAAAGAAACCCCATGAATTTAAGACACTTAAAAATGCAATGAACAAACAGGACAGTGGAAGAGACGACACCTCTAGAATAAGCCCTTCAAGTCAGGCGGAGAAGGACAGATATCATATGTTTTCACTCACAGGTCTAACAGGAGAAACCTAACGGGACCATGGGAAGGGGAAGAGGGGGGAAAGAGTTAGGGAGAGGGAGGCAAATCATAAGAGACTCTTGAATACTGAGAACAAACTGAGGGCTGAAGAGGGAGGGGGGAAGGGGGTGATGGTCATGGAGGGGGGCACATGTGGGGAAGAGCACTGGGTGTTACATGGAAACCAATTTGACAATCAACTATAAATAGAATAAGCCCTTCATCAGCCACATCATGAGTTACGCTAAGAGGAGGTCTCAGATTTGACAAAAATTTGGCCAAAAAAGTTAAGTCTTTTTCAAATACTACATATACCTATATTGATGTTGTTAAAGATAGATCTCACTCTAAGATTATATTGAGCCTTGTGAAATTAGCTAATGATAAAATACATGCAAAAGATAACTTAGAAGAAATTAATATTCATATATTGGAAGGGTTTGCTCAAAAAACTTTTATTGCTAGAAATATGCCATCGAAGAGGGCTGGAGACCACTGGCATAGAAGTTAGAGTATAAGGTCATGGGAACTGAATAGCTTAGTCATTTGCTCTGGGGCAAAAGTATATACTTTAGTAACATTCAAAACCAATGGTTTGTTTTTATGTGAGGATAACTTTTGAAAGTTTCTTAATCTCTATTTTATCTTATATCCTATGCAGTCTTTTAATTTCAAATAATGGAGTATAATAGATGTGTGGTAAAACAATACAAAATCCTTTGGACACGCTTTGCTTTGCATATAGTCTTCGCATGCTGGAAGCAGAAGGAATTCTCTATTTTGTCATTTTTCATCCTGACTAGATAGCCAACATTTCCATAGACTCTGAAATTACATAAAATCAACCAAAGGTTTAGAATTCGGTAGGTTAAGTCAGATTTTCATCATATGAACTATTTGTTGCACAAACAAGTCACCCATGACTCTCTCTATTCTCTTCCCAGATTGTGATAAGCATCAAGTCAATCCCTAACATGACTGAAGGGAACTTATTAAAGTACTTAATGACAGAGTGTCCATCCTTGCCTTCTTTGTGGGATCCCCAAAGGTAAGTCACAGCCAAGTGGCAGTGTCACCACATAACACACGCAAGAGCTTGGGCACTTGCACGTGTCCTGTTGGGTGGTTATCTGATCACCCATTTGACAATAAAGCACATGCATGTCAAAGCATCTTGTCAAAAAAGCAGTAAATCACTGCAAGTCATTACAGTTTCCCTGGCTGTAAATACTTAACGCATTTTACAAGGATAAAAAAAAAAAAAAAAAAAGGGAGCAACATTCTTTCCCAGTCTCTCCTCCATTTTATCTTCACAGGTCATTTCCTGACAGCCGCAGGAATTGGCCTCCCGAGCCCGTCCACCAGCAGTTCCCATAAAAGGAAGCAGGTCTGGTATTTGGCCAGGCCCATCTAGTTCCGCACTGACATCAGAGAGGATGCTCCATTATTTCAAAAGAAGGTAGCAGTACATGAGAATGAGCAGTTTTGATTTTTTAAGACAAAAAGCTACTCCATGGTTCCCTAGTGCTTAAGAACTGTGAATTAAACAGAGGCCATTAGGTCAAGGTGGCTTTAATGTCTTAGTGGCCTAACTCAGCAAACTAAAATTTAAGCCTGTAAATGACTCAACGTTAAAAACCACAATACCTTGGGGCGCCTGGGTGGCTCAGTTGGTTAAGCATTTGGCTTTGGTTCAGGTCATGATCTCATGGTTCATGGGTTTGCCCCCTGTTGGGCTCTGTGCTGACAGCTCAGAGCATGGAGCCCCCTTTTGAGTTCTGTCTATCTGTCTGTCTCTCTTTCTCTCCCTGCCCCTCCCCCCACTGGTGCTCTGTCTCTGTCTGTAAAAAATAAATAAAATGTTAAAAAATTTAAAATTCATGTCAAAATATCAAGGACAACCAATCACAAACAGCCAACTAGGGCATAAGCTATAGTCAATCAATAATTTCCTTACTTTCCTTCAATAATTATTCAATAATATCCTTACTTTCCTTCCATTTCCTTGGTTTTGTCTACTCTCTGTCTCTCCCGAGCTCTCATCAGTGAAACGCTTCCAACCACTTCCACTTTGGTGCTGATTCCAATAGATTTTTGCTCAAATAAACTCCTACAATTAAAAAAAGTTTATTTATTTCTGAGAGAGAGAGTTAGAGAGAGAATCCCAAGCAGGCTCCATGCAGAGAGCTCAAACTCACCAACTGTGAGATCATGAGCTGAGCAGAAATCAAGAGCCAGACGCTTAACCTACTAAGCCACCCAGGCACCACAGAACTCCTAAAAGTTTTAAAAAAAATTCCTCAATTTGTGGCACCTATGTGGCTCAGTTAGTTAAGCGTCTGACTCTTGGTTTCAGCTCAGGTCAGGATCTTACGGCTCCTGAGTCAGGCTCTGTTCTGACAGCTGCGGATCTACCTGAGATTCTTTCTCTCTCTGCTCCTCCCTCGCTCACGCTCCCTCTCAAAATAAATAAGCATTAAAAAAATTCCTGTTTATCTTTTAACAGAACCAAATGTTTAAGATTTTAAGAGTTGATGGGGCGCCTGGGTGGCTCAGTCAATTGAGTTAGACTTCGGTTTAGGTCACGATCTTGTGGTTCCTGAGCTGGAACCCCGCCTAGGGCTGTGCTGAGAGCTCAGAGCCTGGAGCCTGCTTCAGATTCTGTCTGTCTGTCTCTCTCTCTACCCCTCCCTTGCTCGCTCTCTATCTCAAAAATAAACATTAAAAAACAAAAAGATTTTTAGAGTTGAGATTCATTTCAAGGTCGTTTTTTAAAGAAAAAGAAAAAATGAAAAAAGACGAGGAACAAGAAGGAGTGTGTGTAGAGAAGAGGTGTGTCTGCTGCATCTCCTGAAATTTATGGGAGGACTCTTCAGAAGTCAGCCTTAGGCTCAAAGATTAGTTCGAGAGGAAACAAAGATCAGGCATCAAAGTCTGAAAAGCTCCTCATGAGGGCAACTGCTGATAACTAGGAGCAGTTCCTTAAGAAGTCTCTGAAGTATTTTAAACCACTTATCTTTCTTCAAAAGCTTATTAAATTTCTAAAAAAAAAAAAAAAAGAAAAGAGCAAAATCCCCAGGTCTTTAACAGAGGTGGCATTCAAAGAGGCTGAGATAAAATCATTTCCTTAAATTTGTCTTTGAAGTAGAAATGTGATCACACGCAAATCACCGAGGGAATATGGACACTTTCCACTGCTTTCTCAGGTGACACATTTATAATCAAATGCACTAACTGTAACACGTGATCTGTTAGGTTAGGATTACCCTTTTCCATCAAGGACTCCCACCCGAGACCCATGCTCGGAGAGAAAACAAACTACTATCACTTAAAAGCGGCACCTAATTTCTGTCAGTGGAGACTCCAGGCTCTTCACTGTTCGCCTTGGTGAACAAGGCCAAGCAGGGAAAACATACTACTATCCGCTTGAGCCTCAACACCATTTGCTGAGATAAATTTACAGAGTTCTGGGGAGAGTCATAACCTGTCAGCCCCCCAAAATGAGCTGCTATTCTTCTAATTATATTTGGTGCCATTTTTGTATTTAGGAAAATTCGATCATTCGATTTTTAAATGTACACAGGCCAGAAGAGTATCACTATATGGCCTTAATGAAATCAGCACCCTGTCACACATCCCTTGGTTTTAATTCATGTGTTTTAGTGATTTGCTTGTTTATTAGCTGTTTTCCCCTTGAAGAGAAGATGGCAAGGAATCTGCAGCCTCAAGGGAACACAGGGGCTGGCACATGGTTGGTACTAAAAATATTTGTAGAATACTGAATATTTATTAATGTCATTTTTATCACATATTTATGATATTGTGTCCCTGTGTTCTGATGTCCCCCAAACTTACCCCTGTCACACTATCAGTAAAAATACATCAGACATACAACCTTTATTCAAAACAAACGATAGAAAAAGCTCTTTAAATAATCAGGTATTCCATATGTTCAAGTGAATAGGTTTTATTAAATGCATACTAATATCTTTCTATAGTATGTGAGTATACATAATAAATTAAAATGTATATATTTATTAAATATAGATATAATACCAGAACATGATTATTTCAGATGAGAAATCAAAATAAACCCATTTTTAAGTATCTTTTGGTCACTCCAAATTGATATTGCTCATAAAAAAATACACGGATTTTCCCTGGGGAAAAAAATTAATTCCATAGCAATGTAGTTAAGGGACATGTTTTATTTCATAGCTTTCTGCAAGCAAAATTGCTTTGATACAAAATGAGTTCAATGATACAGGTGCTACTGTCCACTCAAGCAAAAGAAAACCTCACATTTATATGAATGCACTTTATAATTATATTCTTACAGTATAATAGGTCTAATATCCAGGACACCTCTGGCCTCATGTGAAGCGATGGCACAGAAATGCTATAAGGTTCTCGAACATCATAGCACTGGCAAGTGCTTAAAGGAACTTCCTATGAGTTCTCTGTCAGATACAGCTTAAAGAACTGTGTGTGGATGTGTTCGTCCGTCTGCCCTCCACCTTGTAGTTTACATTTTAATCATCTCAAAATATATCCCCTGTGTGTGCCTTTTGGCTTTTCAGAGTTTCTACAAAAGCAAGAGAATGTCATGAGGTATCCTTAACGTTAGCTGTGGCTGTCGTGCTGTGGCTGTTGGAGAGGACAAGGACTTACCTGTAGGTACAGTCACTGATCCTAGTGTGTGCTCCGCACGTTACGGTGCGGAAATGTTAGTGCATGTTAGACTCTTTCCTTCCCCCCTCACATATGATGTGACTTTAACCTCCAGAATATCTGACAAGAAATTATACAGATAAAATAAAAAGACAAATACACAAATAAGGCCATCTGCAGAATTTTAAACTCGACTTCTTGCAATTATTTCACAATAATTTCTACATCATATTTTACATCTTTCAAACTTAAATAATAAACACTCAGGGAAGGGCTGCGGTGGAACCAATTGCACTATCTCTTTGAGGACTTGTCCAATTTGCTGGCAGGTGATTTCCTCTGGGGCGTGGGGATTTTGGAAGGCTTGGCTGTGGATGGCCGAGAACCTGCTCGGGGTGTAGGCCTGTGTGTTTGGGGGACAGTCTCCACGTCTGAGCACACAGACTGGATTTCCGAAATGTCAAAGTCTGATGCATCACTGCCTCGGCGGCTGCTGGCCCTGCTGCCGGCTTTGCTTCCAGCTCGGCTCCCTGGTCGGCTGGGAGTCTTCTTGGGATCTGAGGAAAGGGGACAGAATTGAACCACCCTCATCCCCGGGTCCATCTGCAACACATTCTTGAAACCTAAAGCCACCTTTAATCTCCACACTTTTTCTTGTCACCTAGTAGGCATTCAGCAGACACCTGTGGATTTGTGGCCTTTCTCCATTCCACTAGGGTGGGTAGCCTCACTCTAAGTTGATGTTATATACAAAAAGCAAGGTTTACAGACATAAGGTAGGTTTGGGCTTAGACAGGATTCCATTCCCTACAAACGGATATAAGGAATATACCTAGGATTTAAGATTATGCTTTCCAAAGTGTGTACCTAGGGATGTGTGCAGGGAAGACATGGAGCAGAAGTTTTGCCCGAGGGTAAGGAATTTGAAGCACAGAGGAATTTAAAAAAAAGACTTGAAATTTTAAAGAACTGTCGTGCATGCTGAACCCAGAACCCCAGGGACCAGGTTCACTATTCCGTGAAGAAATAGGACTAGCACGGGTGTAAGGCCCAGTCCAGTTGGGTTCTTCCAACCACCCACCCAACCTGCCTAGAGCCCAGGCAACTTGTAAGCAGGCAGAAGAGCCAAGAGCTTCCAGCCTGAAGGGGTCGGACACTGCTCTAATTCTTCTTATGCTTGTCTTCCTATGGTACTCTCCAAAAGGGATTTTCTTGTCATTTATCCCCTACCTTTGTTGGAGGATGGGGCTATGTGTCATTTTGAAAGAATACAGCATTGTCAATTCTTTATTTCATCCGCCATGAAGAAGGGAGTTTCACCTTTGGATCATACCGCAAAAAGCCATCACGGAAAGAGCCACACCACACTTACCAGCAAACTGTGTTCGGACTCTGGCAGCTGCGGTGGTTATCAAGCCACTGTCGTCCCCAGAGTGGAAGCCTTTCCCTGATAAATATCCTGGAAGTCGAAGCTTGCTTCCTTGTATTGGTGTTCCCTGTATTTAATCAGTGAAAGGACATTTCAAGAAATCGCTCCTGTTCCACTGATACCACGCTACGGGTTGGTAGAAGCCCCTGCACTGGGCCTCCTCAGGAGGGGGAGTGGGAGAGGCTTTTCGCTTAGACGTGGCATGGGGTTCTCCCCACTCACTTCTCCCACTGTCTTCTTATTCTCTCCCTGAATTCAAAAGGAATTCATGTGGAAGAGAAAACACAGAAATAGAGCTCCCCAAAGGACAGCAAGGCAAAAGGGCAAATTAAACCGTGAGCACATTAGTATCTTTCAGGTTGTCAGTGAACATTACAGAGTTAGCAGAGTCTTGCCAGAAAGATGGGGAGTGCACGGTACAGAGAGAGGATGGGACTCTGAAAAGCTGAGCTTGGATATTCCGGTGCCTCCAATGCTTTTAGGGAACCAGCCAGAAATAAACTGACAGAACAGTAAGTAAGCAAATGTTCATTTAAACAAACTTAACTGCAAAAAAGAAGTAGTGACATTTTATAACTTGGTACCATGTCACTTCACCTACTTCCACTTCCTTCTATGGTCTTTACGCAGGAGACATGTGGGCAATGCATAGGGAGAATTATTTAAAAATTCTTATAGGAGTTGACAGAGAATGCCCAAAGCAATCACAACCATGAGATTTTATTATAAGTCTAAAATCACTGCATTTTTCCTGGATCACTACAACATTCTGAAAAATTTCCCAAAGTTAAAAAAAAATAAGCAAATCTCCCAAGAAGTATAAGGGATGTCAGTTGCCTCAATGAACTCACGGGGAGCTGGTCAGAGGAAATGAGCCTGTACAAATTATGTGGGCATTTTTTAAATAAAAAATTTTTTTCCTCTAAAAAGAGAGTGAGCAGACATGAGCGGGGAGGAGGGGCAGAGGGAGAGAGAATCTTAAGCAGGCTCCATGCTTAGTGCAGAGTCCAATGAGGGGCTTGATCCCACGACCCTGGAATTATGACCTGAGCTGAAATCAAGAGTCAGATGGTCAACCAACTGAGGCACCCAGGGACCCCTATGGGTGCATTTGTTTTTAAATTAGTTTTTCTCTTATTAGTTGTAAATGTTTAATGAAGCGTATGTAAGACCTTTGAATATATGAGAGTTCCAATTTAATATAAATGTAATACTCAAAATTCATTTACATATGTATTTTATACATACATTTAAGGACAGAATTTATATGTGATTTGTATACATATAAAACCTAACTTTTTGGTGCACCTGGGTGACTCAGTCGATTGAGCATCGGACTCCTGATTTTGGCTCAGGTCATGATCTCACAGTTCATGAATCTGAGCCCCGTGTTGGGCTCCATGTTGACAGTGCAGAGATTCTCTTGGGATTCTCTCTCTCCTTCTCTCTCTGCCCCTCCCCCACTTGCTCTCTCACTCTCTCTCAAAATAAACATTAAAATAAAACCCTTAACTTTTCAAAATACTTTCACCCATGTAAGGATAATGAAACGTTACACTTACCTAATCACAACTTTTTGACAAATGTGAAAAATGAGGGCCTGAGGAGGGCAGTGATCTGCCCAAGATCTGACAACTCTGATCTAGTTAAATCCCTAAATTTAAAAGAATCTCAACAATCCATGAAAGAATGAGGACCTCCAAATTTTCAAGCAAATCACTCAACATGGTAGAATTCACTGCCATGTAAAAGCCAAATCAGTCTTCTCAGAATGCCTTGACTGCTCTTATTTTATGGTCAGCAACCCTAGCTAGTACTCTTACAGACCCCTCCAGAGAGGTACACTTTACTTGTTTTCTCTCCTCAGCTGTTTTGTCTAATGAGGCTATTTGAAATGAAACATAGTTTCATAATAGTTAAAAGAACATACTTAAACTTTAATCTGGGGGAATCTCTAGTTTAAAAAAAAATCGGAACATAGCAGCATAACCCTAAATATTTAGAACATACAAGTTGCTTGAGGCTTCTTGAACTGTTCTCAGTTTTCGTTACACTAGATTCATCATAAGTGACATGGTGGAAATGAGGGGTCAGGGAATGAGGCAGAATTGAAGAATGGGTTGTTTCTGCCTCAATTCTACCATTACCAGTAATGATATTTTCGTCATTTCCATCTGAGTCATGACAGTAATGAAATTTTCTCTGCTTACTTCTTGTTATTGATGTGAGGATTAAATAATAGATTAGAAAGTGTTTTTGAAAAGCATACAGGGCTCTTTACAGGTACCATATCACTTTTATAAAAGGGTCCTGGCCTTCATTTCAAGCAAAGTTATTTAGGGACATCACCCCAATTATTGTACTTCTAATCAAGTATGTGATCATTTGATACCTATGTGTGTGTCATTTTACAGAGAACTTTCTTTCAAATACAGTTGGTTGGTTTTCACTCGAATGTAAATGATCTGATATATGAACTAATTTGGTAAAGTTTACATGACCTAAATATCTTATCCCCATAAATCATGCCATATGAAAAAGCTGAAGCATGCTTAAATAATAACCATTAAAGGCTAATAAAGACACATACCTTTTGAAAATGCCAGGTAACTTTTTGCATACCTAAGCCTCCAACCCCCCCAATAACTAAAAGGCTTATGTCTTACCCACCCAGTGTTCTTGAGCAGAAATAAATGTAGCATACATTGAGAAGGACCTTGCTTATAGTGAACACTCAATAAATACTCTTTTAAGTGATTCTATTGCAAATGGCATTGCCTCTCACTCTCACCTGAAGGGGGATTGTTGCATTTCTTGCCTAAATTATGTCTAGAAGCACAAGCAGACCATGAACTTTAAAAGAAACTTGATTTAAGTCTAATATAATCTCCTGTATTTCACTCTCCCAAGAGAGAAAAGACACTCTCATGTCTTCCCAGAAATGCTGAGTTGTTTATGTATTTTATAGAAGTCTGTAAACAGACGTGGTATTATCCAAAGTACATGTGTTAGGGGAGAGGTAAAGCAATGTTAGCGGGTGACAGTGTCAGTTAAAGAAGACTGTTAGACTAGAATCTGGGCCTTACGGTACCTCTGCAGACGGCACGGAAAAGTCTGAGCACTCTGCTGGTTTACAAGGAGTTGACATTTTGCTGTTTGTCAACCATGGTTTACCATAATTGCGTGTTAAAGGATGGAGAATCTGTATGGAACAATGGCAAATCAAATGTAAAGGACAGCAGATAAAAACAAACCACAGAAAGAGGTATTCATAGCAAAGAGTAAACGTTTCACAGTAAGAATGATAATGATTAAAAATAAGTGGAAAGATTGGATGGCAAATCATATACACCAAAAAAATAAAAATAAATAAATAAATAAAGCTTTATTTAAAACGAAAAACCAATCTGAAAGGTAACCAAAGCCTCTAAATAGATAGTCTCCATATGGGCCACAGGGCAAAAGCATATATTGTAGATATATGTTCTTAAATCCTTTATGAGTTGTACTGTGAGAAGGGATACAAATGGAGAAGGCTGGTCCTACAAATTCTGGGGTCCCAAAACATTCAAAGGTATACTGGAGACAGTGACCACATGCGAAAAAGACAACCTTTCCCAGCTGAGTCCTACCTTGGGTGTGCTGGTGGCAGGGACCTGCGGAGAGGCCGCCTGGCCGGCCTGACTGGACACAGACGTTGAGCGGTTGGGAGAAGCTCCTCGTGATGAAGGCCGAGATCTTCGGCCCCGGGGCCGAAAGGCTGCCATCCCCTGACTGGCACCATCCGCTAAAATGAACTTCTCCCGAAGTTCCATGTTTGTCCTTCCTTTGGCTGGATTATGTGGCACACAACGAGGCATACAAGCAAAACAGGAAGGGAAAAAAAAGAGACACTCAATCAATTTATGAGAAGAACAACCAGCGGGCACCACAGACCATGTTGAGGATTTCAAGAACATCTTTTTGCCATGCCAACTCCAACTCAGCATCACAAAAAGTTAAATGCATTCCTTTACAATGCATTCCTTTTGGATACAAGTAAGTTTGGGAAAGAAAAAAAAAAGTGTGTTTATTCTAACACTAGACATCAGCAAGAATAACCACTATTAAAGAAAGAGTCAGCATGAAAATGGAAAGCTCATGCTAAAATATTGTTAATCCACCAGCTACTGATGCCCACACGGTTTCATCGCCCTTTCTGCACACTGAGAAGACAAGCCAGTAAGGCGGGGACTGTGTCTTTTGCATGTACCACTAAGGTAAGGAGGATGCCAGTTTTTTTTTTTTTTAACACTGGAATTAATTAAACAATAGAATTACACAGAATGAGACATGGCTTGTTAATCATGATGACAACATATAAACTCTCAGGTTTTTCACTTAAATGAGGCAATTAGTATTTTTATTTTATGCCTCAAAAAACTCTGTTTAACCAACATGCAAATAACAAACACCAGACCCGAGGAGAGGAGATAATCAGTGATGCAACACTCATACAAACACATATGCACACGGAGAACACTCCACAAGAACCCAATGAGCAACGTGTTACAGAACACCTACGTGTGCAACACACTGGAAGTGTGTCAACGGTTCAGAATATAAATTTGGAAGCACCAGCTCAGTTGGATATGAGTTAAGCCATACGCGATGGATGAAGCGTGTTATCTTAAAACAAATGATTAAAGCGAGAATGTAAAAGTAGGAAAGAGAAAAGGTAAGAGGGGAGAGGCAAAGAGAGGGGTTGCCAACCTATAGTAGGCTGAGTAGTAGTAATTGAAGAGTTTGATTCCGAACGTAACATTTTACTCCCATGATGATGAACTAGAAAAAATGACACAGGATACCAATCACATTAAAGAATACTGTTAGCAAGAGAAGAAACAAAGTACAGTAGTTGAATATGCAAAGGGTGCTCAGATCCGGCTTTTAGCACACATTTTAGAAGAAAAGTCGCATCAGGAAAGGAAGCACTCAGAGATTTGACTCCATAAGAAAAACGTATTTGGAAGACGTGGCCGCAGTCATGCTACCCTTTCTAGGCAACTCAGCAGGACACTACACATTCTCATGTCTTTGTTTCATAAATGGAGGCACATTACTTTTAGGCTGCGTTTATTGAAAAAGGGAGTTTTTGTTATTTTGCCCCTTTTGTGGGTGTATCTGTGACTTGCAGAGAGCAGAGCTACTTGTAGGGCTGTATGATGACTGAAGGTGCCCTTGGCAGAGTAGGGCTCCCTCTGATGCACCTGTACATACAGGTGCTGGCACTAAATTACCGAAGAGGCCCCACTGGGAGAGCCCCGGCTTCTCGCTAGGTAGCCTAGTAGTATCAGCACAAATATTTGCTGTTTGTTTTAAGAGGATTCAAATGAGCTCGAGGGTTAAAGAAAATCACAGAATCTTATTGGTTGCTTTTTTCAAAGACAAATGGACCTACTAAGTAAAGGGGACCTAACTAGAAACTGCAATCAAATGGCCACTTGTAACGTAAATCAGTTAAGAATTCCAAAATTGACCATGGAATCTGAAAAAAGGAAAATGAAAAGACAATCAAGGACTCTGACTGGCATATATGGCATGAGCTATATGGTATCATGTTTATATTTTTAATGTGCTAATCTACAGCTTCAAAGTAAGAGTCGAGTTAGCAGTTGATGCTTATTTTTTAGGTATTACTTTCCTTAACTCCCCCCAATTAAAAAAAACTTCCACTTTTAAACTTTTACTGTCTGACATGTTCCGTCTTCTTCACCTCAATTTCCTTTCATTTTACTTTGCTATTTAATGACAGATGAAATCTTTTCCCTAGGTGGTGTAATTAACTCATTTTGAAAACTGCATATAGGAATATTTCATTAAAAAACATCTACTCTAATATTTCCTAACACTCTCATATTTATCCAGAAGAAGTAAGAAAAAAAAATGAGAAGAACATGGTTTACATGATTGCCGCAAGTTCTTTGGGAACTTTAGGCTGACAGAGACCAATGTGAAACATTCATTGCTGTAATAAATGACCAAAATTAGACCCAGCATGGTTTTGAAGCTGGGAAATAATACAAAACTGATATACTTTCATGGTGTTATTATCTTGACATAGCATCTCCTTACCCCTGCAAGGATCATTTTTCACTAAGAACTCATCAAGCGCCATCCATCCACCTCCAACACGAACCATTACGGTACTTCGTAGGATTCGAACGAGTCTCAGTTGCTGGGAGTCTCCGAACTGTGAAGATGAAAGACAGAACCTCTAATTGTCAACAGTAAGTCTAAAGCTAAGGATGATGTGCATCTTCAGTAGCTTAAGCAACCAACTTAAATTTCTTGCTTAGTTCACAGCGATTAGTAAAGTCTCAGAAAAAAAGGGGTTTGAAATGATCTGTGTTAGACGGCTGCATGCTGATTTAGCCCAAAGGAAATAGTTTGAGAAAAGCTAACAAAGGTTATCAAGTATAATATTGAAGCTTTGTTCAGGAAATGATTTTTCTTTATGATAGAAACAACATTAGTAAGGCAGTAATTGAAAGATGTTTCTAGAAATTAAACACAGACATGAAAATAAGCACTGGCCCTCCGCCAGCGCTTACACAAAACAAGATTCTAAGGAAAATTTGGTAAACTCTGATTCTTCTTCATGAAAACTTCCTCTTATACTAAAACTGCTTTCCACTGAAATCTGTGGGAAAAATCTCCATAAGCTCATTCTGTTTTCTCTAAGAGCAGTTTTGACTTAGAGAGAGAAAGCAGTAAATGAACATGACGAGCAAAAATTTCACAGTGAACTAAAATTTCTGGATCACTAATGATCTGGTAAACCAATCTATTAAAGGCCAGATTTGTGTGCCATTTTGGATTATTGTAATGTTAGAACAGCTAGTGACACATTACTAATGATACAGCTTTCAAATAGAAAAGGCTCTCAAAGCTGTTTGTACCATAATTACTGACACTAATACGCAATTGTGCTCTTACCCTTTCAATGGATTTCCAATCACTTGGATATGCTATAAATTCTGCCAGTCAGAATAAATGTCTAGACTACAGACAGTTTTTGATAAGATTTGTTTTGAAAGCCCATGAGAAATAATTTTATACTTTTAAATCATTTCTAATAGGCTCATGTTCAGCTTGTAAAAATCACCATACTGAATTTCATGGTTGCTAAATCAACAGATACCAGAGCAAAATGAACAGTCAAGTAAACATAGTTTCTTTCAAAGGCAGGTAAGATGCAATTGTGACTTTAACTATTTGTCTGGGTTCATGATGGATAAACAGAAAACTTCATTTTAAATAGAAACAATCTGCTTCTTTTCAATATGCTTTTACATTGAGTTTCAGGAATAGAACCTAAAACAAAGCCAGCCCATGACCCTGAAACTCAAAAGGACCTGGAAAGCATGTAAAATGCACCAGCAGGACTCAACGTGTTTTACATCAACCCTTTTTATATTGCTATTTCTAAAATAGTCCATTTTCAAGGCTTGAGATTTAAACTTTCCTATAATTAAACCGGTTCCTGAAATGTAAATTAAAATTTTAAAAATTAAAATATATATTTATTTTGTTAGAAAAAAATTTGGTGCTGCTAATAAGCAAAGGAAAAGGAAGGGATTTAAAGAAAATTACCCTTAAGAAACCAGATAATTAGACCAGATACTTTCAATCCAAGATTATGTTCAAAACAAAAGGAAAATTACTATTTTATAGAGGTATTTCAAATCTCACAAATATAATTAAAATTTTTATTTTGAAAAGTTATTTTCTAGACAACTAACATTGCTTTCAGAGCTTCTCTAATTTTCCTAACAGCCAAATGGTGACATAAGATAAAAATAGACTAATGTTGCTCTTTGTGTTTTCAGTAAATAAAATCATTTAAAGTGTGCATTTTTTTCATCCTTTCCACAAATAAAAAACACTACCCCAATTGCTGACTCAGAAAATAATGAGAAGTGAATAGAACAGTAACTTTTTGTATGTTATGATTGATCCCAAGTTTTAAAGACATCAATTTGAAGAACCTGAAAATTTCTATTTGAAAAAACTTATGTGCTTGCAATAAATGGTTGGATAAGAGTGAATTTGAACCTTAAGATACAATATGGCTTAATAACTGAGTGGCAGAGTAATATCTAATATGACATGGTCAGGTATTACAAATAGCACGGTTCTGTCCAAAAGCATGCAGGGAAAAACTCTTCTCCTTTGTTTAAATCAAAACACAGTTCCTCTTATCTTTAATTCTAAAAATTGCAATCATGACACAGTGTCTCTGGAGAGTTTATACTGACTTCAATAGGAAGTCAAAATGGGATAACGTGTGATTTAGGATTTCATATGAGAGATACATTTCCTCAAAAGGAAGAATACCAGTTAAAACGTCCAGAGTTAAAGTTTCTACTCAGAAGATGCGAAGCCCTAAAATTGGTGATTTGGGACAAATAGGACAATAGCTGCTTTGGAGAGAACACATTACTTGTGGCTGAGTGCCAGGGAGACTTCTCACTACTCTGTCTTCCCACGTCATGGCCCTATGCTGGTCCTTCTCTGGCTACTGTAGACCGTGTGACCTCAGTCGTTAAATACAGTGTAGAAATGTGTGCAGAATCAAATTTGTGTTCCAATGAGTATTTGCATAAAATATATATAATATGTTATAAACTGGAATTAAAAATTGCATTTCTAACACTGTAACCAGTCAAGCTACAATTTATTATCTGGTTTGCTTAAAAGTAATATCCTCATTTGAAACACACGGCAAAAAGGAATCCTGGATCAAGGACCCTTACAGCGTTTACAGAAACACCACGCCAACCAACAATGTAGTAGCTAGGGCAACAGCATGGGAAAGATTGGCCATGGCAAGCTTTAATGGCTATGAATTAAAGTTAAAAAAAAAATCATTGGGAACTTGAGAATACATTCCACTGGTTTATACCTGATTTCCCAGGAAGAACTGATAAAAAAAAAATGAAAAATGGAAGAAAGACACAATTAGTTCAATAGGAAACTTTCTATATGACTCTAGAACACACACACACACACACACACACGCACACACACACACACACACACACACACAATCTTTCACGCTGGGGGCTCCTGGATATAGTATCTAGTTTAGAAATGTGCAGGTACCCATGTGTCCAGACTTCAAACCAAATAATCAGAAAATTTCCTATGTAAGTTTTTTTGAAAAGCTTTGGGTTTCAAATTTAGATTAGAAATTCAAATATGTAGATGAATATTTTTCCATGTGGAAATATACAAATTAAAATTTAAATAATTTCATTTGTAAGTAACATGCTATATTAGAGAAACTCAGCACATTTCCTGTCTAGCTACTACATATAAGAGATATCCCAAAAAAGAGAAAAAAACACAGAGGAGTGACAAAGTTACATTAGTCTTCAAATAATTATTTCAAAGAAGGTAGACTGAGCTTTTGAGACTTTGAATGAAAGGAAAAATAACTGCACAAGTGGAAAACATTGCCTCTTTTTTCATTTTTCTAAAAATGAGTCAACATTTTTAACTTTATGGTTCTGGCTTGAAATAGTTTTATTATTAGAAATATGAAAACTTACCTGTAATCATAATAAAATATATTATAAGTCACACGAAGCAACCTGAGTATGTGAGATGTATTTTCCTCCTTAAAAATAATGTATATGTCAAAGGTATTGTCCTAATTTAAAAATGCAGGCTATTGTTATAGAGTTTACGATGACAAAAGTTGGAATTTCATAGGCCATTATATTGTGATGTGAGGTGAAAGTAATTAGCGTTCCTGGAAAGCAATGCAGATCAAATTGTATACAAACTTCAATTTTTCTCCTTCAAGAGAACTAAATCGTTATTTTGAAAACTTACCCTGTATTTGTTATCTCCGATCTGTTCAACTTGAAATCGTTTTGCACATTTACACTTAGCTACTTGCCTTGTCACCTGCCAAAAACAATGATGAAACGTCCACTTTAATGTTAATGTCACACTGCGGAATCCTTTAAAACCTTGACAGGACAACTCAAATGAAATGAATAAAACGGCTGCATGGATTGTACAGGCTATGCTGGCGGCACATGCTGTTGTTGTAGGCGGCGGGAAGATGGTGAATACCTCATCCTCGATTTTGTCGGCGTCGGTGACAGGCTTATATGCGTCTTTATTCGGATGAAGGGCCGCTACAAACTCATAGTAGTCAATGTATCCATCGCCGTCTCGATCGAAGATGTCTGCAACTGCGCTCATCTCCAGGCGGCTGGTTGGAAACTCTAAAATGTTCAAAGTAACAGTAAGTAGCATTACTGAGGTATAATTGACAAATAAAATTGTAAGACAAGTGTACGTCGTGATGACTTGACACACGTACACATTGTGAAAGGATTCTTCCCATCAAGTTAGTTGACACATCCATCACCTCACATATTTATCTTTTTTTGTTCCAAAAAACAAGTTTTACTCACTTAGAAACTGTCAATGACACAGTACAGTATTGCCAACTACAGTCACCACATTATACTCTAGATCCTCGGACCTTACTCACTGTACACTGAAAGTCTGTACCCTTGTACCAAGGCTCTCCCTATTTCCCCTCACCCACCCCCAGCCCCTGACAACCCTTTTTCCACTGTCTGTGGGTTTAACTCTGTATTTAGATTCCACGTATAAATGATAATTAAGATACTCCCAGAAGAAGCCATACTACATTCCCAAAGAAAGTTTTTAAAACCTGCTATTTACAGTAACATTTGACAAAAAGATTTAATCTTTAAAAAAAAAAGGAAGAGGTAGAACGCGTTAACTCTGCCTCAAGACATTCTTGATTGTATTATTCTGATGTTAATGCAGCCAGTTAAATTATCAGGGTCATCAAATATATTAAAATCCTTTTAAGAAGCTGATTTATATCATAACAAACGAAACCACTTGTATAAGACCTACATTTATCTTTAATTACTACACCAGGGTGAATCATTTGAAATTGCTATTTTTCTAGGTTGAAAACTGGTTAATATTCGCAAGTTTCATATGATTCAACTACCACTTTACTTAAGGAGTATATGAATTTTATACATATGAATATATACATTCATATGATTGTATTAAATTTCCTTTAAGAATTACTTCCAGTAACATCTTCCAGAGAAACCACATCCCTAGGACTAAACTATCAATAAGGTGACAAATACTTTTAAGAATTTTTAAAGAGTTCCAATTTCCTACTAATGACAATGATCAGAATGTCAATTAGAACAAAAAAAAAGGAGAGACTCACTTGCATTCACTGATTTCCCATTATATGTCAGGCAGAACAAACAATCTAAGAATCAAATATTATTAACTTTCTTATCCTAATGAGGACACTGGTGCAGGGCAACAAGGAACATACTAACTGTGGCTACACGATTATGGAGTGTGCCTGACTCTAAACCCACAGATTTTACCAAGGGTCCTTTTCACTGAGGGCTGTGACTTCACAGCCAAGTTTCAAAGCTATGCTTTATTGGTAACACAAGTTTAAACGGTGCTTATTTTCTTTAAACATTACATCATTTACAGTCACCCCTCTTGGGACTTACTTGAGGAAAGAATTCCATCAATAAATTCTTGTCGGGTTATTTTCCCGTCCTGATCTTTATCAATTCTCCTGAAGAAGTCCATCACTCGAGATTTCTTGTGATTCATCCACCTCATGTATTTTTTGCGCCAGATATCAAAATCAAAGTTGGCAAATTCCCTCAGCTGGAAAGGACAAAGTATATTTTGGTTACTTCAGTGCTTAAATTATATCTTATACTTTATGAATAAAATTATTTTTAATGATCATTTAGATAATGCACATACCTTTCCCACTTCAAAAAAAGGTATGATCTTGCATAGAGAACTCAGAAACATTTTCCCTGTAATTCCACTACTATCACTGGCTTTTCTTTACAAATAAAAGAAACAAATAACAGCTCCTCAAAAAGTCAAACTGGAAAGAAATTTTTTTGAGTGTTTATTTATTTATTTGGAGACAGAGAGAGATAGGGGGAGAGAGTGAGAGAATGAGAGAGAGAGGAAGAGAGAGAGAGATCCCAAGCAGACTCTGCACTGTCAGTGCAGAGCACAATGTGGGGCTCAAACTCACAAACTGTGAGATCAAGACCTGTTCCAAGATCAAGAGTCAGATGCTTAACCAACTGAGACCCTCAGGCACCCCTCAAACTGAAAATTTCTGATCGTGCCAATGTGACAAAGGTCGACTGCCCCAAAGTAACACCTCTAGAAAGTTCTCTGCCCACTGGGCACCAGGCCCAGCTTGGTAGCACTAGCCTCTGTTCTCTCTCTGCTATTTGCCATTCTATCTCCTTTAGGCTTCTAAAAACTTCCCAGTTTCAGAATTTGAAACTTTAAATCTCAGGTCACAGAATATAAATAATGAAAATATCTGAATTATAAATGGTTATACTTCCCAGGTAATACCAAGCAAACATTTGTCAAGCTGGATCTTTTCTTTTAAAATTTTTTTAAAGTTTATCTATTTTGAGAGAGAGAGCGAGCGTGCGAGCGTGCGCACAAGCAGGGGAGGGGCAGAGAAAGGGAGAGAGAGAATCCCTCTGTGCCACCAGCACAGAGCCCAACATGGGGCTTGAACTCACGAACCATGAGATCATGACCTGAGCCGAGATTGAGTTGGACGCTTAACTGACTGAGCCACCCAGGCACCCCAAGCTGGAACTGACTCCTTTTCTTAAGGAGTCAGCTTCTGCTTACATTAAAAACATTATAGTTGATCCTTGAACAACATGGGTTTGAACTGTGTGGATCCACTTACATGAAGGTTTTTTACAAAATTAAAAAAAAGATGAATTTTCTCTTTCTTGTGATTTTTCTCTTTCTTGTGATTTTCTCAATAACAATTTCCGTTTTCTAGCTTACTTGATTATAAGAATACAGTATATAACACATATAACATACAAAATTTGTGTTAACTGATTGTTACCAGTAAGGATTCTGGTCAACAGTAAGCTATTAAGCAGTTAAGTTTTAGGGGAGTCAAACATTATACGTAGACTTTTGACTCTACAGTGTGTGGAAGGATGTTGGTGTCCCTAACCCCCATGTTGTTCAAGGGTCAATTGTCATTTTTTACTTTACCAATTCCCTAAATCCACATCCTATATATCAGTGGTGCTGCATATTTGAGTTTTCTAACCTCTTCCAGTCTGTCCAAGGCATCATTAAGCTTCCTCCTTCTTTCCAGTGCGAGGAGCCAAACTTGCTGCCATTTGCTCACCAGTAAGTTGACCCTGGGATTCTTGGTTTCGATTTGTGTCTGTGATCCAGAGGGATATAAGCTTGATGCTGGGAAGCGCTTTCCTGTTAAAATACAACTTTAGTTAGGAGGGCACTTTCCAGGGTTCTGAAATACATTAAGGCCGGGCCTTTATCGTTCCCAGCTAAGACTGAATCGCCTTAATTATTTAGAAACATCCTATTTAGATGATGCATAATGTTCAAGTCCAAATCTGTTTTACTTACCAGGGATCATATACTCTTTATATAAATTAGAGAAACATATCTTGACAGGGGCATTTAAATACTGGAAAGATCTCTTTATAAAGTTATATTTAAAAACATTTTCCAGCTTAAAATCCATGCCATTTCAATGACAGTGAAGTACCTTGTGCTCTTTCTTGTTAAGGCATGATAAAAGAAATCTCCCAGGACAGTGAGACTTATCTTAGAATCAGCTATGCAAACTCAGCTGCTCTTCTTAGAAAAAAAGGCTGAAAGGAGGGCAGGTGAGGGCAGGAGACACTGGCCATTCATTAGTCTCAGAGCAAGATACCTTACAAACTCCAATCAAGTATCGAACTGTGTGGAAAATCCCAGCTTTTATTCAAATCCATTTTCCACTGAGATTGCATGTTTCCTGTGCATAGTCTCATACCCCAATTTCCTGCTTTACCAAAGTTTTCTCCCTCTTTTCTGGCTATTTTTCACAGGTTTTTATAATGTCACATAACAATTGTCTCAATCCATTTTCCTCATCTCACTGATTAAACGTGGCCTAGAAAAACTACTGGCCTAAAGTCACACAGGAAGTGCATGTCCAAGCTGGGATATGCCCTGAGTTCCTAACTCCTATGGGGCTTTACAAAATATCAATAGCTAATATCTACTGAGCATTTAACTCCATGCCAGGAAGTATGCTAACCACCTCACACACAATAGCTCATTTCATCCTCACCAGAATCCAATAAGGTTAGAATTATTCCTTTATACAGATGACTAACTTGAGGCTCAGACAGATTTTAAGTAACTTGTCCAAGGTTCTATTTCCTAGCTGGTAAGTAGTGAGAATAGCCAAGCAGTCTGTCTCCAGAGTTCTTCTTAATTGCATTGTTACCTTGTCCCCTTATGCAAAACAGTAACTAAAAGATCTGAAATCATTTTTATAAGTTTCTGTTGTTTATTTTTTAATGTTTATTTATTTTTGAGAGACAGACAGAGCGTGAGCAGGGGAAGGGCAGAGAGAGGAGGAGACACAGACTCTGAAGAAGGCTCCAGGCTCTGAGCTAGCTGTCAGCACAGAGCCCGACGCAGGGCTCGAACCCACAGACTGTGAGATCATGACCTGAGCCGAAGTGGGATGCTTAACCGACTGAGCCACCCAGGCGCCCCTATTTTGCTTCTTTAAATCTTCTCCAAACCAGCTATTATTAAGTGTCACTTTGTGACACTCTTTTGTGGAGTCAAGATAGTCTGAGAAGTAAATAGAACCTGAAGTCATATGAACATGGGCAAAATCTATTATTTGCTGGTCACTAATGAATAGTTAGGTCATGA